>CAMTDV010000024.1:99618977-100218977 GCA_947069175.1 Scalesia atractyloides | reverse complement strand
TTTATAAGAGTATTATAATCCGTGAATTAATCAGATTAGACACACAGCCCAACTGGTTGGGCTGTGCGCATACGAACCGAAGGACCCGAGTTCGACTCCGGGTCCCTGCAACCGGTTCGGCTATATAAATTCGTTTTAATATAAGCCAAATAAAATAACAGTTAATTAGTATATATATAATTACAACAGAGAATATTTCGGGTTAGACACGTAGCTCAGTTGGTAGAGCTGCGTGCACGCGTACGAGAGGTCTCGGGTTCGAACCTCACTCAGTACACACTTAACCTCAATCCGACCGGTCAACGGTCAACGGTCAACGGTCTTGTCAACAGTCAAAAAAAAGTCAAAATTTTTATTTCTTTTTATTTATTTATTTAATTCAAAAATCAATTAAAAATACTTAAAAATAATATTTTTAAAGTTAGAAAACGTCCTTAAACTCACAAAAATAAATATAAAAATCCTATTAAGATTATGAACTAAAATCTATTTATTTACCGAACCACTTCGTTATTATTTAGGTTAGTTTTCCTCGTCGATCAAATCCCAAAACTCGTGCGCATCCAACATCATTCAAAGAACGCACCCAAGGTGAGTGAATCTCTACCAAATTCCCCGTTTTAATCACATTTTGGGGTGTATCATGTGTCGTACAATTCTACTATTATATAAATATAAACACTTGTGCATTCATCATATTTGTGATCTAATGTGTATCAAATGTGTACAAATTGTTGTGTGAATTATGTTTAGTTCGGATTTATCATTTTCAGTGCAAGCATTTCATTAGGCCCATCAGCTCCCCGTGGGATACGGGTTGAGTACAGGTGTCTCATTCGATCGGCTCCGTTTGATTGAGCCTTGATCTCATATACATCATCATTCATGTCATACGATCGGCTCCGTTTGATTGAGCCTTGATCTCACAGTTATCATCATTCATATTATATACTCATTCTAAGTGGTTTGTGTTTTGTTATATACATACGTTTGTTCACATGTGATTATTGCACAACTTTTCAATATTTAATACAACAAGAAATCAACAACAATGTTTTTAACAAGGTTCACTCGCCAACTTTTGTTGACCCAAAATTTCCCCCATTTTACACATGATACAGGTGATCCAGTTGAGGCAAGAAACGCATAGGAATGCCTAGAGGAATAAATCAGTTTAAGGCTTTGGATTGTTTTACTTAGTTTCATTTCCTTGTAATTGTATGGATTTGATTTGAACATTTAAGTTGTAATTTGAATTTAATAAATATGAAACATTTTAGTAAACATCATGAGCTTTTGTGATAACCCAATTACGCCCCGACTCTTATTCTGCTGCGGGTCGGGGTGTGACAAGGTGGCTAAAAACGAGACAAGTCAGAAGATAGACCAGGCAGAAAACAAGTCGGGCCAAGCAATAAATCAATTTTCGCTCAGCAAAAACACATTTTCTAGCGTCGTGATTAGAACAATAAAAGGAATATATTTAAGTGTTTCATGCAGTTGAGTATAAAGCTATTCACTACCAAAGCAAATAATCTTTTAGTTCAAACGAATCCTCGGATTAGATGGTCCACAAGCCTCCCAATCTCGTGTGTTCCTTTACCTTGTGTCCTTGTCCCTTGGAACCCATCTGTGTGTTCCAGTCTCTCAATCAGTTTAAATATGCAGATGTGTTTGTGCGAGAGATATGGTGCCCGATCAAGAAACGTATTGCCAACACAATGGGTACTCATGTGCATATCATTCAGGAACATAAATCATTTTGGCACCATAGCATGAAATCTAACAATTATCTGACTGAGTTTAAAACACATGTAGATAGTAACCTAGAATTGGATTTCAAACTAGTAGTGCTAAACCGTTGATCAATTTACCATAGATAAGCCATTAGTTATATAAGACAATGATAAAACCATATGACATTTTAAGTCAATAAAGTGACTTTAAATGCATATTTACCAAAACTTCATGTATATGATACATTTCTCAAGTCAGGCCATTCATTTTTAACTTCAACATAATTATCTTATACCCTCCAATGTCACCAAGTTAAGTCAGTTTTCCTTGATTCATTCATATGACAACATTCTAAGGGTTGTTCTAAATATCAACAATGGTTAATCCTTACACTTGTAAGCACCACATGAGATGTTTTATCATCAAAGGTGTTGGAAAATCAGGTCATTGATCAAACACCCAAACATGAGATTGAACAACTTGTTCGAGTCTTTTATTATTAAACCAATGAAAAAAACACAAATACAAAACCTAACTATCTATTTATACTAAACTCATTTTAATCCTAACCAAACTCAAACTCTAAGTAAATAATAAAATACTTAACTAGATGAATATATATCTAACAATTATCCCTGATTAATATAAAGACTCGATAAATAATTCACTAAGAATTGTCTATAACCCGTCTTGATCTCTATCTAGTTAATTCAAGAATGACGTGTTCAAGGATGTTAAGCTACTATGGAGTTTCTAGAATAATTAACCTTTTGAGGCAAGTTATTACACACTGACAAGAAGATTTTTCTTTAAGGAATACCATGAGAAATGATTCACTATTGATCTTAACAAATGAAGAAATTTGATAGCATATTCATGATTATCCAATAGTTTATGAACTAATTTCATACCAAGCAAAATTGGAAAGATTTTAGGGTTCCAAACAAAGCATAATTAGGTAAAGAGAAGCACTTCAGATATACATTTTAAGATAATATATTAAGGACTGCAAATTGAATATTACACACATAATGTATATCATATATATTATGATATTTAAAATCAAATATTGTGCTATTAATTAGCAACACTTAATGATAACAAATTTGTGAACTTTATGCCTATGTACGTTGAATGACTGGAATAGGAGTAGCAACGAGGGGTGTGGCTCTGAGCAATGTAAGGCCAAAAATGTCGTTCATATCCATATCTTCTCTAGCATGAGGCAACTTCCAATCAAAATGATACACGAACGATGCTACCATTAAACTAACCACCCTATGAGCCAAGGGTATTCCCGGACACATCCTTCGGCCTGATCCAAAAGGTATAAACTCAAAATGTTGACCCTTGTAGTCGATCTCATTTCCTAGAAATCTCTCCGGCTTAAACATTGTTGGGGTTTCCCAGAACCTAGGGTCTCGTGCCATGGCCCATGCGTTCACTAGAATTTGTGTATTTTTGGGAACAATATATTCACCTAGCTTAACTCTTGTTTCAGTTTTATGAGGCACTAATAAAGGCACAGGTAAATGAAGTCGCATCGTTTCTTTGATCACTGCTTGCAAATAAGGCAAGTCAAGGAGTTTGGCTTCTTTAATTTTTCCATCTTCTCCCACTGTCGTGGAGACTTCTTTACGAACTCTTGAGAACATATCAGGGTTAAGCAACAGTTCTGTCATCGCCCATTCTGTTGTGTTTGAACTCGTTTCCGTTCCCGCTAAAAACAATTCCTGTAGTTAAATAAAATGTTGTCTATCAAACATTTTTTTTCTTAGCATTAACCAACTTTGAAAGAAAAGATAGTAAATTACCACAAATAGAATCTTGATGTGTTTAAGAGTAAACTCAGCTTCATTTTTCTCACTGAAATCCAACAATGAATCCAACATATCACCAAACCTCTGAAGTTTGGACTCTCTATGCTTTAACCTCTCGGTTATAAACCCTTCTGCCACCTTATCCAACCAGCCATAAGCCACCTTCCCCTGCTGCCGTATGTTCTGAGGGTCCAAAGGCTTCAACACCGGAAATATGTCCGCTATGTTAAACTTCCCAGTAACTTGCATTACTGTCTTCACAGCTGTCTTAAACCCCCCAATATCATTAGACTTGTAGTTGGTCACATTTTGTGACACACAAGTGTTGGACATCTGGTTTAGCGCGACCGCGAACGCCAACTTTCCTATGTCCACGCCCGCCTTCCTGCGGCCGCACTCACGTAGAAACTCCAGCATGCCCTCCAACACGTTTTGTCTTAGATCGCGAAGGGTGTCGAGTTTGTGTTGGTGTGTAAGGCATGTGCTGAGTGCTTTTCTAATGGTTCGCCACTCATCGTTAGCGTGTATCCACACCATTGCCACGTCATTGTCGGGTAAGGAAGCGGCTGCGTCTGGGATAATGCGACCAGAGCACGCCTCGTCATTGCGTTGGAGAATTTCTCTAGCGGCTTCGGGTGTGGACGCCACCACACTAGTGATGGTTCCCATTCGGATGGTCATAAGTGGACCGTATGTTTTGGAGAGTTTGGCTAGGGACTCGTGGGGTTTCAGTCCAAGGTCCAGGAGGTTTCCGATGATGGGGAGGCCCGCAGGGCCCGGTGGTAGTCTTCGGTTACGATATTCGATAGCATGGAGGAGAAAGAAGAAGAAAACAATACATGAGAGGATTAGAAACAGAAGTTGTTGATCCATTGTTTTCTTTGTTTTGTTTTGTTTATGTTTATGTGTTCAATATGAAGTGTATATCATGTAATGAGGTAATGGTCATTTATATAGGTACCAATGGGGACATAAAGGATAAAAATGACCATGTGATAGTATCTTGATCATACTATTAAAAATCATTATTGTTAGTTTAAAAATGAAATGAAATGAAGAATTGTTATATTGTGTCACTGCTGGCTTTGGACGGTTGTTGGGCGGTTGCAGGCTGGAACAAGGTCACTAAGCCAAGTTTCAAGGGTAACCACTTAAGTTATTGTGAAAGTTTCAAGGTAACCACTTAAGTTATTGTGAATCAGTGATGAAAGAATAAATGTTGTTTAAGTTGTTTGTCGAAGATTAATTAAAAACAGAAAGATAAAATAAAAAAAAATAGATAGAGAAAGCAAGGTTCTACAAAACGAAAATCATTAAAATAGCCATGTTGACTAAAGGAATTATCAAAATAGCGATAGAATGTGTTGAATTACCATTTAAGCAGAGATTGACATGTGTCTTTTTGGTGCAGGAGAAAAGGTGACGCAGGAAGTGATGGCGCATGAGAGACAACACGAGAGGTGATTTATATTGAGTTACGGTGCAGGAGGTAATGTGTTGTGCCATATGACGCAAGAGATGAAGGGTTGACACAGAAGCAGAGTTGTATATTAAAGATGGCGCAGGAAAGTGATATGTTGTGTTGTATGGTGCAGGAGACATAAAGTCAAGGCTATCTTTGTAATTCAAAAAAGTCAAGACTATTTACCATGGTTGTAAAAATCCCGACTAAGTGTTGTTTAGTCCCTGATTTGTAGCCGATTTATCCTCATTAATTCCGATTAATTGCTAGTCTCTACCCTGCCGTCCAACTAGCGACTAGCGATTACTTCAACACTCTTATTTACATAAATTTCTTAGTAAAATAGGTTGTTTTGGTGATTTTCCCTTCTACAAACCATTAGAAGAGTTAAGCAGACAGACCCAAGGGTAAATAAAGTTGATCTTGGTGAGTTAAGTTTGTGCGGTTTTCTTTTTGTTCTCACCCATGTGTGTATATATATCTTTAGAAAATACATTAATATTGCTAAAAATTAAAAAAAACAATAAAAAACAAAGAAGTTTTAATGGTATTTAAAATGATAAAACTTCCATCTAAAAATACCAATATAGTAATTATTATCTAGATAAAAGTTTAGTTAAACTGTACTTTTGATTAGTCACTAGTAAAAAAAATAGTCACTAGTGAAAAAGAAAGCCTTTTATGGCGATGTATCACATTTAAAATATGCGTAGTAGTAATGCTACACCCTTAGGGGTTTTACTTTATGTGGCAGCTCAGTCAGCAATGGGACATTATGTCGCGTTTTTCTAAAATAGGTGTAGCGGAGATGTTGGCATTGTGGGGCATTATATTAAAAAAAGGGTGTTAAACAATTAAAAAAAATCCAAAAAATGGTATTGGGCAAGCAAGAATGCATGTGATTGGCCAAAGAATTGGACATTGAGCGTGGATTAAAGAACGTTACGGACCAATTTGGCTCAACAACGCCCAAGGGGGCGGTCATAGGAGCGTTTGAGGGCGTTATTTTGAAAAAAAAAACACCCGAATTTTTTACCAGTACAGGTGGTCTTAATAAAAGGTTGAGACATCGTTATAAACAACTTCGTTGTATGTGATAAGAATCTTTTTTAAATTGGTTTAAGACTGTTTTGAAAAGTAGAACTAACCGACCAGATTATTTCAAAAATAGCGGTTCACCAATCATTGTAATATGTAATAGGCCAACAAATACGAGTTATTTAACGAAAATCAAGTTAAACAAAAACTAAATGTTTTAAAACGTATTTATTTAAAGTAATCAAGGACAATTGTCACTTTTTAGTAGCTCTTTACACCTTTGTTTTCCCTCCTAAACCATGGGTCTTTTTAGCACATGCATCCTATTTACTTTTTTTTAACGGTTAATTTCTTTAATCTCCTATCGTCTGTGGAACTTAAACCCAAACCGGACACGCAAATCAAGACGCGGCACGCAAAACGAGACATGTTCACCTGGACAGTCCAGGCACCACGCGCCAGAGACACCAGTCTCTGTCGCGACGCGCGGGAGGTATCCAGGTGACGTGTCACCGTTTCGCGCCATCTCGCAACCCTACAATTGTGACCAGGCTGACCTAGCCTAGCTAGGCACCTCAGGCGCCACGTGAGAGGGAACCCAAATCCCCGTTGCTTCCCTTATTTCCTAACCAACCCATAAACCTAGAGCAGAACCAGGAAAATCAATTTCCAATACCAGCCTTTGACCCCAATAAGATACCTAGAATTCCAGCCCCAAACCCTTTAGATCCATGGTGGGCTAATAACTGGGCTATTCAGAACCTGCTAGAAAACACAATCCCATATGAAGAACCAGTTCCACCTTACCCTAAACCAGTGCCAGCCCCAATACTACTTAGGGAACACGTGGAAGAACTCCACCAACTTGGAGATGAATTGGTGGAGGAAGGAAACCGAATTCGTCACATCGGAGAGAAGCTCGTCTGAAAGTATGACGAGCGAGAAATGCAGTTTTAAGGAAGCCATAGCTTAATATATAATATATATATGTGTGTGTATTCTGTAACGTAAAAAAAAGTAATATCGCTTATATAAATATATCGATGCATAAGCTAGTAATATTTGAATTTCAGTTGTGCTTGTACTAGATGCATATGTATGAAAAGAGTAAAAGTCGCAATGCTCGACAATTTTGGTTCACTGTGTTGGTATAATTATTATTTAAATTATTTTGTGATATTAATACCTGCTAAATGTTTATAATTCAGATGTCAGACGAAGTAAATCAGGAAACCCAGAATAACGATAATAACGAGAATCAAATGAATAAAAGTGCTATCGAACACATAGTGGCCCAAGGAATCATAGATGCTATGCCCTATATTATCGACATCATTAAAAAGGCAGGAAATAATGATTCCATAAACGGGAATAGACGTATACCCCCTGAATCAAATCACAGCGTGAACGAAAATCCCGAACTGTTAATCCAAGCTCCAATTCCAAAAAGAAGAAGAACCATCTCATATGGTTGTTCTTATAAAGAATTCTTATCATGCACACCGATAGAATTCTCAGGTAATGAAGGAGCTATTTCAGCCTTACGCTGGATAGAAAAGACAGAAGCCGTCCTCAAGATAAGTAAATGTGCAAATGAAGATAAAGTCATGTATGCTTCTAATATTTTTAAAGATGCAGCTTTAGAGTTGTGGAATACCATTCTTCAGTCCAAAGGAAATAACAGAGTTTACAGTATGGAATGGAACAACTTTAAGGAAACAGTTGAAAGGAAATTTTGTCCTCCTAATGAAAAGGAGCAGATTGCTAATAAATTCCTAAATCATAGAATGACTGGGGTAAATTGCAGGGAATATACTACCACATTCTTTGAATATGCAAGGATTGTACCAACCCTGGCCTCACCAGAACCAGTGTTAATCTCCCGTTACATCTAGGGATTAATCGGTGAGATCAGACGTGTAGTCAAAGCAGCTAGACCACAAACCATAGAAGAAGCAGTAGAGCTAGCAAACACTTTGACAGAAGAAAACCAGAAAAGGTACCTAGCTCAAAAGATCACCCAGGAACTACGTTATGGAAATTCCAACCGTGGGAAAGGGGCAAGTTCTTCTCACCTCCGTGTAAGTACTGAGGAGACATTCGGGGAAATGCTCTACATACTGCAATTTTTGCAAATTTACAACGCATAAGGAAAAAGACTGCAGAAAGAAAGTTAGCAATGGGCTATGCTACCATTGCGGGGAAGCCGGTCATATTAGAACTAACTGCCCGAAACTAGCTCTAGCGGCAAACAATAAAGCAAAGACAGCCGAAGGACCCAAGAAGACTGCCAGAGCGTTCGTGCTGACCGCTTAAGAAGCAAAGATGATTCCGGATATAATTGCCGGTACGTTTTTAGTTAATGATGTTTATGCAAAAGTATTGTTTGACTCTAGTGCAAACCAAAGTTACATTAATACTTCATTTTGCAATTTTCTTAATCAACCATTAGCTAAACTTCACTAAAACTGTCTGGTGGAGACGGCAAATGGATCTTCTATCCAAATAAGCAAAATCCTGCAAGGAACAAAGATAGGAATTTTAAATCAAAATTTTTCTGCTAACCTTTTTCCAATGGATCTTGCCGTATTTGATGTCGTGTTAGGAATGGATTGGTTGGTAGCCAATCAGGCACGAATAATATGTGATCAAAAGTCCGTAGAAGTAAATGTGCCATCTGGTAAAAGGATCACAATTAAAGGAGATAAGTCGACAAGATCAACAAAGTTCATCTCTGTGATGAAAACTGCAAGCTATGCACGGAAAGGAGAAATAGTGTATATGATTTCCGTAATCATTAATAGTAAAGGAAAAGAATTAAAAGATATTCCTGTAATATCTAATTTCTCAGATGTCTTTCCGGAAGAGTTGCCTGGATTACCCAGATCAAGAGGTTGAATTTAGAATTCACCTAATACCAGGAACGACACCGATTGCCAAAGCACCCTATCGCCTAGCACCGACGGAGATGCAGGAACTGAAGAAACAACTAGACGAATTACTAGAGAAAGGTTTCATACAACCCAGCTCATTGCCATGGGGAGCGCCGGCGTTGTTTGTTAAGAAGAAAGACGGATCAATGCGTATGTGTATTGACTACCGAGAATTGAATAAGGTTACAATTAAAAATCGGTACCCACTACGAGAATCGATGATCTGTTTGATCAACTCCAAGGAGCTCGATTCTTTTCTAAGATCGACTTACGCTCAGGATATCATCAGTTGAAAGTACAGGAAGAGGACATTCCTAAAACAACTTTCCGAATAAGGTACGGCCATTATGAATTTCCTGTCATGCCATTTGGTTTAACCAATGCCCCAACTGCATTTATGGACATGATGAACAGGATATGTAAACCACACCTGGATAAATTCGTAATTATCTTTATAGATGATATTCTAATTTACTCTAAGAGTAAGGAAGATCACGCAGAGCATTTGCATATACTCCTGTCATTGCTAAGGAAGGAAAAGCTTTACGCAAAATTCTCAAAATGCGAATTTTTGGTTACAAGAAGTACAATTCCTTGGACATCTGGTGAATCACGTAGGAATTCATGTGGATCCCACAAAGATCAAAGCGATTAGCAAATGGAAGGTTCCAGAATCACCCACGGAAGTAAGAAGTTTTCTTGGATTGGCAGGATATTATAGACATTTTATTCAAGATTTTTCTAGAATAGCCATCCCGTTAACCAAGTTAACTTGCAAATCGGTTAAGTTTGAATGGGGACCAAAACAAGAAGAAGCATTCAGGATTTTGAAGCAAAAGTTAACCAACGCACCAATACTCGCTTTGCCAGAAGGAACTGAAGACTTCGTAGTTTATTGTGACGCGTCTAAGTTAGGTTATGGATGTGTGCTGATGCAACGTCAAAAGGTTATTGCTTATGCCTCTAGACAACTTAAGAAGCATGAAGAGAATTATACAACCCATGATCTAGAGTTAGGAGCAATAATTTTTGCCCTTAAGATTTGGAGACACTATCTTTACGGTAGTAAGTTTGTAGTATTCACAGATCATAAGAGTTTAAGATATGTCTTTGGACAAAGGGAATTAAACATGAGACAGAGGCAATAGATGGAAATCCTTAGTGATTATGATTGTGATATCCAGTATCATGCAGGAAAAGCTAACATAGTAGCTGATGTTTTAAGTCGAAAGTATCATTAGAAGCCAAAAAGAGTACACTCTCTTACAATAAACCTGCAGATAGATTTAAATGAGAAAATTAAATAAACACAGGAAACAGCAATCAAGGACGATACTGAAGGATTAAAAGGAATGATTAAAGAATTAGAGAAAGGAACAGATGGAATTTGGAGATTCCATAAAAACAGAATTTGGATCCCTATCCAAGGAGATCTACGAAAGCGGGTATAAATTTGTGAGTTTAAGACTACTTTCTAATCTTGAAAACGTTATTTTTAAGTATTTTTAATTGATTTTTAATTTAAATAATTGATTTAATAAATAAAATAAATAATAAAAAAAGTTGACTTTGACCGTTGACCGAGACCGTTGACCGTTGACCGTTACTGTTTGACCGGTTTAATTGTGCGAAATTGTGCGCTGGGTGAGGCTCGAACCCGAGACCTCCCGTACGCGTGCACGCAGCTCTACCAACTGAGCTACGTGTCTAACCCGAAATAATTCTGTTTTTAATTATACTTATATACTATTTACTTTAAACCGAAAATTATTTATTTTTAAAAAAGCTTTTAAACTTAACGGACCGGTGCTGACCACAGGTCTCGAACCCGGGACCTGTGGGTTAGCGTACACACAGTCCACCGCTGGACTGTGTGTGTCACTTGGTTACTAACTCGGTTTTTATTATACTTAACATATACTGTGCGTCAACCCGGTTCAATTAAAAAGGCGGAATTTTATTTCAAGTGGGTAAAGCGGGGACAGGATTCGAACTCGCGTCTCGTGTATGTTTGTTGCACACAGTCCACCGCTGGACTGTGTGTCTAACCCGTTTATTAAACCGATTTTAATTATACTTATATTATACCACACTTCATCTTCTTCGTTCAAAACATAAACATTGATCAAGCGACTGTTATTTGCTAAGATAGCTCAATGAAGGTTATGAGTCATCGAAAATAAAGTGAATGGAAAGAGATTGGAGGGTTTATTGTACCAACTGTTCGCTTTTCTTCAGACGTCCGGCAAGGTCGTCGGCTCCGTCTTGGTGAGCGGCGGCTGATAGAATCTATCAATAAATTAGAGGGATTATATGTGAAGTGGGACTACTGGGTAATGACTATCAGTGAAAACAGAAGAATCATACCGACAATCAGTAGTTCCCCTGAAAGTTCAGAAATCTCTCCGGCGAATCAGATGATCCGGCAACGTCGACTGCAAAGGATTCTGGGTGAGGGATTTATATTAGAATTTGTCTAATAAAGGAATGAGCCAGAAAAATCGAAGTAATTACCGTGCAGGTGGAAGTCTCGGTTTTCCGGCGACTTGCAGAGGTTTTCCGGCGAGTAGATTTTCGTCGAGAAAAAGTGCGATTTAGGAGCGAAAAGATTTCTGGCGAATTGTGGTTGAATTTATAGTGTAGAATCGAGGTGAATGTGGTCTGAATTCGGTCTTAATTCGAAGTCAGCCGTTCTCCGGCGGTTACGGCTGTTGTCGCGGGTTTAGATGTCCGTTATTACCGTCGCTAACGTTAATTCAATGGTTAATTCGAGCGGTAACGTAATTTATTGGCGAAGTCGTCGGGATTTCCGACGACTGCTGTTTGGGCGCAAGTTGACCGAATTTGAATTCAGCATATCATTATTTGATTTAATAAATCCCTTATCTTAACAGAAAACCAACGTGGCGGAGTGGTTTATGGTTGTGAGTTAAGTCTTTGAAGAAATAACCGGCTGACCCGGGTTCGACTCCCGGCAGCCGGTTTTCCTTTTTAATTCATTTATTTTGATATTTTTACAATTTTAATTTATATCTTTTAAATTGTTGATCAATTATGAATCGTTTAAAATTAAAATAAGCCGTAAATGAACAACAAAATTTAAAACTGATTGTTCGGTTATTAAACGAGGCGGGTTTCGAAAACCCGTTTTTCGACAAATGTTACAAACTGGTCCTTTATTTTGGATTTATACGAATGACAAGCCTAGACAGGACGTTCCGACTACCGGTACTTGTACCCTTCCAGTTACTACATCCTCGTCATGAGAACTCACTTTGATGAGATTTGAAAATACAAAAATCATTGTAAAAACAATCATGAAAATGATGTGATGTGTGCTTTCATGGTTATGATATGTTATGAGAATATGATTCATGATAGGCATTTATATGATAATATATACTTATGAACATGCTTGCATAACATTGAATGTAACATTTAACATAAAACATATAATCATCATGAAATTTGGCATGTAACACAAAAATCTTAAAAATTTCTAATCAACTATAGTATAGGCTCTAAGGGTCTAATAACCTATCCTATATCCCTATAGTCATGGCTCTGATACCAATCTGTCACACCCCGACCCGCAGCGGAATAAGAGTCGGGGCATAATTGGGTTATCACCAAAGTTCATGATATTTACTAATATGTTTCATATTTATTAAAGTCAAAATTACATTCTCAATAATCCAAACATGTCCATACAAATACAAAGAAAAATAACCAACTCAACAATCTAAGCTCTAAACCAGTTTATTCTTCTAAGCCAATCCTATGTGTTTCTTGCTGCAGCTGGTTCACCTGTATCATATGTAAAAATGGGGGTTTTTGGGTCAACATAAGTTGGCGAGTGAACCTCGTTAGATAAACATTTATTATTGATTGCTTGTTATTTTATCAAGGAAAAACTGTGCAATAGTCATATGTGAGCAAATGTAAATAATCAAACAATAGCAATAACAACCAAAAACAATAACATACAATAACAAATGAACTTGCATGAATATATAACATGAATGAAACTGTATATGTTAGCAACGTCACGTTCACGCTCATAATGTAATGGGGAACGGACGGCCTATGATAAATGTATGTACTGAAAATGATGAATGTCTGTGCGATCAAGGCTCAATCAAACGGAGCCGATCGTGTGTTGACACGCCAGGTTCACGCTCATAATGTAATGGGGAACTGCTCAACGCTCATAATGTAATGGGGAGCGGCGGCCTATGAAATTGCATGTACTGAACGTAATAAATTAAATCTAAATAATAACCACACAAACAGTTGATACAAGCTGAATACACATTTGTTCATGATATGATGTATGCACAATGATTTAAATATAATAATTGGTAAGGCACATGATACACCCCAAAAACGTGATTAAAACGGGGAATTTGTAGAGATTCACTCACATTGGGTGCGTTCGGTTGGAGATGATGAGATGCGCACGAGTTGGAAGAATTGAACAACGAGGATTAACTAACCTAAATAATAACGGAAGATATAGTAAATGAGTGGATTTTATTAATAATTTTAATAGGATTTTTAGATATATTTTTGTGAGTTTAAGGCTATTTCTCATCTTTAAAAACATTATTTTTAAGTATTTTTAATTGATTTTTGAACTAAATTAAATAAACAAAAATATATAAAAAAATGTTGACTTTTGCGTTGACCGTTGACCATTGACTGTTTGACCGATTTTATTGTGTAAATGTATGCGCCGGGCAGGACTCGAACCCGAGACCTCCCGTACGCGTGCACGCAGCTCTACCAACTGAGCTACGTGTCTAACCCGAAATAATCCTGTTTTTAATTATATTTATATACTAATTTAGTTTATTCAAAATTCATTTATTTTTAAAAAGAATTTTAATCATCAACCCGGTGCCGTCAACAGGTCTCGAACCCTGGACCTGTGCTTTAACGTTACACACAGTCCACCGCTGGACTGTGTGTCTAACTTGGTTAATATTCATATTTTTATTATACTTAACATCTAATTGCGAAAAGGATCTGGTTCATTTAGAAAAAGAACATTTTAATTACAGAGGGTGTGTGTGTATCATGGATCGAACTCGCGGCGTGTGATATATGTATGCACACAGTCCACCGCTGGACTGTGTGTCTAACCCGAGATAATATCCAAATTATAATAAACTTATAATCAACCTACTTCGTCTTCTTCGTTACCGAATTACAGTCTACGATTACTCTATTGTTTCTTGTTTAATTTGATTGACAAACATTCATAAGACTAAAATGAAATGGCAGAGACGGTGTTGGAAGTAAACATACCGGAGGAATGAGTTATCTCAGAATTCCGGCAAGGCGTCGGCTCTGTTTTTATGAACTTCAACCGAGCGAACAAATTAACAGTTTTGATTAGCTAATTGTGGAATTGAAGTACTAAACAAGAGTTAACAGAAGGTTTGAATGTCTATACCGTTTTACAGCGGAAGATAAGAATTTTCAGAGGTTTTCCGGCGAGAGGGAATTATCTGACATCGACGTCTGAAATTGATTCCGAATGAAGGGTTTGAGTTAGCAATAGCTTAACAACTGATAGGAAATGAAAGAATTGAGAGACTTCCCGATTGGATGGAAAACACGGTTTTCCGGCGAAAGTCCGGCGAGTTCAAATAACTTCTCCGACGAACTGAAAGTTGTGCGAAAATGCAATTGAAAGTTTGCAGAATGTGTTTGAGTCGCGAGAGGGGCCAATGATTGAAGTAATTCAGAAAATGCAAGTTTTCGGTTATTAAAACCGATCCACTCTTGAATTCAAGTCCATTCAAAGCTCAATTGATTGGAAGTGTCGGTGTAGCGGTTATAATCGGTAAACCGCGAACAATCAAACGTTTT
This sequence comes from Scalesia atractyloides, assembly GCA_947069175.1. Classification (NCBI taxonomy): domain Eukaryota; kingdom Viridiplantae; phylum Streptophyta; class Magnoliopsida; order Asterales; family Asteraceae; genus Scalesia; species Scalesia atractyloides. The sequence goes on along the minus strand of CAMTDV010000024.1, from coordinate 100,204,110 downwards.
TGGACGTTTGGTGACCGATTTCGGTTACAGTTAGTGTATTCAGGTCGCTTCCTGATTGACCATAAAATTTACATGTTTCCTAGAATTGACAGAAAACAACAAGTGGCGGAGTGGTTGTATGTGTGTGTGATAAGACTTTTTGAGCTTAAACCCGGCTGACCAGGGTTCGAGTCCCGGCAGCCTAATTTTCTTTTTAATTATTTTATTTTAACTTTTTATCAATTATAACTTTTATATTCTAGTTTGTTTATTAATTATGCATCATTAAAAATTAAAATGGACATAAATACGCAACGAAACATTTATAACTTGATATTCGATTACAAACGGAGCGGGTTTGGAAAACCCGTTTTTGACAAATGTTACAGTTGTGGTGGTGGGGTGAGATGTATCGTGAAAGAAAATGACATACTGGGTTTTTGTTATAGAACTGAGTTTTTTATCTTAGGGTTGTTTGACTAAAATGCCCTTCCAATGTTTTTTTATCTTTGATACGTGTCACTCTATCATTGCTTCCTATTCTTCATAGCTAAAACAAACTTTCTATTTGATCCTTACCCTTAGTATTTAAAGAAAAAGATATAAAAAAAACTGAATAAATGGCTAAAAAGGTCTTTCAAAAACAATTAATCAACAATTTCATCATCATATAAAACTATAAAAGTGATATTGACAGGAGGAACACCAATAAGTTAACACACCCTGTCAAAAAGATAAAAAATAAAAATAAATAAAAAATCTAATGGCTTCCTCAACCACTTGTGCATCAAGCTTTGAGTTTGAGCATCAGTTGTTAAAGTATGTATGCATATATATGAATAATATATGATATATAACCAAGCATCTAATCTCAGTATTTCATCTTTCTGTAAATTCTGATAAACTGACTGACTATATATGATCTAATCTAGCAGGTACACAACAATATCCGTACCCGTGCCACGTCAACCCATCCGGCTTTGTTTCTATCAAGCTTTCTCGTCAAACCAACTACGATCGATGGCGCAAACAGATGACGTCCCTCATAGAAAGCTATGCTATGCAAGGCTTCATCGATGGCAACTTTATAAGACCCGACAAGCCCAATTACGAGGAATGGAAAAGATCCGACACACTTGTCAAAGGATGGATGTTTGGTTCGCTAAGTGAAGACGTTATGGGCACCGTTGTTGGACTCCAAACAGCTATGGATGTATGGAACAAGCTAAAAACTACGTACCGCACTCCGCCGATGACTGCTAGTTCCACCGCAGCCACTACCAGCACCACCATGGGGAAGGGTATTGTTTGAATGTTTATTATTAGTTGTTTTCATAGTTATTAAAACCGAATAGCTCACGATAGCGACAAGCTACCTATACGCTACGTAGTGATAACGATGAAATAGCGGGCGCTATTTTATGTTTCGATACACTATAAGAAAATTTTAGAAATATTTTATAGGTATGTTATATCCAAATAAGCTTGTTTTATACGCAGTTTTATATGTATGCTTAACAAAATCATGCCAATTTATACCTATAAAATCCCGCTTTTTATATTAAAGCAGAAAAGAAACAAAAAAAAAACCTAAAATCCCGCTATTTGTCCGCTATGGAGGCGCCAAAATCAAATAGCGACACATGAGTGCTATGCTATGCAGTACGCTACGCTGTTCGTTATAGCGCTCGCTATCAGCGCTATTAATAACTATGGTTGTATTCCATCATAAATCTATCTTCTTGTGGCATTAGATCTTGCAGAGTACATACCGCTGTGCAGAGCCATAACCAGAGGTGACTGGGAGATAGCGCGAGAACATTTCATCAACGACACCAACGCATTGAGTGCCAGAATAAATGTGGCGGGCCATAGAGCACTCCACATTGCGATTTCCGCAACTGAAAACGTTGACTTTGTTAAGAATCTTTTGAAGGAGATTAACCCGGACTCACTTCCATCTATGGTCAATTATTACGGACAGAACCCGCTGCACTACGCTGCAATGGTCGGGAACACCGCGGCTGCAAAGATGCTTGTGGAACGAAACCCGCATTTGCTATTCATTCCAGACAGAAAGGAATACTTACCTATCCATAGATCTATTTTCAGTCCTCATAAACTCACTTTTCTGTATTTGCTTCGGGACTGCAAGCAACATATTCGACTTTCGCAACACGAACCATATCACAGTCCCTTTGAGGGTAGGAAGGGTTCTCTTCTTCTTACTGGCGTAATCAATCAAGGAATTCTTGGTGAGTTTACAATACAAATACTTCCATCCGTTTTTTGGTTTATATATCGACAGTCAAACGCATATAGATGTTACTTAAAGTTTATTTACAGATGTAGCATTTGAGTTGATTAAGGAGCACCCGGACATTGCCAGAACTAAGTACAAGGATGTCGACACTCCGTTAATGACTATCGCAGGGAAGCTGGACCTATATTATAGTGGAACGCGATACAATTTCTACCAAAGATTTGTATATTCTTGTCAGTATTTTCACCTGCCTTGGTTCATTCTCAATATCTACGTTCCTCTCAAATTTTTGTTGGCGTCCATAATTTTAATCTCTGAGTGTTTTTTGTTACTAAGATGTGCGGAGAGGTAACATCTTTGGCAATACTGATAAGGTACGAGATATCGAGAATCAAGATACATACAACGATAAGGTTGTCTCAAGATGCAGCCTCCGCACGGGTTTGCTTTCAACTTTGCAGATCAAGCGGCTAAAGGAAGATAAAAGTGAAACACAACGCTGTTCTTACGTTACTCAGACATATATGCGAAGAAGTTGGTAAAACAAACAGATATAGTGATATGCGAGAACACTATTTCAACGCAACTAATGCTGCAGCGGTAAACGATACACCAGAGGCGATTGAAGAAAGGGTCATGCATGTCCCACAAGCGATTTGGTCCAACACAAACGGTTATTACATAATTCAGTTGGCGATACTAAACCGCACGGAAAAGGTTTACAACTTGTTGGTACATGAGATGAATATCAACATGTTTTTGCATAAAGTAACGGAAGACAAAGATGGAAACAATTTGTTGCACTTGGCTGCACAGTTGGCACCTCTACACAAACTCAATGTGGTTTCCGGTGCAGCTCTGCAAATGCAAAGGGAGTTACAGTGGTTCCAGGTACTGTTGTTTGTTCTATATGTCAATGCATAAAATTTCATAGAGTTAACTGCCATTTTCGTCCCTGTGGTTTGTTCACTTTTGCCATTTCAGTCCAATTTTAAAAAATGCATCAGTTTCCTCCTTGACATACTAGAAACATGGCATTTCAGCCTAAAAATTAAAACTTAGTTAAGTCAGGTTTAATAAAAGGTAATTTTGTCCTTTCATTAGTTAGACATAAAATAAGGTGAAAATAAAATAGATGTGAAAGGACAAAAATACCCTTCATTAAACATGTCTGATTTAACTGTGTTTTAATTTTTGGACTGAAATGGCATGTTTCTAATATGTCAGGGAGGGAGGAAACTGGTGTTTTTTTGAAAGTTAGACTGAAATGGCAAAAGTGAACAAACCACAGGGACGGAAATGAGAGTTAACTCAATTTCATATCATTTACATTTGAAATAATAGTTGAATTAATTACAGGAAGTTGAGAAATTCGTCGAACATAAGTACAAGGAAGCAAAGAACAAAAAACAAGAGACGCCAATGATGGTGTTTAGAAAAAAACATAAGGAGTTAAGAAAAGAAGGCGAAGAGTGGATGAAAAAGACGGCAGATTCATACACGATCACAGCTGCACTCATAATTACAATCGTTTTTGCAGCCGCTGTTACCGTACCTGGCGGCAACAATGGGGACACCGGAAAAGCAGTTTATTTAACAAGACCTAGGTTCCTCGTATTTGTAGTCTCGGATGCAATCTCATTGTTCACATCAACCACTTCATTGTTGATGTTTCTGTCAATTCTCACAGCTCGTTATTGCGATGAGGATTTTCTCTACAGGTTGCCAAAGAGATTAATAGACGGCCTTGTGATGTTGTTCTTATCCGTGACATAGCCTTTAGTGCGGCTTTGTATATTGTATCTGGGCAGGAAAACAATTGGATTTTGATTCCGATAGCTGCATTAACATGTCTTCCGGTTGCTTCATTCTTGACGTTACAGTTTCCATTGCTTGTCGAGCTCATTTCTTCAACGTATGGTCGTGGAATCTTTGGCAAACAAAATGATAGTAAGAAAGCAAGAACATGATTTGTCGTGTTTTTATGTGTATTTGTTTCGGTATTTAACAAAACTGTACATAAACGGACACTCCGGATGCTTTGTGTTTTAGTGACCTGTGAATCTATCTGATTAGACTCACATTGTGAGACCCTTTATAATCAATTCTAATATTCATCTTGAGAAGCTTATATAGTGCCTAAACATGTTTAATAATACATGAAACTAATTTCAAGTTCATCTTCCCTAGATCTTGTCCTGCCTTATGGATGATTTCCACAACCATCCTTACTTAACTTAGAGCTGCATTTACAAATTTTTGAATCTCATTGCTAAGTAATATAAACATATATATATATATATATATATATAACACACACAACTAACATAAATTTACACATTGAAATGCATGAACCTCATCTCAATAAAAGGGTAGCACCGCAGCTTGTTGCATAAATAGATAATTTCCCACAACCATTCTCGTTTTAACAAATCTTATCTCATCTTATACAAGTTTTTATAACAATAAAAGATTACAATAGCATTAACTAACCTGACATTAGTAACAAGTAAAACATGAAAACCAAGGGCGGAACTTAGTTATGGTCGGGTGCCCCGGCCCCTTGTTTCTTTTCGCTTTCAATTGTGAAATTTTACTGAAAATTCCTGATAAATTTATATATATGAAGTTCGGTCTCCCTATTTTTTGCTTTAAAACTTTCGGCCCTCCATTAACAACTTAAGACCTAACTTTTTGAGTGGTGCTGGTGACATTTTTTAATCTTGTGTTAAACGAGTTAAAACACGAGTTAAACAACATGGAATTTCTAATCTTTTCTAATCTCATATCCTTTTTTCTCCTAATGTTTTGTAAAGCAATTTATATGTCGATAGAATTATCTGGACTCAAAATAATACATTTTTATCAACACAATTTTTGGGTCATCTAATGGGCTATTTGTTTATCTCTTAATGAGACTCTTAATAGTTCAGCTGTTTGTTTCGCGAGCAGATTTCTGAATGGTTCAGATATTTTGTAATGGCCCAATGTAGCTGCACCATGATATTTTCCGCTTTGGTAGCCAACACGCTATGAGTGTTCGCCCCTCACGGTTTTAAAAAGCGTCATGATGGTGAATGTGTCCAGCCCTACATAAGGAAGGCTTTGTTCCCCTTCATAACCCATGTGTGATATTACAATCCACCCCCTTAAGGGGTACAACGTCCTCAGGGACCTGACACCGCCGGTCCGACCCTGGCTCTGATACTATCTGTAACAGCCCAGCGTATCTGCACCATGATATTGTCCCTTTGGCAACCAACACGCCTTCAATGCTCACCCCTCACAGTTTTAAAACGCGTCATGATGGTAAAGGTATTCAGCCCCATATAAGGAAACATTTGTTCCGATTGATAAGGGATGTGGGTAAGGGGAACACATGCTTTTTCATAAGGGCCTTGATACCTTTACCATCATGACGCGTTTTAAAACAGTGAGGGGTGAGCATTGAGGGTGTGATGGCTGCCAAAGCGAACAATATCATGGTGCAGATACGTTGGCTATTACAGATGGTATCAGAGCAAGGGTCGGACCGGTTGTGCCAGATCCCATGAGGACGCTGGACCCCTTAAGGGGGGTGGATTGTAATATCTGTCACACATCGATTGTAAAGGGGAACAAAGGCTTTCTTATATGGGGCTGGATATCTTCACCATCATGACGTGTTTTAAAACCGTTAGGGGCGAGCACTGAGGGCGTGTTGGCTGCCAAAGCGGAATAAAATCATAGCAAAATTCAGAGAAAGAAATCGGAAAACTGTTAACAAACACAGGCCTAATTTTTGAGAGTTGGCCCAAATGTAGGAGTTATGTCGTGTGAGGCCCAAATGTAAGAGTCATGTTCGTGTGAATGTGTATCTTTCAATTTTTAATTCAATCTTCAGAAATGAGACCCTAAAACAAAAATCTCATCTGCGTGTATCTCTCTCACTCTCCACCAAGAAGAAGCTATTGCCACCACCACCGGAATGTGCCATCATCGCATTACATCTATATCGTCATCGTCACAACACTAATTCCCGCTACAGCCACCTCCACAACTGCCACATCCACTTCATCCCATTTTTTTCCGCCGAAGCTGACTCCCTTGGTCGCGGGTAGTGGTTAGGGTGACATGTAGCGGGGATGTCTGCATCAACCGTAGGTCAGCGACGGTGAGACAACATTCCCGCTGGTGGTTGTCTGAGGTGACTGATACGATCTCCGGCGTCGCTGCTGCCGGCGGCTGATCAGAACTAAGGGAGTTGACAGATTTTGACATTTTGTTGTATACTTGTATTCAACGTTAGCATGAATCGATTGCATAAATAAGTAAAAAGTTCAGTGGTGAAGAAGAAAAACTTTGATAATTAACTGTTGCACCGACAGTTGTAAATTAATACGTATAGACAATGCGTCAAAATGATCTAAACACACTTAATTAGTATATATGTAATATATTATCATAAACACATACTAAGTTGGAATACATATGTGTAATGTTAGAAACCACCCAACTTTTTAGATTCTTAGAGTGATAAATGATTTTGCTTTTAGTTTAAATGGGTCAAAATGACCCAAACACACTCAATACACTTCAACATCAACTTTTAGTTTGAATGGTTCAAAACGGTTCTCGGTTCCTTTACTAATCGGCCCTATATTGAGATTAGTTTATGACGTTATTCGGGTATGCATTATGCTGACCCCTAAACAACATAATTAGGGATGAGTGTGGTAATGGTACCGTCGAAAGTACCAGTACCGAAAATCACCAAAACTGGGTACTGGTACTGGTATTTGAAGGTAAAAATCGTGTTACCGGTACCGTACCGTACCGAAATGTCAAAATGTGGGTATCGAATTGTTACCGAAAATAATTTGGTACAGGAAATTTTGTACCGGTGCCGATAGCAAGTGGCAAAAGCTCATCCCTAGTCTGAAACGTATTTAACTTCTGGATAAGTTTCCCATCATGTTATGTCTACATGATATAAACATCAACATGTGTATTATTGTTCATATGATATAACATCCAAACTAGAGTCCATATTAACTAACCGACCGATAAATAATTACCACAATCCAAATTAACTATATTGGGTTTCATCTAATTAACCCAACCTGAACACCATTCACACCAAAATAGCCAATATCATGCTACCCACTCCAACTGTGTTTCGATTACGTGCTCTGTTAGGCCCAATATCCTCATCATGTCCCTACCATCCATTCCAACACAATTAGCCCAAATACTTCATCCTTTTTCGCAAACCATTTCGTTTATATCTCAGTCATTCTCCATTCGTCTTGCCCATCTCACACTAATGTTTCTCTCTCGACCTATAATCATAACAAGATACCTGGTAACTTACCATTCGCTTTGTATTGCTTATTCCATTTTGCCACTTATAATTCAATTCATTCAGCCAATTCCACCCCCCTCAATATACCATTTAGACCCCATCCTTCATCGGGGTAATTCCCTACCATCTTTCTAAAATTTAAGAACCATTTGACTATTTTGACCTGCATGTTGGAAGTACATATTGTACTGAGTTGATGTCGGCTACTCCATTCTAATAAAGAAATTGCATCATGCACAAGAATCACTTTATATAGATATTTTGTTTTGTTGATAAAAAATAGAAAAGGTTATTCACTATTGTGTTTAATTAACACGATACAAAATATATAAGAATTACTTTATACAGGTATTCACAATTGTGTTTAGCTAAAAGTGTTTCATTTGGCACAGGGTATTCACACATTCAAATATCCATGTGAAAACAAAGATGCCATCAATAATATCATAACCATAGTCGGTTATGGCAAAGAACGGGGTGTTGATTATTGGCTTATAAAAAACAGCTGGGAAACCCAGATTGGGAGAAAATGGCTTCATGAAGTTGAAGCGTAACGTGAAAAGCTACGGAGGCAATTGTGAAATCACGTTGGAAGTGTATTGCCCCATAAAGAAGGGTTTGAGTTCGCCCGACTTTGCTGTTTGGTTTATCAAGACTGGAGCTTATTAACCATGACTACCGTCTCTATAGAGTAAAGGGCTGTTTGACAACCTCTGAATGGGTAAGTGCTAAACTAGTAAGAGTAAGAGATCTAAATGGATAAGAGTCTCTGAGCCAGTAAGTGCTGAACCAGTAATAGCTGTTTTGTTGAAACTCGGAATGACTGTGCAGAATGACTATCTTACCTCTTCTGAACTATTTTGTGCTAAATGGAATGTATCTCTTTTGTCAGCGCTCTGTATAACTGTGCTGAATGACGAAGAATCATAAACAAAAAATTGCTAAACATCACTGAAAATCCAAGTTACATAAAAATCCCTCATCGCCCATGATAACATACTAAAAATTTAAATAGAAAATAATACTTTGCGTGCAATTTTAATTTGAGACACTATGTTCTCGGTAAAGAATCCCAATGATTAACCAGGAACATATTCAAAATAGGTACCAGCCAAATATTTAAGCAGGTTTCATCATTGGTATCAAGGGATATAGGTAATATATTTTTTAGGAGATATGTAATTATTAATCTGTACTTTATTTTTTTTACCGGCATTAATCTGTACTTTATTATCTAGTAATTTGCTGTACTTTATTAGTATCTGTATTATAAAATTGAGGTATTAGTTTTCATCTTTTGTTATATAGGAACTACACAACACAATAAATTTAGAAAATTCAATTAGAGATGTGAATTGTGGAACGAAGGTGATCTAGATGACTCACTTAAAAGTTCAATTAGAGATGCGAAACAACTCAAAATGCATCGATTGAAAATGAAACACGACAAACGACTAGCATGTACCCACTATGAAACACGACATCGCCCCTGCTTCGATGTCTCCGCTATCGGGTCATGAATTTGGTCCAACTGTCCGATGATGACACTAAGACTGAGGTCGGACTGTCCGAGGATGAGGCTCTGGTTAAGGCAGGTGAGACGATGAATATACAACAAAAAATAATTACCGCATTGTGATGTATGATGAGAGCGAGAGATGATTCACAATTGACAACTAATGAGAGGAAGAAGTCAAATATTGTCGCTTCACAACTTAGAGTTTTAGTTTTACATTTAGTGTTAAATTTTTTATTGATTTGATTAGGCTTAGTATGTACAATATAATTGTATAGTTGAATACAACGGACCAAATCTAATAGATCGATGTGTATAAAATATTAATATACATGTAATTTGTGTGTGCATATATATTTACATATAAAATAAATTAATAAAAATTAATTCGAGCCGAACCGAGCTGGGCGAACCTTTGCTAATGCTTGGCTCGTTTGCAAGCCAAACCAAACCGAGCGAGCATTTTCCAAGCGAGAGGCGAGCGATTTGAACAACCTATATGTAAATCAATAGAAGAGATACTCCTTTTGACTTTATAAATAATAACAAACCTAACACTCTCAGTTAAATGCAATCAATCACAACTACTAATGCCCATTCTTTAAATTGTATTATAAGAAAAGATAACCAATTTTTTTTTTGAACGGCCAACGCAAAAATTAATAGAAAACTAAACAAAGGGCGCCTAACCAGCAGCTAGGCCACCCATACAAACCCCAAAAAAACAAGAACAGAGCCTCTATACACAAGACACAAAAAACAATCAAAAAACTCTAAAACTCCTCCAATCCTCGATGGACAGACCAACCGCTTTTGACCTGTGTTTGACCCATAGGTAGCTCATCCCCTTTGTCTCTTCCACCACCCTTGCCAGCGAAGCGATTTTGTTACCGAAAATCACGTCGTTACGCATGCTCCAGAGGCTCCATATCCCCGTTAAAATTACCGCGTAGAAAGCCTTCTTTCGCTTTTTGGAACCGTTAGTATACTGTAACTCAATAAGATCTTTAAGGTCAAAAAAGAAATGATGAGGAAGATTACACCATTGAAAGACTACTTGCCAAAAGTGTTGTGAGAGGCTACAGGAAACAAATATGTGCTCACTTGTCTCCCTCCATTCCCCGCAAAAGCAACAAAATTCATTATTAACCTGAACGTTACGTTTGATTAAGGCATCTCTCGTCGGAAGTCTATCCTTCACCGCACGCCACGCAACTATACTCACCTTTAGGGATGCCCATTTATTCCACAGAAAGGTGGAATAAAGCTGATTAGCTGCAGCTAAAAGAAAAACGTTTTTTTGTGTTTTTGACCGAGAACATGCCTGTATCGTCCTGCGTCCAAATCCAACGATCGCGGCAGTCCGTAAGCACACCCGGACCATCAGAGGACAGCAGATTCAACAAACTGTCCAGCTCAAAAACCTCTTCAGCTGATGAAACTGGGCGCTTCCAACTCCACACCCATCTACCTCCACTCGTACCCGACACCCATCTTTCTAAAACCGAACAGTTCTTGCGAGTTTCTAATGCAAACAAGGCTGGATACTTCAAAGCAAAAGGCTCCAAACCCACCCAAGTATCCAACCAAAAAGCAATATCCGAACCCCTACCAACTACCCCTTTAATCGCTTTTCTTAAATCTAAACCAAATTTCAAAAATTCTTTCATAATACCATGTATATGCTTCCAAGGACCAATATTGGAGACCTTAGCCGGAATAGCTTGCCACGATCTAGAGTTGTGATGTAGCGACCATATAGTTTTTCTCCATAAGCCATCTGGGTCCACCTTAAACCGCCACCACCACTTGGCGAGCATGCTAAGATTGGTATCACGAAGCGACCCAAAACCCAAACCCCCATACTCAATAGGCGCAATAACAAGCTCCCAGGCTATCCAACAGTGCTTAGATTTGTCTTCCGATCCTCCCCAAAAAAGTCCCTTCTCAATTTCTCCAAAGACTTAATAACTTGGCAAGGAGCTTTGTACAAAGAGAAGTAATAAGTCGGTAGTGAGTTGAGTACCGACTTTAGCAAGGTGACCCGGCCGCTATAAGAAAGGCGTCTCGCTTTCCAAATTGAAAGTCTATTACGAAAGGTATCAATAATGGGTTTCCATTTCTTAACAAGATTCATATTGGCACCAACCCACAATCCCAAGTGCTTAAACGGAAAATTACCAATCTTGCAACGGAAAACATTTGCCATGGAGATTTTCTCCATATTCGACACCCCAAGACCAAACAAACTATATTTTGCAAGATTGACCTTAAGCCCGGACACCAAGTAAAAGCCCCTAAGGATTCTACAAAGATTTTTAGCACTATGTTGGGACCAATCGCTCAAAAAAACAACATCATCCGCATACATCATGTGAGAGATAGCCGGACCGTCCGCCCAACATTTAATTCCTTTATACAATCCTATTGAGCACGCTTTCTTCATTATCCCCGTTAAAGCCTCCATAGCCATAACAAACAAAAAGGGGGAAAGTGGATCTCCTTGCCGGAGACCCCTTTGGCACCAAAATTCCTAGGTGGGAGACCCATTTACTAAAACCGAGGCCTTAGCGGACGACACAATGGTCATTACCCACTTCCTCCAACGGTTCGTAAAACCCATTTGCGCCATCATTGAATCGAGAAAATTCCAATTTAAAGAGTCATAGGCTTTATGAATGTCTACCTTGAAGAACAAACCTTGATTCAAACAAAGATTGCAACTGTTGTTATCCCTCAAAGTTGGATAAGTGGAATCAGAGGTTTGTTTTTAATACAATCAGATCTTCAACGTTCAACTTCAAATCAACCATGCAAGGCTACTATTTGTGTCATGTTTTTAAATATTAATCTTTTATTTATTATTTAATCTATTAGAATTGTATTAAAGAATTTTTAAAAATCAATCACATCTAGAGCTGTAAACGAATTGAACGAACACGGACAAGGCATTAAGGAACGAGCGTGTTCATAAATTGTTCATGAGCGTTTACCAAACGAGATTTCTTTTTTCGTGTTCGTTTATTAAGGAAATGAATGTGTTCATGAAGTGTTCACGAACACTTACCAAATGCAAAGGAACGCAAACATATATGAACACACGTGAATAGACACGAACACATAACGAGTAAAACATGAAAACCAAGGGCGGAGCTTAGTTATGGTCGGGGTGCCCTGGCCCCCTGGTTTTTTTTTCCGCTTCAAAGTGTAAATTTTACCGAAAATTCCTGATAAATTTATATGTATGAAGTCCGGCCTCCCTAGTTTTTGCTTTAAAACTTTCGCCCCTTCGGCCACTAACAACTTAAAACCTTTTTTTTTGTGTGTGGTGTTGGTGACACTTCTTATCTTGTGTTAAACGAGTTAAAACATAACGAGTTAAACGACTTGAAATTTCTAATCTCCTATTCTTTTTTCCTAATATTTTGGAAAGCAATTTAGACGTCGAACAAATTATCCGCACTCAAAAGATAATAATATTTTTTTATCAACACAATTTTTGAGTCACCTAACGTAGACATATTTTTTGGGTTTAAGACTATTATGGGGCTTGTTTGAGAAAAAAATGTTGCTATGTGGCACCACCTAGGTGACACGTAGACATATTTTTTTTAACCCTTGAGGCCATCAAAAGGGTGTAGTGGCGAGACTTGGTTTGGGGCTTTGTTAATGATTCTGTAATAATTATTTTTTAATAACTAAACTTTGTTTTATTTACTTATTAGTTAAAGTTAAAAAATACTTAAAATTAGAAAAAAACATAGGTATGGGTATTATTAATAAATCAAAACATAATAAAATTAAAACGTAATATTTAAATTCATAAACTAAAAATAATATACAATATACAACAAATGCAATTCATATTTGTAATTTCGTAGTAGGTATGGACATATTCAGATATGAGCCAGATTACTTGTTGAATGGGCTTAATGGAATTGTAAATAAACCCAAACTAAGGGGCTTGTTAAAAAAATGTTGATACTTTTTTTTCACTTGTATCTACCCGAAAGGATTGTAGTGAAAGGGGTTTGGTTAAAGATTACTTAATCATTATTTGTGTTAGTTTCTAAATTAACAAAAAATTAAAGTTTCATTAACTTTAAAATAAATTAACAAAAAATTAAAGTTTCATTAACTTTAAAATAAAACAACACCTAGAAAATCCCCACGATTTTTCCAACATAACGTTTTCTTTTGCGTATATCACCGAATTCTTTTAATTGCCAAATAATGTATAACAAACACAAAAATGATTCTAGGTTTATAGATCGACTAATAAATGCTTGATGTTAATATCTAGAGTTAAATGTCATTTTCGTCCTTATAGTTTGTTTAATTATGTGAGTTCTGATCAAATTTCAAATTTGTACCATTTTTGTGTCACATGTCAGTACCATCCAAAAAAACATGAGTTAATTGTCATTTCGTCCAATTATTCAATTCAACCTTAGTTTTTATGTTTCAAGAATGTTAGGAATGAAAATGGTATAAATATGAAATTTGGTTTGACGGGTATAATCGAACAAACCATAGAGACGAAAATAACATTTAACTATTTATTTTTCAAAGTTTTGCATCAAGGTTGACTTGGGCTTGTAACCAGCCCATTTGTTTTATAACCCAAACTAGAAGTTGTACTATATATTTGTGTTCATTTGTTTTCGTGGCGGGACAACGTTTTATTTAAAGTTGCGCATTACAATTGGTTTTTTATAAAATTTAAACATAGAAAAAACGCACTTAACAACTATATATTTGGAAAGCACAAAATGTATATCGTTGTAAAAGTGTATGCATAGAATACCCAAAAATAAATTCGGAGGAAGTTATTTATCATTTAATTTGACCTGACTGGTTTAAAGAAAAAAAAAGTTACGTCAAAATGTAAACCAACTGAAAACGTACATAAAAATAAGCACGGAAACGTATTATATTGATTTGACATACTTTCTAATAAAATTTACGCTGAAAATAAAACAACTTGAATTTATACCGTCACATACATAAAAATAAGCACGTAAGAAAATAGTGCTTTTTTAAGTTAAAGAACGGTACGGCGCGTTGTGGCGGTGTCGACACGTAAAGTGGCTCGGATTTATACCATCTATTGAAAATGTATTAAATTAGACCCGACTCGTTTCTGAACAAAATTTACGTCAAAACGTAGACCAACTGAAAACTTAATGTATCTAACCCGACTCATTTCTGGGAAAAAATAGAATTTACGTTAAAACTTAATGTATTTAGAAAGTTAAAGGGTTGTAAGTGTTAATGCTGAAAGTTGAGAAAAAAAATTATGTCAAAATGTAAATCAACTTAAGTTTATATCGACAAGTAAATAAAATGAAACACGTAAAATTCGATTACAAAGTATTAGGAAAACTAAGAGGTTGTAAAAGTCAATGCTGAAAATTTAAAGGTTAAAATTATAAAAAAGCACAAAAGGACAAAAAAATTTAAAAAGAAAAGAGTAATATAAATATAAATATAAATATAAATATAAATATAAATATAAATATAAATATAAATATAAATAAATATAAATATAATATAATATAATATAAATAAATATAAATATAAATATAAATATAAATATATATAATATAATATAAATAAATATAATATAAATATAAATAAATAATATAATATAATATAATATAATATAATATAAGATAATATAATATAATATAATATAATATAACATAACATAATATAATATAATATAATAGCTGCTAGCTCCTGCATCATCTCCATACACAACACCAGCTGCTAGCTCCTGCATCATCTCCATACACAACACCATTCTTCAACTCCATCACTATAACACTCTTCCACAAAAAAAAAAAAAAACACTCAAAATAGCTATTAACTCACCGTAATTGCTTTATACAGCTGTTCATGTTCACCTTTCAGTTATCGTTCTTTCAGGAGCTCTTCACTTCATATCAAGATGAGCTTCTAAAATTCATAAGCCAGTTGTTCAAGAAAATTCTTTCCGTCTGATAAGAATTCCATTTATTCAGCTTTTTCCTTTTACTCGTTTTAATACTTCTACAATTTTTTAATTAATATTTTGTCTATAAAATCGCATGAGTTGACGATCGTTGTAGCTGAAATGCCAAATGGTTTTACTTGTTTCGTGTAAACTATTGACCGTGATTTCTCTGTTTAAAGAAACCTGGATATCGGAACCGAAGATGTGTTTGAGGTACATATTTGTTTTTTAACGCGCAAGGCTAGGTATTTTATTCTATAGAAGAATTGAAAAAACACTAATTCGTGGAACATCTTAATAAAATATAAACACTAATTTGTAGAACATCTTAAAAAAACATGACCACATCTATTTTGTTTTAAATATGTTGTTCACAACTTCACATGTGTATCGTATCTTGTATCTTAATTAGTATATATATATATACATATATATGTGTCTGTGTAATATATTATTATATCTACATACTAAGCTGGAATACATATGTATAATGTTAGAAACCATCCACCCTTTTAGATTGGTAAGGTGATAAATGATACTGCTTTTAGTTTAAATGGGTCAAAATTATCCAAACACACTCAATACACTTACAACATCAACTTTTAGTTTGAATGGGTCAAAGAGTTCTCGGTTACTTTACTAATCGGCCCTATATTGAGATTATTTCGGGAAGGTATTCGGGTATTATGCTGGCCCCTAAACAACCTAATTAGGGATGAGCGTGGTACCGGTAACGCCTAAAGTACCGGGAACGAAAATCGCCAAAACTGGGTACTAGTATCGCTATTTGTTGATAAAAATTGTGTTACTGGTACCGTACCGAAAGTAGCGGTACAGAAACGTCTAAATGTAGGTATCAAATCAGTACCAAAAGTAATTTGGTATGGGAAATTTTGTAGCGGTACGGTACCACAATGCCGGTCCGGTACCGATTCCAAGTACTAAATACTCATCCCTAGTTTGAAACATCTTTTATTTTTTGGATGAGTTTCCCATCATTTTATGTGTACATGATATAAACATCAAGATGTATATTCTACTTCATATGATATGTGTATAGCATCCAAACTAGAGGCCATTATTAACCGGCCCATAAATAATTACTACAATCCAAATTAACTCTATTGGGTTCCATCTAATTAACCCAACCCAACATGAACACCATTCATACCAAAATAGCTATTATCATACTATCCAATCCAACTGAGTTTCGATTACCTGCTCTGTTAGGCCCAAGAACCTCATTAGTCCCTACCATCCATTCCAACACAGTTAGCCCAAATGCTCCATCCTTTCTCGAAAACCATGTCGTTTATATCTCAGTCATTCTCCATTCGTCTAGCCCAATTTCGTCCCCGTCAATATACCATTTAGAACAACCATTTAGATCCCATCCATAATCCATAAGCCCTAAATGATCCATGTAATAACCAAACAATCCATATTCGAACCAACAAAGCCCCATGCTAATTGCACTTCTCTATAGACCGTAACATTCCCCACACCAAACATTGCAATATAAGCAAACACCACAAGTGATAAAAAAACAATACCATGTCTCCCACTCCTTTGCAGTGTTGTAGAAATCGGATTAGGCGACCGATTAATCGGCGTCTAGGCACTGATCCAAGGTCCATCGCCCAGATTATCCCAAATCGGGAACTTAGGCAGTAATTGTCAAAATCGGTAAAAAATCGTCTGAAATCGGACTAGTCGGTCAAAAAACAGGTCAAATTTAGATCATAATGGGTCAAAATCGGACCAAATCTATCGAGTGGAATGAGTTCTTACCTCGATTCGAACCAAAATCAGACATGCATCCGTATCCATTGTTTAAAATCGAACCCCATTGAAGAAATAATTGTTTAGATGAAGCAAATTTGGGGATTAGGGTTTGTGTTTCAAAGCAAATATAAGAAGTAAATGTAAATCATCATTAAGCTGGTAAATAAGAAAACGTTTGAATGACTTTTAATTTGGTAAATAGCAAGTAGAGAAGGTTTTATTATTATGAGTTGAAATTTTGATTTAAAAAATATATAATAAAGTAGGGTGTGGATGAAGTTTGAAGGGCCTATGTTTATCTACGATGTTCTTATTAATCTTCTTTACATGAATACTATGTTTTATCCATCGAAGGAGCAAACAAGACTGTGACATGTAATTTGATACAACTCTCAGTCTAAGAAGTAGTGAGAAGGAAAAGAAGAAAAGAGGTCTCTCACAACGTGTCTTTGAGTATGTAATCGCAAATGGAGTAATTGCGTCCGAGTTGGATTACCCCTACATCGGGGTCTATGGAGCCTGCAATCAAGACAAGGTTTGTGTCATTATACATTTAATAAAATTTCTTTTTTTTTCTTCTTAACAATCTTGTGTTTTTTTGTTTTAGAAAAATATTAAAGCAGCACCTATCGATTCATTTTGCAAGGTCCCTGAAAGTGAAGAAATGCTTAAGATTGCAGTCAAAAGCCAGCTGTAACCGCTTTTGTTCGTGTGGATCGACGTTTTGAATGCTACACCAATTCACTACCATCTTTCTAAAATTTAAGAACCGTTTGACTATTTTGACCTGTACATTGGCAATACATATTGTATTGTGTTAGCGTCGGCTGCTTCTTTCTAATAAAGAAGTTGCAACATGCATAAGAATCACTTTATATAGGTATATATTATTTTGTTGTTAAAAAATAGAAAATAATAACTCTATAAAGAGTATTCACAATTGTGTTTTACTAACATTGTTTCACTTGCACAACACAAATTCAAATCTCCATGTGAAAAAAAGATGCTATCAATCATACCATAACCATAGTCGGTTATGGCAAGGAACAAGGTGTTGATTATCGGCTGATCAAGAACATTTGGGAAACCGATTAGGAGAAGAGGGCTTCATGAAGTTGGAGCGTAACGTGAACTACGAAGACAATTATGGAATCACGTTGGAAGTGTATTGCCCCATAAAGAAGAGTTTGAGTCCACCCGACTTTGCCATTTGGTCTATCAAGACTAGAGCTTATTAACCATGACTACCATCTCTATAGAGTTGTTTGGTAATCTCTAAATGGCTAAGTGCTGAACCAGTAAGAAGTCTGAATGGATAAGAGTCTCTAAGCCGGTTGGTGCTCGAAGAAAGACTATTTTACCTATATGAACTATTTTGTATCTATCTGGTCAGCAATCTGTGTGACTATTTTACCTATATGAACTATTTTGTATCTATCTGGTCAGCAATCTGTGTGACTGTACTGAAAGTCAAAGAATTATAAAAGAAACATGTATATCATCATTGAAAATCCAAGTTACAC
Source organism: Scalesia atractyloides (assembly GCA_947069175.1). Lineage (NCBI taxonomy): Eukaryota > Viridiplantae > Streptophyta > Magnoliopsida > Asterales > Asteraceae > Scalesia > Scalesia atractyloides. The sequence goes on along the minus strand of CAMTDV010000024.1, from coordinate 100,185,702 downwards.
ATAAATCCTTCAATGTCCATGAAAACATACTAAAATTCAAATAGAAAATAATACTTTGCGTTCAATTTTAATTTGAGACACTATGTTCTCTGTAAAGAATCTCAATGATGGCCCAGTAACATACTCATTTAAAATAGGTACCAACTAAATATTTAAGCATGTTTGATCATTGGCATCAAGGGAGATAGGAAATATATTTTTTGGTAGATATATGATTATTTATCTATACCAATGATGAACAACATATTGTGAGATATATTTACTCTTAGATTACACTTTAGTTTAATTATGTTAGATTTAATTTATATTTTTAGTTTAGTTTTAACTTAAGCAATTTAGTCCAGCTATCCTTATTTTCTAGTAATTTGCTGTACTTTTATTAGTATATGTACTATAAAATTGAGGTATTAGTACTCATCTTTTGTTATATATTCACTTATAAGTTCAATTAGAGATGCGAAACAAATCATAATGCATCGATTTAAAATGAAACACGTCAAACGACTAGCATGTACCGACTACAAAACCAACTGGGTTACTTATTCTTTTCATAACCTTGCTTAAATAGCCCATAAACATGAGTAGACATCCAATTCAACAACCACTAATCTGAATCAATCGAAGAATACTCCTTTTGACTTTATAAATAATAACAACACAAAGGATTCATGAGAACACATTGTACTTGCAGACTTGCAGAACAAACCTAACACTCGCAGCCAAATGAAGACAATCAATAAGTAATTCAACAACTTCGACCCATCATGTATAGCAGCAACATGCATGGTAAGGGACTGTTTGACAATTTCTGAATGGTTAAGTGCTGAACTAGTAAGAGGTCTGAACCATTAAGTGCTGAACCAGTAAGAGGTCTACTATTAAGAGCCAATATAATGGTTAACCAATTTAGATTAGAGTTCTTAACTATTCAGACTCAGTATCATACTTAACCATTCAGAGGCAAAAACCATTCAGACATCTGCTCGCGAAACAAATAGTCTGAACCATTAAGTGCTGAACCATTAACAACCCTATCAAAGGTAAACTAACAACCCCTAAGATTATGATATTAACAGCAACAACAATCCTATGAGCCAACATAACTATAAACTAAGAACAATCACAACTGATAATGCCCATTCTTTAAATTGTCTTCTAAGAAAAGATAACCCAATTTATTACCCCCAAAAATTAATAATTTTATCTGATGACATAAATGATTCAAACAAAGATTGCAACTGTTGGTATCCCTAAAAGTTGATAAGTGAACTCAGGTCTGATTCTTATACAATCAGATCATCAACTTCAAATTAACCACGCAAGGCAACTATTCATGTAATGTTTTAGCTATTACTCTTTTATTTATTATATAATCTATTAAAATTGTATTAAAGTATTTTTGAAAAATCAATCACACTTAGAGCTACTTAGTCGTGTTCGTTCATTAAGCGGTTCATGAACTGTTCACAAACGTTTACCGAACGAGGTTTCTTGTTCGTGTTCATGTTTGTTAAATAAGGAAATGAATGTGTTCATGAGCTGTTCACGAACACTTACCAAATGCAAATGAACGCAAACATAGATGAACACAAATGAACGCAAACATAGATGAACACAAATGAACAGACACGCACATATATTCATTTTAGAATAAAATCTGTATTTTTATCACAAATATTACGGTGAATCCATTGAAAAGTAAATAAGCACTTAACATAATTATCCAAATACAATTCACATAATTATCGGAAACACGATTAAAACAAAATTAAGAAGTTTGTCAAGCTTTAACACAAACTGAAATTGAAATAGTCAAATGAGGATGTTTGAAGTCACATATAATATAACTAGGGTTTCAACTTTTTTAAACTAAATACAATAAAACAAAATATAACATATAAAACCCTAAATTGAACGAATACAAATGAATATAAATAAGTGAACATAAATGAACACGCTACTGAACGTTCACAAACATAACAAACGAACACAACCTCAGTTCATGTTCATTCATTTATTTCATTCATTTATTAAACGAATGAACGTAAACGAACTTCCCGCCAAATAGTTAACGAACTCTTTGCTGAACATTTAATTCGTTTACAAGCCTAATCGCACTCATAGCCTCACCCTCACTAGAGACTAGGTATAACACATGTCCTTAGAGCATCCACAATATGCTCAAAAACTCTTGTCAGGATCTAGTCATCATTTTTCAAGATGAGTTAACCAACTTTGACCCGTTGTAAGTGAAGTTCAAAAACTCTTGTCAGGATCTATTCACTCCAATGTTTATCCCATTTCCCAAACGACTATGGTTTTGCGACGTTCGAATCTTATCGGTCTTCGGATCTACGTGAGATTTGTCTTGGATGTGGTTCCGATAGCCGGTTGGTTCTGATCTATATGTATTTAAGCACATTGTGGATGCTCTCTTTGTTCGGATCTGTTGATGTTGATGCTGATTAGTGACTTGGTTTGATGATTTTTAGATGTGTTCTTGTCGAGGTGGTGATATTTTGAATAAATTGGTCCAAATTCGTAGTTTTGTATGATGATTTTGAAAAAATGTCAAATGTTGTAGAGCCGATCCGAATCTTAGCCGGGCAATCTGGACGGCAACTATCGTTTGCAACTGTGAATGCAACCATGGTAGATTAGGCATCATAATCCGACCAAAAATGTTAGCCTGTTATTATTCGATTTTTTATTTGATATTTTTTTATTGTTTTTCATATGTGCTAACATTTTTAATTATTGACACATCGTGTTTTTATAGATTTTATGTAATTTTATGGTTTGTTGAGATGTTTAAGACGTAGTAAAAGTTTGTGATGATGTGGATTTGTAGAAGTGTGTATATTATAGGAAAAATGAGTTTTATTATGGTGACGTTAGTTTGTGAAGGGTCTAGGAAATTTTTTTTTTGGATGCTCATAGTAAAACGTTGTCGTTTATTAGTTATCGTTATTGTGTGGTTTTCACTTGTGAAAGTTTCTGAAAATAGATTCATGTGGCGATTAAATCGTTTATTGATTTATACATTTAGTTATTGTATGATAAATAAATAACTAAAATTGTAATATAAGATCTGGTTTCCACTTGTGGAAACTTTCTTAAAATGGATTCATGTATAATATAAGGGGCGATTAAAGAAACTTTAATCATCCATACATTAATTAGTGTATGGTATTTAGTTTAAATATTAAAATCGTAATAAAAGACCTAATCACATGTACAATTCAATCAAAATTAAAAATATTAAAACCACTGGTGGTTTTTAAAATCGGGTTATTTGATTTTATCACCCATAACTATTCGTTATTGGCCGTTATCACCCTCATCTGACACTTTGATCCCGCTACCCCCAACTTAATACTTTGTATGTCCTCGTATGAGATTTTTTGTTTATGGCTATGATGGAATATAAAAGTATCAAACTTTTTTGGTGAAAAGTTTGTGATCGTCATTTAAAATAAACCTATATGATATGAGCAACTCCGTTCTTATTATAAATTTAAACCTATGAAGGGAAAGGATGGCCGAAGGGAAAGGATGGAAACTTGATTACGGTATGTAAAACAATTATAATGTTAAAAACTCTATATATATTGCAAGTAATCTTTAGTTTGTTCCAAAATTGCAAGATTATAATATTTTTTAAATCAATTAAATTAAATAGTGTCGCAACCCCCGACCCCACCCCGGGAGCGGGGGCCGCGAGACACAGAGCTGGTGGTACCGGTGTTTATTAATTTGGCAGCGGAATTACGACATCAGGATCGTGGTTAGAAAATAAATATCAGAGTTTCAAAACACCAAATTTTTATATTAAACAAATGGGGTAAAACCCATGTTTCCATTACAATACATATTTTTAGGACATACCCTAATTTATGGAAAACAGAAACTCTTTTTTATTTAGGTAACTTTTATAACCACTTTTCTAAGCCTTCAGTGCTCTCCAGCTGGCTTCTGTTAGCTTCACATCAAGTTACCTGAAACGCGTTTTAAAAACATTTTATCAGCAAGAAATACTGGCGAATCCATCTCAATTTTTATCAAAACAAGTGATTATACTTTACAGTTATTGAGGAGCATCCGCATTTACAATGTTTATATCTACGTAATTACTCAATCAGTACTGTCAATCCTGACTTGTGGGTCATATTACTTTGGGTCCTGTCACCCAACAGTAACGGTTCCTGTCACCTTCCCGTGACTTTGGACTAGCAATGTATACAAAACCCCAACATACCGGCAGTAATTGTAGAATACATATACTCAATCACTGTTAAGCATAATTAAAATATTTGAGGTTTTGGTAACACATTTTGACTCACAAAAAGATTTACAAAAAGAGAATGTACTCACCTTGAACACTTTAAGTATTCCTACGGAGTTTCTGGTGATGGTTCTTGATTACTTCCTGGGATTTCTATTAAAACATACAATGCACATGTGTTAGTAAGTTAACCCAAGTCACTTTAACCATACAACACTCGACAGAACTCCAACGAACGTAACGTAGTCGGGCAGAGCCTAGACATGCGTTGGCGATTCTAGATCGATTGGGTAGGGTGTCCATACAACACGAGATAGGATTTCAACGAACGTAGTCGGGCAGGGCCTTGACATGCGTTAGTCCTAATCTCGGGTAGGATAGTGAATTAGTGATCGGGGGTTAAGTTACTTACAGCGGGCAGCGCTTCGCAGGTTTAGGGTTTAGGGGGGTGTTGCACGAAGAAACAGAGATTCAGAGAGTATACGAACGATATTTTCAATCGCAAATGAGCAGAGACTTCAGTCCGACGCTGCTCTATTTATACCCGATTTGACCTCCCCCGCGCGTCGCACGGGGATCTGGGTTCTCTCTCGCGTGGCGCCTGAGCCTGGTCACAAGTGTAGGGTTGCTAGATGGCGCGAAACGGTGACACGTCACCTGGATACCTCCCGCGCGTCGCGACAGAGACTGGTGTATCTGGCGCGTGGCGCCTGGACTGTCCAGGTGAACCTGTCTCGTTTTGCGTGCCGCGTCTTGATTTGCGTGTCCGGTTTTACGTTTCGGCTAATTTCGGGGTGTTTTGGAGAGTTGTTACATCCTCCCCACCTTGTTTTAAATCTCGTCCTCCAGATTCACTTGAATAGGTGTGGATACTTTCTTTGCATTTCTGACTCCAGCTCCCATGTATATTCTGGTCCTCTCTTTGAATCCCATTTTACTTTTACCAGAACTAATCTCTTGCGCTTGAGATTCTTGATCTTTCTATCTTCAATTTGAATGGGTTTCTCAACGAACTTTAGTTTCTCATTTACCTCTACATTTTGAAGAGGTATCACCAATGATTCGTCTGCTATACATTTATTGAGATTACATACATGAAATACATCATGTATTCCTGCCATTTCCTCTGGCAATTGTAGCTGATAGGCTACTGGCCCTATTCGTTTGACAATTTTAAAAGGTCGAACATACCTTAGGCTTAGTTTTCCTTTCTTGCCGAATCTTACAACTCCTTTCCAGGGTGAGACTTTTAACAGCACTTTATCTCCAATTTGAAATTCCAAGGGTTTACGTCTGTTATCTGCATAACTCTTTTGGCGATCTTGAGCCGCTTTCAGTCTTTCCTTGACTTGAATGATCTTGTCAGTTTTTTCTTGCATAATTTTAGGACCTGATAGTTGCTTTTCTCCAATCTCTGCCCAGCATACTAGAGTTCGACATTTCCGCCCGTAGAGGGCTTCAAATGGTGCAGCATTGATGCTAGTATGATAGCTATTGTTGTAGGAAAATTCTATCAAAGGCAAATGTTCATCCCAATTTCCTCCGAAATCAATTACACAAGCTCTAAGCATGTCTTCCATTGTTTGAATTGTTCTTTCACTTTGACCGTCTGTTTGAGGATGATATGCCGTACTCGGATTTGGTCTTGTTCCCATTGCTTTTTGGAAACTTGTCCAAAAATGAGAGGTAAAACGGCTGTCCCTGTCAAATACAATAGATAAATGAATTCCATGCAATGAAACTATTTCATTTACATATAATTTAGCTAATTGTTCCATACTGAACGTTTCCTTCATCGGTAAGAAATGAGCAGATTTGGTTAACCGATCTACAATCACCCAGATAGTATCATTACCTTTTCATGTCCTGGGTAGTTTGGTAACAAAGTCCATGGTTATCATTTCCCATTTCCAAATAGGTATTTCCAATGGTTGCAACAGGCCTAAAGGTTTCTGATGTTCAACTTTAACCTGTGAACATGTTAGGCATTTGGTAACGTAGCTTGCTACATCCTTTTTCATTCCTATCCACCAGAAATTCTTTCTCAAGTCTTTATACATCTTATCACTTCTAGGATGCATTGTATACTTAGTCTTATGGGCTTCCTCTAGTAAAATCTTATTAAATAGTTAATAAAATCCACATACTTACCGTGCCTTTTCATTTCTTATTTGGTTAGTTATCTCTCGTCGATCAATCCCCTAAACTCGTGCGCATCCATCATCTTCAAACAAACGCATCCAATGTGAGTGAACCTCTACAAATTCCCCGTTTTAATCACATTTTGGGGTGTATCATGTGTCGTACTTATTTATTATAATCAATCATTGTGCATCCATCAAGTTTATGATCAAAGTGTATTCAAGGTGTATCCATTGACTGTGTGGTTGAAGTTTAGATTAATTTTATCATTTCAGTACATACATTTCATAGGCCGCCGCTCCCCATTACCTATGAGCGTGAGCTGTTCCCCATTACCTATGAGCGTGAACCAGGCGTTGCCAACATAAGATCGGCTCCGTTTGATTGAGCCTTGATCTCACATACATTAGCATAGGCCGTCCGTTCCCCATTACCTATGAGCGTGAACGGGACGTTGCCAACACATACATTGTTATTTTTATTTCATGCTTAAGCAAGGTGGTTTGTGATTGTTATGTTTACATACATTTGTTCATATATGATTATTGCACAATTTTTCTTAAATTAAATTACAATAATTAACCAATAACAAATGTTTTAAACAAGGTTCACTCGCCAACTTTTGTTGACCCAAAATTTCCTATTTTTACACATGATACAGGTGATCAAGTTGAAGCAAGAAACATATAGGGCGGCCTAGAAGAATAAACCAGTTTAGATTATGGATTTGTTTAGTTAATCTTTCCTTTCCTTGTATCGTATGAATTTGACTTGAAACTTTGAAATGTAATTTGGATTTAATAAATATGAAACATATTAGTAAACATCATGAGCTTTGGTGATAACCCAATTATGCCCCGACTCTTGTTTCCGCTGCGGGTCGGGGTGTGACAGATTGGTATCAGAGCCATGACTATAGGGATATAGGATAGGTTATTAGACCCTTAGAGCCTATACTATAGTTGCTTAGAAAATTTAAATTTTTGTGTGTTACATGCAAATCTCATGATGTTTGTATGCTTTATGTTTAACGTTACATTCGATGTTATGCAAGCATATTCATAAGTATATACTATCATATATTGCTCACCATGAACCATACTCTTATAACATATCATATCCACGAAAGCACACACCACATCATTTTCATGATTGCTTTACAATGATTTATGTATTTTCAAATCTCATCAAAGTGAGTTCCCATGACGGGCATGTAGTAACTGGAAGGGTACCAGTACCGGTAGTCGGAACGTCCTGTCTAGGCTTGGCATTCGTATAAATCCAAAATAAAGGACCAGTTTGCCTACCTGGGGACTAACGATGAGAGTACGAGGTACCTATTAGGCCAAAGCATGCTATACCAAACGTCGTGTGAACTAACCCCACTTTGAGTTGTCATTGTGTCTACACCTGGACACATTCCGACCATACATCTTGTAAACATATTTTGTGGTTTTCATTCGGGTCATGTGAGTGTAAATCGCCAATACTAATGTAAATCCTACCAAGCCAATAGTCATGGGGGCCCACATGACTATACAGGTGAAGGTATGGGGGACATTTGAGGCCCAACATGAGCTAACCCAAGACATTCTATGGATGTGGTTGCATTATTGATATTTATGTTAATTTCATTTTTTTGTTTTGACACATGACCCCTAAACAATCCATAAACTCACCATCTTCCTATGTATATTCCTGTAGATGTCGGCTAGGCAGCTACGTGGAGGACGGAAGTCAGGAAGGTCAAACGAACGCTTGGCCGCTCAGATAGCCAAACAAATGGCCACAGTACTTCCTGATATTGTAGTTCAAGTTCAGCAAGCTCTCACTGCAAATCCTGTCAATCCACCAAACCAAGAGGATCAAAACATCGACAACCCCTCCTCCAAGAAGTGCTCCTACAAGCACTTCAAGTCTTGCGATCCCCCGAAGTTCGAAGGGACCGAAGGTGTCACCGCTCTCCTCCACTGGTTTGAGGAGATGGAAAACACTTTCCTAAATTGCGATTGTCCCGAGGATCGCAAGGTACGTTACGCGACTGGGAGATTATTCGGGGTAGCCCTGACCTGGTGGAACACCGAGAAGGGTAAGAGAGGAGTGGAAGACGCAATGGCCTTAACTTGGGAAGAGTTAAGGGAAGTAATGACAAAACATTTCTGCCCAAGAAGCGAACTCAAGAAGTTAGAGGATGAATTCCACTCACTGAAGCAAAAGGAAGGGGATCACACTTCCTACAACAAAAGATTTCTTGAGCTGAACCAGATGATTCCAAACTTGTTCACCCCCGTGTACCGATTGGTGGAACACTATATTCGAGGCCTTCCCTCAAAGATTCAGGACTCAGTCCTCAGCGCTTCGCCTGCAACGCTCGAGGCCGCCATGGAATTAGCCACCGAACTTACCGAGAACCGCATCAGAAACGGTAAGTTCAAAGAGGAGAAAAAGAAAGCCCCCATTGAGGGCCCAACTTCCAACCACCCCACCTCATCCTCAAAATTTTCAAACAAGAGAAAGCGAAATACCAGAAATTTTGCCGTCACTCAAACAAATTTCCCCACCCCTGTTGCCCCCATCACACAAGTTACTCCTTCACCCGCACCACACAAAAGGCAATACTCTGGCCCTTAAAGTGCACCCGTTGCCAATACCATCACCTCCCCGATTACCCCTGTCAATACTGCACCGGCTGTGGCCGTGCAGGGCACACCATTCAAGCCTGCCGCACACTGCAACGAATGAACCGCAACCAACCCACAACTCAAACCCACCATCAAATGATGGGTCAAACCCAACAACCTTTTCAAGCACCGCCTACACAACATACAACCCAAACCTACTATCAACCCAACTACCCCATGATGCAACCCATGCGGGCTTGCTATAATTGCGGTGACCCAAACCATTTTAGAAACACGTGTCCACGCTTGGTAAACATCATACATGCTCAAGCGAATCCAGTGAACCAAGCTAACCAAGCTCCTCCACCTGCTAGAGGAAGAGCATTTAACATCAACGCCAACCAAGCTAGGGCCGACAACAACGTGGTTAACGGTACGTTTCTCGTCAATGGTAGTTATGCATCTGTATTATTTGATACTAGCGCGGATAAGAGTTTTGTGTCCTTAGAATTCGAACCCATCCTCAATCAAACTCGTGTCGAGCTTATGAACTCCATAACGGTAGAAGTTGCTGACGGAAAGCCAGTCTCATTAAGCTCCATTATCCGGAACTGCACCTTTACTCTAAACGATCACGACTTTTCTGTTGACCTCATTCCTATGAAGTTGGGAAGTTTCGACATTATAATCGGCATGGACTGGCTCAGCCAACATCAGGCTGAAGTAGTATGCCGTGAGAAGTTCATTCGCATTCCTCTTGCAGACGGTCAAACTCTGCGAATCTTTGGAGAAACCCCTTCGAAAGGACTCAAGCTAATGTCCTGTCTTCAAGCCCGAAGATATCTCCGCAAAAATTATGTAGCATTTCTAACCCACGTTGTCAAGAAAGGAGGCAAAGAGAAGAGACTCGAAGATATACCCGTAGTGAAGGAATTCCCGCAAGTTTTTCCCGACGATATCACCGGACTTCCTCCCAAGAGAGAAGTCGAATTCCGTATCGACCTTATACCTGGCGCTACAACCCGTCGCGAAATCTCCTTATAGGTTAGCCCCATCCGAGATGCAAGAGCTGGCCAGTCAATTGCAAGAACTGACCGACAAGGGATTCATACGTCCTAGCTCATCGCCTTGGGGTGCACCTGTTCTGTTTGTAAAGAAGAAAGATGGGACTTTTCGCATGTGCATTGATTACAGGGACTCAACAAATTAACGGTCAAAAATCGCTATCCGTTACCTCGCATCGATGATCTTCTAGACCAACTCCAAGGTGCCTCTTATTTTTCAAAGATCGACCTTCGTTCCGGCTATCACCAACTCAGAGTACATGAAGAAGACGTTCCAAAGACCGCCTTCCGAACTCGATATGGTCACTACGAGTTCATGGTTATGCCTTTTGGGCTAACCAACGCTCCAGCCGTCTTCATGGACTTAATGAACAGAGTTTGTAAACCTTATCTTGATCGCTTCGTTATAGTCTTCATCGACGATATTCTCATTTACTCAAAGTCTAAGACTGATCATGAGCGACACCTTCGGCTCATCCTCTCACTTTTGAAGACCGAAAAGCTTTATGCTAAATTCTCCAAATGCGAATTTTGGTTACAAGAAGTACAGTTCCTTGGTCATGTCGTCAATGACAAAGGAATTCATGTTGACCCCGCAAAGATCAAGGCAGTACAAGAATGGCAAGCGCCACGTACCCCAACTGAGGTACGATCTTTCCTTGGATTGGCTGGCTACTACCGTCGTTTCATATCGAATTTCTCTCGTATCGCTGTACCACTCACGGCTTTGACACATAAAGGAAAACCCTTCGCATGGGGACCTAAGCAAGAAGAAGCCTTTCAAACTCTTAAGCAAAAGCTTTGCGACGCTCCTATTCTCACACTCCCCGAAGGTTGCGAAGACTTTGTTGTATATTGCGATGCATCAGGACAGGGTTTAGGCTGTGTCTTAATGCAAAGGGGAAAAGTAATAGCCTATGCTTCTAGGCAGCTCAAAACTCATGAGAAGAACTACACTACTCACGACCTAGAACTTGGCGCCGTTGTATTCGCTCTTAAGATATGGAGACATTACCTCTATGGTACCAAGTGTGAGATTTACACTGACCACAAGAGCCTCCAACATATCTTTAACCAAAAGGAGTTGAATATGAGGCAACGAAGGTGGGTCGAACTTCTTAATGATTATGACTGCGAAATTCGGTATCATCCTGGCAAGGCAAATGTGGTGGCTGATGCACTCAGCCGAAAAGGTTATGCGAACTCTATTCGTCTTCTATGTTCGCAAATCATAACCAACATCAAAGACCAAATCCGAGAAGCTCAACATGCTTCCATAACAGAATACGACATACGCAATGAGTTATCTTGTGGAGCAGAACTTAAACTCGAAACGAAATCTGACGGCATTCTGTATTATCTCGATCGCCTATGGATTCCTGATCACAACAATCTTCGCGATACTCTTATGAAAGAGGCTCACAAGACACGATATTCTGTACATCCAGGAGCCGACAAGATGTATCAAGACCTTCGATACACCTACTGGTGGCCTGGCATGAAGAAGGATATTGCTGTTTTTGTTTCCAAGTGCCTTACCTGTTCAAAAGTGAAAGCTGAGCACCAAAGACCCTCAGGACTTCTGGTCCAACCTGAAATACCCGTATGGAAGTGGGAAAATATAACCATGGACTTCATTACCAGGTTACCTCGCACTCCTGGTGGGTACGACACAATATGGGTAATCATTGATCGTCTTACAAAATCAGCTCACTTCATTCCTATCCGCGAGGACTTCAAAAATGAGAAGCTAGCCCGCATCTACATCAGTGAAATCGTAAGCCGTCATGGTGTACCTTTAAGCATTATATCGGATCGTGATGGTCGTTTCACTTCACGCACATGGCAAGCTGTACAAGCCGCATTGGGTACGCGATTAGATCTCAGCACTTCCTATCATCCCCAAACTGATGGTCAATCTGAACGCACCATTCAAACTCTTGAAGACATGCTTCGGGCATGTGTCATAGACTTCAAAGGGAATTGGGACGCCCACTTACCATTAGTTGAATTTTCGTACAACAACAGTTTTCATTCAAGTATCGGCATGGCACCTTTCGAAGCGTTATATGGTCGTAAATGCCGATCACCTATATGTTGGCACGAAATTGGAGAAGCTCAAATCACCGGTCCAGAATTGATACAAGAAACAACTGACAAGATTCATCAAATCCGAAACAACCTGTTAGCAGCACAAAGTCGTCAAAAGAGCTATGCTGACAAGCGACGAAAGCCCTTGGAGTTTGACATTGGCGATCAAGTACTTTTAAAGGTATCGCCGTGGAAGGGAGTAGTTCGTTTCGGCCAAAAAGGCAAGCTAGCACCACGCTACGTAGGTCCTTTCAAAATACTCGAAAGGGTAGGAGCTGTAGCCTACAAGCTTGACTTACCGGAGGAACTCAACAGAATTCATCCCACATTCCACGTATCGAACTTGAAGAAGTGCCTCGCCGATGAAATCTCCATATTCCTCTAGAAGACATTCAAGTTGATGAATCTATGCATTTTATTGAAAGACCAGTAGAAATTATGGACTTCGGAGAAAAACGTTTGAGAAGAAGCCGCATCCCAATTGTCAGGGTACGCTGGGAGTCGAAACGAGGACCTGAGTTTACTTGGGAACGTGAAGATTCAATGCGCGAAAAATACCCACACCTTTTTCCTGTATCTACTACTATTTCTAAAAATAGGGGATACTGTAACATTTGTCGAAAAACGGGTTTTCGAAACCCGCTTCGTTTAATAACCGAACAATCAGTTTTAAAATTTTGTTGTTCATTTACGGCTTATTTTAATTTTAAACGATTCATAATTGATCAACAATTTAAAAGATATAAATTAAAATTGTAAAAATATCAAAATAAATGAATTAAAAAGGAAAACCGGCTGCCGGGAGTCGAACCCGGGTCAGCCGGTTATTTCTTCAAAGACTTAATTCACAACCATAAACCACTCCGCCACGTTGGTTTTCTGTTAAGATAAGGGATTTATTAAATCAAATAATGATATGCTGAATTCAAATTCGGTCAACTTGCGCCCAAACAGCAGTCATCGGAAATCCCGACGACTTCGCCAATAAATTACGTTACCGCTCGAATTAACCATTGAATTAACGTTAGCGACGGTTATAACGGACATCTAAACCCGCGACAACAGCCGTAACCGCCGGAGAACGGCTGACTTCGAATTAAGACCGAATTCAGACCACATTCACCTCGATTCTACACTATAAATTCAACCACAATTCGCCAGAAATCTTTTCGCTCCTAAATCGCACTTTTTCTCGACGAAAATCTACTCGCCGGAAAACCTCTGCAAGTCGCCGGAAAACCGAGACTTCCACCTGCACGGTAATTACTTCGATTTTTCTGGCTCATTCCTTTATTAGACAAATTCTAATATAAATCCCTCACCCAGAATCCTTTGCAGTCGACGTTGCCGGATCATCTGATTCGCCGGAGAGATTTCTGAACTTTCAGGGGAACTACTGATTGTCGGTATGATTCTTCTGTTTTCACTGATAGTCATTACCCAGTAGTCCCACTTCACATATAATCCCTCTAATTTATTGATAGATTCTATCAGCCGCCGCTCACCAAGACGGAGCCGACGACCTTGCCGGACGTCTGAAGAAAAGCGAACAGTTGGTACAATAAACCCTCCAATCTCTTTCCATTCACTTTATTTTCGATGACTCATAACCTTCATTGAGCTATCTTAGCAAATAACAGTCGCTTGATCAATGTTTATGTTTTGAACGAAGAAGATGAAGTGTGGTATAATATAAGTATAATTAAAATCGGTTTAATAAACGGGTTAGACACACAGTCCAGCGGTGGACTGTGTGCAACAAACATACACGAGACGCGAGTTCGAATCCTGTCCCCGCTTTACCCACTTGAAATAAAATTCCGCCTTTTTAATTGAACCGGGTTGACGCACAGTATATGTTAAGTATAATAAAAACCGAGTTAGTAACCAAGTGACACACACAGTCCAGCGGTGGACTGTGTGTACGCTAACCCACAGGTCCCGGGTTCGAGACCTGTGGTCAGCACCGGTCCGTTAAGTTTAAAAGCTTTTTTAAAAATAAATAATTTTCGGTTTAAAGTAAATAGTATATAAGTATAATTAAAAACAGAATTATTTCGGGTTAGACACGTAGCTCAGTTGGTAGAGCTGCGTGCACGCGTACGGGAGGTCTCGGGTTCGAGCCTCACCCAGCGCACAATTTCGCACAATTAAACCGGTCAAACAGTAACGGTCAACGGTCAACGGTCTCGGTCAACGGTCAAAGTCAACTTTTTTTATTATTTATTTTATTTATTAAATCAATTATTTAAATTAAAAATCAATTAAAAATACTTAAAAATAACGTTTTCAAGATTAGAAAGTAGTCTTAAACTCACAAATTTATACCCAAAAATCTTATTAAATAGTTAATAAAATCCACATACTTACCGTGCCTTTTCATTTCTTATTTGGTTAGTTATCTCTCGTCGATCAATCCCCTAAACTCGTGCGCATCCATCATCTTCAAACAAACGCATCCAATGTGAGTGAACCTCTACAAATTCCCCGTTTTAATCACATTTTGGGGTGTATCATGTGTCGTACTTATTTATTATAATCAATCATTGTGCATCCATCAAGTTTATGATCAAAGTGTATTCAAGGTGTATCCATTGACTGTGTGGTTGAAGTTTAGATTAATTTTATCATTTCAGTACATACATTTCATAGGCCGCCGCTCCCCATTACCTATGAGCGTGAGCTGTTCCCCATTACCTATGAGCGTGAACCAGGCGTTGCCAACATAAGATCGGCTCCGTTTGATTGAGCCTTGATCTCACATACATTAGCATAGGCCGTCCGTTCCCCATTACCTATGAGCGTGAACGGGACGTTGCCAACACATACATTGTTATTTTTATTTCATGCTTAAGCAAGGTGGTTTGTGATTGTTATGTTTACATACATTTGTTCATATATGATTATTGCACAATTTTTCTTAAATTAAATTACAATAATTAACCAATAACAAATGTTTTAAACAAGGTTCACTCGCCAACTTTTGTTGACCCAAAATTTCCTATTTTTACACATGATACAGGTGATCAAGTTGAAGCAAGAAACATATAGGGCTGCCTAGAAGAATAAACCAGTTTAGATTATGGATTTGTTTAGTTAATCTTTCCTTTCCTTGTATCGTATGAATTTGACTTGAAACTTTGAAATGTAATTTGGATTTAATAAATATGAAACATATTAGTAAACATCATGAGCTTTGGTGATAACCCAATTATGCCCCGACTCTTGTTTCCCCTGCGGGTCGGGGTGTGACACAGTTTGCCTACCTGGGGACTAACGATGAGAGTACGAAGTACCTATTAGGCCAAAGCATGCTATACCAAACGTCGTGTGAGCTAACCCCACTTTGAGTTGTCATTGTGTCTACACCTGGACACATTCCGACCATACATCTCGTAAACATATTTTGTGGTTTTCATTCGGGTGATGCGAGCGTTAAATCGACAATACTAATGTGAATCCTACCAAGCCAATAGTCATGGGGGCCCACATGACTATACAGGTGAAGGTATGGGAGACATTTGAGGCCCAACATGAGCAAACCCAAGACATCCTATGGATGTAGTTGCATTATTGATATTTATGTTATTTTCATTTTCTTTAAGACACATGACACCTAAAAAGAGTCCATAAACTCACAATCTTCTTATGTATGTTCCTGTAGATGTCGGCTAGACAACAACGAGGGGGTAAAAGATCAGGAAGGTCTCACGAACGCTTGGCCACACAAATCGCGAAACAAATGGCCGCGGTGCTTCCTGACATTGTGGTTCAAGTACAACAAGCTCTCGCCACAAATCCCACTAATCCTCCCCAGCAAGATGACCAGAACATCGGCAACCCTCCTACCAGCAAGTGCTCATATAAACATTTCAAGTCTTGCTATCCTCCTAAATTTGAAGGGACCGAAGGTGTCACTGCTCTCCTCCACTGGTTTGAGGAAATGGAAAACACTTTCCTCAACTGCGATTGTCCCGAGGATCGCAAGGTACGATACGCAACCGGGAGACTATTTGAGGTAGCTCTTACCTGGTGGAATACTGAAAAGGGTAAGAAGGGAATCGAAGATGCTATGGCCTTAACGTGGGAGGAGTTAAGGGAAATCATGACGAGGCGGTTCTGTCCTAGGAGTGAGATTAAAAAGTTGGAGGACGAATTTCATTCTTTGAAGCAAAAGGAGGGAGATCATACTTCCTACAACAAGAGGTTCTTAGAGTTGAACCAAATGGTCCCTAACTTGTTCACCCCAGTTTACCGCTTAATCGAGCATTATATTCGAGGTCTTCCCTCGAAAATTCAAGATTCAGTTCTCAGCACTTCGCCAGCAACACTTGAAGCTGTTATGGAAATAGCTACTGAACTGACCGAGAATCGAATTCGCAACGGTAAGTTTAAAGAGGAGAAAAAGAAAGCCCCCGTTGAGGGCCAAACTTCAAACCATTCCACCTCCTCCTCTAAGTTTGCTAACAAGAGGAAACGCAACACCAGAAACTTCGCTGTCACACAAACCAATTTCCCTATCCCTGCTGCACCCATTACCCAAGTTGCCCCTTCACCTGCACCATACAAAAGACCATACTCTGGCCCATTACCAAAATGCAACTGTTGCCAATACCACCACTTCCCTGATCATCCCTGACAACATTGCATCGGCTGTGGTCGCGCAGGTCATACTGTTCAAACCTGTCGCATACCTCAGCGAACGAACCGCCACCAGCCTTCAACCCAAACCCACCAACAAATAATGGGTCAAGCCCAACAACCCCTACTATTACCACCTACCCAACATTTAGCCAATCATACTACCAACCCAACTATCCCATGGTACAACCTATGCGGGCTTGCTACAATTGTGGAGACCCAAGCCACTTTAGAAACACTTGTCCAAGGTTGGTGAACATTATTCATGCTCAAGCCCAAGCCAATCCGGTGAATCAAGCTAACCAAGCTCCTCCACCTGCAAGAGGAAGAGCTTTCAACATCAACGCTAATCAGGCTAGAGCTGACAGCAATGTGGTTAACGGTACGTTCCTTATCAATGGTAGTTATGCATCCATGTTGTTTGATACTGGCGCGGATAAAAGTTTTGTGTCTTTAGAGTTTGAACCCATCCTAAACCAAATTCGTGATAAGCTCATGGAATCCATAACAGTAGAAGTTGCTGACAGAAAACCGGTCTCATTAAACTCCATTATACGCAATTGTACTCTCACTTTAAACGATCATAATTTTCTAGTTGACCTCATTCCCATGAAGTTGGGAAGCTTTGACATTATAATTGGTATGGACTGGCTCAGCCAACATCAGGCTGAAGTTGTATGCCGCGAGAAGTTTATACGTATTCCTCTTTCAAACGGTCAGACTCTATGAATCTTTGGAGAAACCTCGTCGAAAGGGCTCAGATTAATGTCGTGTCTTCAAGCTCGAAAATATCTTCGCAAGAATTATGTCGCATTTTTAACCCATGTCGTCAAAAAGGGAACCATGGAGAAGAAACTTGAAGACATCCCAGTAGTAAAAGATTTTCAGCAAGTTTTTCCTGACGACATTTCAGGACTTCCTCCCGTGAGAGAAGTCGAATTTCGCATTGATCTTATACCTGGTGCTACACCAGTTGCAAAGTCTCCTTATAGGTTAGCCCCCTCTGAAATGCAAGAGCTAGCCAGTCAATTGCAAGAGTTGACTGACAAAGGATTCATACGTCCTAGCTCCTCGCCTTGGGGTGCACCTGTCCTTTTTGTGAAGAAGAAAGATGGATCATTTCGCATGTGCATCGACTACAGAGAACTCAACAAGTTAACGATCAAGAATCGCTATCCATTACCTCGCATTGATGATCTTCTCGACCAACTTCAAGGCGCCAGCTGTTTTTCAAAAATCGACCTTCGATCTGGTTATCATCAACTCAGAGTACATGAAGAAGACGTCCCAAAGACCGCCTTCCGAACTCGTTATGGTCATTATGAATTCATGGTCATGCCATTTGGTTTAACCAACGTTCCAGCTGTCTTCATGGATCTAATGAACAGAGTCTGCAAACCTTATCTCGATCGTTTTGTTATAGTCTTCATCGACGACATTCTCATTTATTCAAAGTCTAAGTCTGATCATGAACGGCATCTTCGACTCATCCTTACACTTCTAGAGAATGAAAAGCTTTACGCCAAATTCTCCAAATGCGAATTCTGGTTAAAAGAGGTACAATTCCTTGGACATGTAGTCAATGACAAGGGAATACATGTCGACCCCTCAAAGATCAAAGCGGTACAAGAATGGCAAGCGCCACGCACACCAACTGAAGTAAGATCATTCCTTGGTTTGGCTGGTTATTATCGCCGTTTCATTTCAAACTTCTCTCGCATTGCTGTACCACTCATGGCTTTAACTCATAAGGGAAAACCTTTCATATGGGGACCCAAACAAGAAGAAGCCTTCCAAAACCTTAAACAAAAACTCTGTGATGCACCAATCCTCACTCTGCCTGAAGGTTGTGATGACTTCGTGGTTTATTACGACGCGTCAGGGCAAGGGCTAGGCTGTGTTCTAATGCAAAGAGGAAAGGTTATAGCTTATGCTTCGACAACTCAAGACTCATGAGAAGAACTACACCACCCATGACCTAGAACTTGGAGCCGTTGTGTTCGCTCTTAAGATATGGAGACATTATCTCTACGGTACTAAGTGTGAAATATACACTGACCACAAGAGTCTTCAACATATCTTCAATCAAAAGGAGTTAAACATGAGGCAACGAAGATGGGTCGAACTTCTAAATGACTACGACTGTGAAATTCGGTACCACCCTGGCAAGGCAAATGTGGTGGCTGATGCACTCAGTCGAAAGGGTTATGCGAACTCCATTCGTCTTCTATGTTCGCAAATCATAACTGACATTAAAGATCAAATTCGAGAAGCCCAACATGTTTCAGTAACGGAGGATGATGTACGAAAGGAGCTGTCCTGTGGAGCTGAACTTAAAATTGAAACTAAATCTGACGGTCTTCTGTACTATCTAGATCGCATATGGATTCCTGACCACAACAACCTTCGTGAATTTCTTATGAATGAGGCTCACAAAACACGATACTCTATACACCCAAGAGCCGATAAGATGTATCAAGACCTTCGATACACCTATTGGTGGCCTGGAATGAAAAAGGATATTGTTGTTTTTGTTTCCAAGTGCCTTACATGTTCCAAGGTGAAAGCTGAACACCAAAGACCCTCAGGACTTCTGGTCCAACCTGAAATACCTGTATGGAAGTGGGAAAACATAACCATGGACTTCATTACCGGGTTACCTCGCACTTCTGGTGGGTATGACACTATATGGGTAATCATTGATCTACTTACAAAATCAGCTCACTTTATTCCTATCCGCGAAGATTTCAAGAACGAAAAGCTAGCTCATATTTATATCAGCGAAATCGTAAGCCGACATGGTGTACCGTTAAGCATTATTTCAGATCGTGATGGTCGTTTCACTTCACGAACATGGCAAGCAGTACAAGCCGCTTTGGGTACGCGATTAGATCTCAGTACCGCTTATCATCCTCAAACTGATGGACAATCTGAACGCACCATTCAAACTCTTGAAGATATGCTTCGAGCATGTGTCATAGACTTCAAGGGAAATTGGGACGCTCATCTACCATTAGTTGGATTTTCGTACAACAACAGCTATCATTCAAGTATCGGCATGGCACCTTTTGAAGCATTATATGGTCGTAAGTGTCGATCTCCAGTATGTTGGCACGAAATTGGGGAAGCTCAAATCACCGGTCCAGAATTATTCAAGAAACCACAGACAAGATCCATCAGATTCGAAACAATCTTCTCTGGCTCAAAGTCGTCAAAAGAGTTATGCAGATAAACGACGGAAGCCTTTGGAGTTTAACATTGGTGATCATGTACTTTTAAAAGTATCACCGTGGAAGGGAGTAGTTCGTTTTGGTCAAAAAGGCAAGCTAGCACCACGCTACGTAGGACCTTTCAAGATACTCGAAAGAGTAGGACCTATAGCATACAAGCTTGATCTACCAGAAGAACTCAACTAGATTCATCCCACATTCCACGTATCAAACTTGAAGAAGTGCCTCGCTGATGAGAACCTCCATATTCCTCTGGAAGATATTCAGATTAATGAATCTATGCATTTTATTGAAAGACCAGTAGAGATCATGGACTTTGGAGAAAAACGTCTTCGACGAAGTCGCATTCCAATTGTTAGGGTACGCTGGGAGTCGAAACGGGGACCTGAGTTTACTTGGGAACGTGAAGACTCAATGCGGGAAAAATACCCGCATCTTTTTCCTACTACTACTACTTAAATTTCGGGACGAAATTCCTAAAAGTAGGGGATACTGTAACATTTGTCAAAAACGGGTTTTCCAAACCCGCTCCGTTTGTAATCGAATATCAAGTTATAAATGTTTCGTTGCGTATTTATGTCCATTTTAATTTTTAATGATGCATAATTAATAAACAAACTAGAATATAAAAGTTATAATTGATAAAAAGTTAAAATAAAATAATTAAAAAGAAAATTAGGCTGCCGGGACTCGAACCCGGGTCAGCCGGGTTTAAGCTCAAAGTCTTATCACACACACATACAACCACTCCGCCACTTGTTGTTTTCTGTCAATTCTAGGAAACAAGTAAATTTTATGGTCAATCAGGAAGCGACCTGAATACGCTAACTGTAACCGAAATCGGTCACCAAACGTCCAAAAACGTTTGATTGTTCGCGGTTTACCGATTATAACCGCTACACCGACACTTCCAATCAATTGAGCTTTGAATGGACTTGAATTCAAGAGTGGATCGGTTTTAATAACCGAAAACTTGCATTTTCTGAATTACTTCAATCATTGTCCCCTCTCGCGACTCAAACACATTCTGCAAACTTTCAATTGCATTTTCGCACAACTTTCAGTTCGCTGGAGAAGTTATTTGAACTCGCCGGACTTTCACCGGAAAACCGTGTTTTCCATCCAATCGGTAAGTCTCTCAATTCTTTCATTTCCTATCAGTTGTTAAGCTATTGCTAACTCAAACCCTTCATTCGGAATCAATTTCAGACGTCGATATCAGATAATTCCCTCTCGCCGGAAAACCTCTGAAAATTCTTATATTCCGCTGTAAAACGGTATAGACATTCAAACCTTATGTTAACTATTGTTTAGTACTTCAATTCCACAATTAGCTAATCAAAACTGTTAATTTGTTCGCTCAGTTGAAGTTTATAAAAACAGAGCCGACGCCTTGCCGGAATTCTGAGATAACTCATTCCTCCGGTATGTTTACTTCCAACACCGTCTCTGCCATTTCATTTTAGTCTTATGAATGTTTGTCAATCAAATTAAACAAGAAACAATAGAGTAATCGTAGACTGTAATTCGGTAACGAAGAAGACGAAGTAGGTTGATTATAAGTTTATTATAATTTGGATATTATCTCGGGTTAGACACACAGTCCAGCGGTGGACTGTGTGCATACATATATCACACGCCGCGAGTTCGATCCTTGATACACACACACCCTCTGTAATTAAAATGTTCTTTTTCTAAATGAACCGGATCCTTTTCGCAATTAGATGTTAAGTATAATAAAAATATGAATATTAACCAAGTTAGACACACTGTCCAGCGGTGGACTGTGTGTAACGTTAAAGCACAGGTCCCAGGTTCGAGACCTGTTGACGGCACCGGGTTGATGATTAAAATTCTTTTTAAAAATAAATGAATTTTGAATAAACTAAATTAGTATATAAATATAATTAAAAACAGGATTATTTCGGGTTAGACACGTAGCTCAGTTGGTAGAGCTGCGTGCACGCGTACGGTAGGTCTCGGGTTCGAGTCCTGCCCGGCGCATACATTTACACAATAAAATCGGTCAAACAGTCAATGGTCAACGGTCAACGCAAAAGTCAACATTTTTTTATATATTTTTATTTATTGAATTTAGTTCAAAAATCAATTAAAAATACTTAAAAATAATGTTTTTAAAGATGGGAAATAGCCTTAAACTCACAAAAATATATCTAAAAATCCTATTAAAATTATTAATAAAATCCACTCATTTACTATATCTTCCGTTATTATTTAGGTTAGTTAATCCTCGTTGTTCAATTCTTCCAACTCGTGCGCATCTCATCATCTCCAACCGAACGCACCCAATGTGAGTGAATCTCTACAAATTCCTCGTTTTAATCACGTTTTTGGGGTGTATCATGTGTCTTACCAATTATTATATTTAAATCATTGTGCATACATCATATCATGAACAAATGTGTATTCAGCTTGTATCAACTGTTTGTGTGGTTATTATTTAGATTTAATTTATTACGTTCAGTACATGCAATTTCATAGGCCGCCGCTCCCCATTACATTATGAGCGTTGAGCAGTTCCCCATTAGATTATGAGCGTGAACCTGGCGTGCCAACATACGATCGGCTCCGTTTGATTGAGCCTTGATCGCACAGACATTCATCATTTTCAGTACATACATTTATCATAGGTCGTCCGTTCCCCATTACATTATGAGCGTGAACGTGACGTTGCCAACATATACAGTTTCATTCATGTTATATATTCATGCAAGTTCATTTGTTATTGTATGTTATTGTTTGTGGTTGTTATTTCTATTGTTTGATTATTTACATTTGCTCACATATGACTATTGCACAGTTTTTCCTTGATAAAATAACAAGTAATCAATAATAAATGTTTATCTAACAAGGTTCACTCGCCAACTTATGTTGACCCAAAACCCCCCATTGTTACATATGATACAGGTGAACCAGCTGCAGCAAGAAACACATAGGATTGGCTTAGAAGAATAAACTGGTTTAGAGCTTAGATTGTTGAGTTGGTTATTTTTCTTTGTATTTGTATGGACATGTTTGGATTATTGAGAATGTAATTTTGACTTTAATAAATATGAAACATATTAGTAAATATCATGAGCTTTGGTAATAACCCAATTATGCCCCGACTCTTATTCCGCTGCGGGTCGGGGTGTGACAACAACCACCACCACCGTCGTCACTCCATCGCCCACCACCACCAGAATCGTCTCCCCACTCTGTCAAATTTAACATGAAGCGATGGAACACGAGATTTCTATTTAAAAAGGTACTCTTCTTCTCAAATTTCTCAAACATTTTGTATTCAAAGTGAAGATATCTCTGATTCTACTTTTTCTCTTGATTTATTCATGCGTATGGGCAACATCATTAGTTCCAATTTCATTGAGAAATCATTAATAAAAAGTTGCACACAAGGTGTTTGACAAAATGTCTCAAAGAAAAATTACAAAATACCTTTCAGTTTAAACTTTCATTAAAACTGTGTTTTACAAAAAAAATGAAAAACACACCTTTTTGTTGTTTTTTTCCATTGCGTTTTACAAAATAATGAAAAAAACACTGTTTTTTATCCATTGCGTTTTACAAAAGAATGAAAAAAAAATTTGGTGTCTTTTATCCATTGCGTTTTACAAAATAATGAAAAAACACACTTTTTGTATGTTTTTGTCCATTGCGTTTTACAAAATAATGAAAAAAACACAGTTTTTTGTCCATTGCGTTTTACAAAAGAATGAAAAAACACACTTTTTGTTGTTTTTTGTTCTATCGCGTTTTACAAAATAATGAAAAAACACAGTTTTTATCCATTGCGTTTTACAAAAGAATGAAAAAACACACTTTTTTATGTTTTTGTCAATTGCGTTTTACAAATAAAATGAAAAACACTGTTTTTTATCCATTGCGTTTTATAAAAGAATAAAAAACACATTTTTTGTGTGTTTTTTGTCTATTGCGTTTTATAAAATAATGAAAAAACACAGTTTTTTGTCCATTGCGTTTTACAAAAGACACTTTTCTTTTTGTGATTTTAGTCCATTGCGTTTTAGAAAGTACACTTTCTTCTATATTTTTAGTCAATTGCGTTTTAGAAATAAACTTTGTTTTATGTTTTAATTCATTGCTTTTTAGATAAAAAAAAAAACATTTTCTTTTGTGTTTTTTGTCCATTGCCTTAAAACGCTTTATTTTGTGTTTTTAGTCAATTGTGTTTTATAAAAATGAAAAAAAAATTGTGTTTTTTTCATTGCGTTTTACGCATCTGGGTTATCGAAAACTTTTTTTCAAAAGTATAGCAATAGTGTGCTCGTTTTAAAGATAAAAAACGCTCGTTGTTATGGTGCAATTTTTATAAAAAAAATAATGTCGTATGAATGAGTTATTAACGTTTAAAAAATGGGGGGGAATTGGAGGAGATAGAAACTATTACCTTGGATTGACTACAACGCCCCTCAACAAACTCAAGCTTCCTTTTCTTCCTTCAATTCAACCCATTTAATCTTAGCCCTTGATTACTAAATAGATGGTCAAGATTACTTCCTATCCTTCCTTCACATAGAAACTTTCTAGTATATCCTGACCCATACTAATACGCATTTCTTATGTCACATAACATAGTAAAATATTCATTATGTAAAACTATGAGCGATATTTAACTTGGAAACAAAAATAAAATGCAAGTTGGATTTTAATAATCCGAACTCGCTCTTTTTGGCCGATAATAATTCCAACTTAGTTAATTACGCACAATAATCCGAACTCTTCTATTTTGTTTGTAAAATAGTCTGCTGTTAAAAAACATAACGGAGTTAAGTTTTTTTTTTCCAAATTACAAACCGATTTTATCGAGCTTTTGATCAGAACGAGGATATGGGTCAACTGATGTAAAACTTACCTCAAAACAGCGCTCTAAACGACTTGATTTTTGTTAATTAGAAGTTCAAACACCCGAATTGAAGCATCGTTTTCGTCGTTTAGAGCATTGTTTCAAGGTAAGTTTTACATCAATAGATTCATATTCTCGTTCTGATCAAAAGCGGCAAAACATCGGTTTGTAATTTAGAAAAAAAACTTAACTCCGTTATGTTTTTTAACAGCGGACTATTTTACAAACAAAACGGAAGAGTTTGGATTATTGTGGGTAATTAACTGGGTCGGGATTATTATTGAACAAAAAGAGCCGGTTCGGATTATTAAAATCCAATTTGCCAAAATTAAAATCCAATTTAAATCAAGATCGATTATATAATTATTTATTTTTTTTTCTATAAAATGGTAGAAACATCCATAAACTTGATCAAAACGTGAAAATAAATAGTATAAGAGCATTTTATCGGCATACAATTTTCTAGAGAAAAAAATAAACCCATTAAATGAAAGAATAAATAAAAGATAAATTGCTTACCTCTAATGGCCACCACTATTTAAATGATAACAAGAACAGTTGAACATGTATTTACATATTCATTCACAAATTCAGTTTACACATATTATCAATTAAAATGGTACCTTACATATCACTAAAACATCTTCCTTTGTCACATAACTTCACTGCCCACCAATCAATGAATAAACCGAAACTAACTTCATCCTATTCTCATTTCGAAGAGGAATGATGACTATGATGATCATGATGATCACGACGACTATGATGATCACCATGACTATAACCATCATGCTGGCGAGCCCTCTTCTTTGAGCGGGACCGTGAATAACTGCAACAGTTTAAAAAAAAAGTCATTGCATAGTTGTAAATTCAGGATTTTTTAGAAGTAAAATGTAAAAAGCTTACGAGTCATCATCGTTCCCTTTGCTAACAGATGAATCTCAACTTTTTCGGGAAGACTCGTTCGCCTGTTCAAAACATCTTGTTACAGATTGCTAAGATGTGAAAATGATATATGAAATAAATGCGAACTTAAAGAAGTTTACGATTGATTTGAAACAAAAATAAAACTTAAAGAAGCTTACAGACCGATTGATGTGAAATTCTGTTGCCTCTGCTATGGGCTTCGAGGTACTCTTCATATGTCTGCATAAGTGCACGAACAATGAGACCATAAGGTTTGGCTAGTTTTGCGACTTTCGTCCAAAGGTTTGTTTTTCCGCATCTGGGTCCAAAAGGTTTGAAATCTTGCCATTTTCATCCGGCTCGTTAACTCTATCCATTTTTCTCTGTTAAGTCAGGGGTACTTTCGTTTTTTTGTTAACTTAAAGGGCAATTCGGTCTTTTTCGCTTTATGTACAGGCATTTAGCATGATGTACAAGTATTCAAGAGACCGAATTTCCCTTTACGTTAACAAAAAAGGACGAAAATACCCAAACTTAACGAAGAAAAACGGATGGAGTTAACGAGCCGGATGAAAAAGGAAATACTTCAAACCTTTTGGATCCAGATGCGGAAAAACAAACCTTTGGACGAAAGCCGCAAAACTACCCAAACCTTAGGGACGACAATGGCATTTTACTCAAAAATGAAAAATTGAATTCATTTGTGCATGTTCATAGTAATAAACAAAGAATAACATACCATATCAAGAATATCATCATCAGTAAGAGCATTAGCATGTAGGCTTCTTTCTGCAGACATGTCCCACCCATCATATAACGAAGAACCATCGCCACCAATATCCACATCATCAACGCTTCTGCTAATAAACGGGTTTTGCTGTGATGTATGCTGGTAGAACGAAGGATACATCAACGATCTTAAATGCATGGGGCCCACATCTTGTAAACCACAAAACGTCGGATTTTCATCCGTTCCACCCTCCCCCTCCCCATCAATCAGTTCACATAGAGCTTCTCCAATATCTTGAGGTAACTCCTGAAACAAATGCATTAAAAACAAATAATACATGCATATATATATAGTGAAAGGTTTAAATACAAAAGGCTCTTAACGTGCGACGGTACGCGACCACCAATATAAAGTGTGTAATTATGCAAATAACGCGCGTAATTTGGGCTAACCCAACCCATGCGTAAGTGTGCAAATAACGTGCGTAATTAGAGTTTAACCCAAAACATGCGTAATTATGCAAATAACGTGCGTGATTATGTATTATAACGTGCGTAGTTATACAAAGTTAATTACTTTGTGCCACCGCGTTCAATTGAAAGCCTAGATTAGATCATATGTGCGGTTGAGATGCTCGCGTATGCATCGCACGATAAGGTGGTCTTGTACGTTAACCGGCCTCTACACACACACACACACACATATATATAAATGCATGAATGTACGTATGTATTTATTATGTATGACATTAAACATACCTGGCAATCTCTGCTGATTTTAACCGGTTTGTAGTCATTCAAAGGGTTCTTTAAATGAAGAGTTTTCTGAAAAGGCAGGTCATGTAACCGTAGCCATTTTACCTTAAAACTGCGACCCCACGGTTTGCTTCCGCCATATCCATTACTCCAAACGTTGTCTCGTCTCCAACCAACCAACGACATCATTTGGGCATACCCTTGAAAGTAGCCGCTCATATTGACACTATATACTAATATCACCTTACCAGAATTCTGCAACACACGTGTGCGCACTGTTAGAAGGTTCTGGAAATATTGACACAGAAGAGAACGAACTTGGTCAACTTACATGATAAGCTTCTTCCAAGATCGGATCTTGTCATCACTTGGGTGGCCCAAATTCCTCTTTGAATTGATAATTGGATATTTTCAAGGTTTAAACTCTTTATGAAGAAATATCTTGTATCACCGGATTTACTCCTTTTGTTTGTGTTTGAGGTCCCGACCTGTTCGCAGGAAACGTCTTGATTTTCCGCCCCAGAACGGTAAGCATCCTTGTCTACTTTCTCATTTGGGCTCTCTATAACAACATTCTAGCTCATTCATTTTTACTACTAAAAGAATAATTCAACAAATGATCAAATTTATAATATTTAGTGAGAACAGACAAACATAAATCTACCATTTTTCAAGAGTGACTAACAGGGGGGCAGCATAGATAAAACCTCATAGTAAGATTCTTAATAGAATGATTTAAGTTTAGTAATGATACCTTGTTTGTTCTTATTCTCCACGTCAAGCTTCCAATCAGTCACCGAAGAATCAACAACAGAGTTATCAACAGACATGACCTTCTTTGTTTCCTGATATCACAAAGAGAGTAACACACGCTTTAAAATAGCAAGATAAAGTGAGATCACTGTCAACAGAAGAAAGTAAAAACTCAAAATACCAATTTATTATAAAGAATAAACATAGTTTGAATCAAGCATTTTATTATAAAGAATAAACATAGTTTGAATCAAGCATTTTATTATAAAGAATAAACCATATTATTGTGTGACAAGTACTGATAACCTTTATCAAATTTAAGTCAATGGTAACTAAATAACAAACATCAAATTTTGGCATCTTTTACGACCGCAATCTTGCTTTTTATTACTCGCATTTTGTTTTTTGTTTTTTTTTCACAATTCTGATGATAAATGCCTGCATACCTAGGAAGCATTTTATACTAACCCTCGTAGTCGATACACATTACTTAGTTTAATCTCGCCCCATCTCGTAAAGCTCCTTATAGATATATAAATCAGATTCTAACATCACCAAGTGAATCAGCCATCCTACTTCTTATGTGTACTGTTTAGCAAAAATGAAGTATATTATAAAAAAAACGATTCTCACCATCCGAATTACTAATCCAGGGCCGGCCCGTAAGGCCTGTCAATCTACGCTAAGGCCTAGGGCCTCCAATTTTTTCTTTTCATATATTAGACTTGTTTTTTGGCCATTTAAACAACGTTT
This sequence comes from Scalesia atractyloides, assembly GCA_947069175.1. Classification (NCBI taxonomy): domain Eukaryota; kingdom Viridiplantae; phylum Streptophyta; class Magnoliopsida; order Asterales; family Asteraceae; genus Scalesia; species Scalesia atractyloides. The sequence continues at coordinate 100,156,846 of CAMTDV010000024.1, read as the reverse complement.
CTAGGCTCAAGATTTAGGATTTTACACTAGGAGTCCGCACGGTCGGCAAACGCAACACATCAACTCTCGTTACTTGCGGCGTCTTTTGAGTAACCAATGTGAAACTGAATCCGGATTGAGCGAAGTTAGGGCCGAGATTAGGAAAAATCATCGCTATGGTTATTCAATGTCTCAAATTTCAATCTCAATTCTTTTATACCAATTCAATAGTGCCCCGACTTTTTGGTTCGCTTAGGGCTCCAAAAACGTTGGAACGGCTCTGTACTAATCGCGACATAAAGTCCCTCATATTTTCAAGGATTGCTGTAAACAAACCCTAGAATTCAACTAACTGAAACAACAGTCAACCAAATCATACAGTATCAACATTCAACAAACCTACACTTCACTTCACTTGCAAAACACTTTCTATTGAACAGCAACAACAACAATATCCAGTGCACGTTAGCACTTGCTACCGTATGCTTCCTACTGTCTCCATCACTTCAATAACTAAACAAATTCTACTGAAACAAGTCATAAACCCTAAACTACAGAACTACAGATTACAGCATTGAAAGTTGAAGCATCAATCAGATTACAGCAACAAACAGCACATTCGTCGAAATTTGATGGAGAAAACGAACTTACACAATGTGACGAAAAACAGTGAAATTAACACGAAATTTAAGAAACAGATGAGGAAATTAACGAGATACAGTACCTTTTTACGAAGAACGATGATTTTCGAGTGGATTTCGATGGTGCGTTCGGATAAGCTGTGCCCCAATTTTGCAAAAAAGCCCAATTTTGGGTTTCGGGTTTTGTATGTTTGGTCCAAAAGCTTTTCAAGTAAGATAATAATAATATTATATTTAATAACATGAAAATTAAATATTAAATATTTGTTTATAAAACATAGGTCTTGTTGTACTTTTACTTTACTGAGAGAGTCTTGTTGCCTTACTTTGCTCAAACTATGTTTTCTTAACTGGATCCACGCTAGCTTCAGAGTTTAGTTTAGGTGTTCTCCCAATAAACCATATCGCCGATTGTCACTTGACAGACGTTGTACCACCACAAGAGCTGAACACCCTCTAACGTAGCACACGATAAGACTTTTACTTGATACCTTTTCTGGAAGATCGTATATGTAAAGGATATACAAATTGGTATAATTGTTTTTGCTTATTTCGCGAAACATAATATCACAAGTTAGATTAAGAAAACTAAGATTAAAAATCTTATAATCTTAATTAGAATATCATTTGTGCTTTCTAATAGTAAAACTCTTGTAAAGGGTGATGGGGAAAATCATCACTGTGGATGTAGGTCACGACCGAGTTGGTTTGTGTTTGATTTATTGCATTGTTGTAGTCTCTTATCTTGACTGCCCATCGGCTACTCTACTATAGGTAAACACACTGATTTTCGCCCTCCGCTGAAGCTACATACACCCAATGACCTCGAAAATCGGAAGAATTGGAATTTATTTATTTATTTGCTATTATTGTTTAATTTTGTTTTTTTGGGTAAAATCGTAATTTATTGTTTGTTTAATTGTGCAATATGCTAGTATGCTACTATTTGTTTAATTTTTTTTCTTTGGGTTAAAATGCAATATATTTGTTGTTATTCTTCTATTCGGACTTATGGACAACTGGGAAAAGCAAAACATTTAGAAACATCTAGGTTTACACGTTTTAAACATTCAACAAATGACAGAAATAAAGAAAATTGTTATTAAAAAAAGCAATGGACAATTAATCTTTTAAGTGATATTATTGTTTTAATCGTTTCATCTTATTTAATCATTTTCTCGGACCCGACCAATGCTCTTAAAATATTTTTTTAAGGTAAGAAGATCAGAGTGATATGGTGTGTTTCTAAGCTTTCATATTATGTTGTAGTGTTTCTCAAATGTGCTACAAGTTTATCCTTCAAACCCCTTTCCTCTATATATAAAATTTATAAACGTGTTGCAATGAACATACAAACTTATGTCGGTGTCTATAATTGAAAGATGTAAATGAATTTGAAATATTTACTAAAATATAGATATTGATTCAATTTGGTCGATCACATCTGTAATTTGAGGTGTAATTTAGTTTCAAATTCGGTAAACAGTGTGAACGATATGGGTTATTTAGTGTTCCAAATGAACGGACATCCATCTCAAGAACGAAAAGTGTGATGCTCGAGTAAACAATGTGAACAATATGGGTTATTTCCGATATCTAGTGATGACATGTGAGTTTTTTGCATAACACAAGGAGGATCCGTGTAATTTACTTAATGTAAATGGTTTCGACTTTTCCTTTTTTGTTACGGAATATTGGATTTTAATAATCTAAACTATTCGCCATTGGCCCCAACAGTCCCAACTTAAAAATAACCAATGACAGTCCCAATTATTGACATATTGGCCACCAATGGACCCTGACTAACAAAATCCTAACGTTGTTAGTCTCCCGTCGCTGGAAAACCGTTTTTAGCCAGAAAATGGTTTCTAAAGGTCCGATCTAAAGTTACAAAGAGGTTTGGGACGAAGATGTTAAGTTTTCCAGCAACAAAGTTGAGTTTTCAGGCCAAAAAGAAGTTTTCTAGCGAAAAAAGGAGTTTTCCGGCGACTTCAATAATTGGGGCTTTTACTAGAAAAATGTTCCTAAAGGTCCTTAATAAGGTTACAAAGAGGTTTAGGAGAAAAATGTTGAATTTTCCGCCCAAAAATGAGTTTTCTGGCCAAAAACGTTTTTCTAGCAACCGGAGACTAACTTCGTTAGGGTTCTGTCAGTCAGGGTCCATTGGAGGCTAATATGTTAATAGGTGGTGTCACACCCCAACCGATGGCAGAAACATCGGGATGAGACGAACAAATTGCTCAAAACTTCATAACGCTATGTGACAATATAGATTAAATTCAAATTTCATTCAAGACTAAATTGTCATACGAAATTCCAAATAATAGTCAACAATTGTTTCAAAACGACATAACATCAAAATAGATAAATTAATCTAGGTGTGTATCTAAGTCCACCTAAATCTTGTTTCATCTTGTAACATCACCTCATCAATCAACCTGCAACATGTATTAAAATATATCAACAAAAAGTTGGCGAGCATACAAGTTTTGTTACGTAGCATAATATAGAATAAATTTGTTTAAAGTCTCATATCCAACATGAACCATAATATGCAAGTTTACTAGCATGCCGAAACGGTGTACTGTATGTTCAAACCCAAGAATCCAACGCGTTAAAATAGCCTATCCCAATAGAGTAGCGGGAGGTTAACATGTTTAACTTAACAATACCCCAAGTTTCATGGGCGGTGCGTTAATCATATAGCGCTATAATTGTTAAGGTAGGCTATCAAAGTTAATGAAGCATATATTGACACAAATAGTTTACATTAGCATAACAAGTCTAAACAAGCATCACATAGTCTCATGTTAAGCATGGATAGAGATTAAAATAGTTTAATTGTCGTGCGATTTTGTATAAAGTACATGTTGCACCCAAAGTGTAAAAAGGAAAAAGGGATCGAGTATGCTCACGGTTTTGCAAGCTTTCCCACTTGAAATCCCGCGAACGTTGTTGGTTGATGGATTAGTTTCGAGCACCTTGTCCTTCTACACGAAGAAACACAGGCATGTGAGTATTGGGAATTAACGGAAGGTTATGGATTCGGAATTAAAATAACATGAAATTAGTATTATGAAAGTAATCATCTTGTACTCATAACACTTGTTCTTGACACTATAGAACCTCAAGGGTTTGGTATGTTTTTATAGATTCAAAGATCCATTAGAATCGTAACAAGTGTATGGTCTTTAGATGATGTAACCTACTATTTTGAAAATTGATCACTTGTTCATCATCAAGAGTTTGGTTACTTTGATATTATATAAGTATTATATAGTGTACATTAAGTCATATAGGTCAAGCATGAGGTAGGAGGTTGAACCATCCATTTAGGAACCTCTTTGTAGTTTACATAAGTCAAGTAGGATGTGGGAGGATTTACCATCCACTTAAGACCTCTTTGGATTCACCATTACACATGTGTCTTAGACACAAGGAGGGTCATGAATTTACAAGTAAGGAATGAAATGAGACAACTAAGCTATGAAAATCATCAAGTAGTGTGTGGATTCAATGATGGATAGCCCAAGCTAGTCCAAATATAACACATTCATCAAGCTTAACTTGAACACTACTTGTGGGTGTAAACCCTAGTCGAAAACAGAAAGTTTGTGAGGTTTTATCTTCTAGTTTGACGTGTCTCAACCTTGTTTTTAAGCCTAACCAACCATAAGTGAGGTTTTAAGCATTCGGACATAGGTTTGAGATGAGTTAGACTCAAGTTTGAACAAGTTTAACAAAGTTTGAAGAAGTAAAATGAAAACAGTCCACTTTGGAGCCTTTTTCATGACATTCCAGGGCCTGATTTTCCATAGAAAACCATTGGAGATGTGCACAAGGTCAAACCAAGCAAGTGGAAAAAAGAATGGATGAAAAAGGTTAAGAAATGAGTGAGATATGCTCACTTTTGTAAGAGATAGAAATTCTGCTCGAATCTTGGATTCACAGCTGATTAAAGGAAGTTTTGAGAGTGTTTTGGTGATTAGAATAGTGTAAAAAGGCTTGGATTATGCTTGGGTTTTATAGGGAAGGATTAGGGTTAGGTTTGGTGAAGTATTAAATGTTAAAACATGTTTAAAACTCAAAATAAACCCAAAACCCGCTCAAATTCGCGAGCTGAATGGTTCTGGTCGCGCTGATCAGGCCATTTAACGAGTGTATAAGGGTTTTAAGTGATGGGTTTTGTTCAATGTGATGACCATGGTGGAGTGGCAGTGCGCGTGTTTGTTGAGCTGGTGACGCGGGTTCGAGTCCCGCGGTCATCAGTTTTATTTATTTATTTTTTTCTTTTCCTCCCTTTTATACCTATACTTTCAGCAATTACCCAAACGGTCCCTGTACTACAGTTTCAGTAATTGCACTTTTAGTCCCTCACATTTAACTAACTAAGTTAAATGGAATACTTGGGTTTAATAACTAAATAACTTAAAAAAACCTTAACTAAGTTAATGAATAATTAAACTTTTTAAAGTAAAAAAAATCTTATTCTTTTTAAAAATTTAATGAATAAACAATCATTTATATAAAAAAAATAAATAAAGAATGAGTAAATAATGATTAAATATATATTTAAATGAATAGATAAATAACTAAATAGACGCGAAAATACGAGCGTTACAGGTGGGACTGCCAGTGGTTATTTTTAAAGTTGGGACGGTTGACGGCCAACGACGAATAGTTGGGATTATTATAATCCAATATTCCTTTCGTTAAACATTTTTATTTATGTATAAGTTCAACCACGCAATTTTGATCTATAAGAGCTTTACCTTGAGAATCCGTATCCACACTACTACAAAAACTGCAATTTTCTACAATCATAACGATCGTAAGTGCCAATTTACGACCATCTTGACAGTCACTTGGACATTCGCCGACTAATGAGACTTTTTTTTGCGACCCATTTCTTTAGGGTCTTGCTATTCACACACCCGCACCTACCCATTTTGTCTATTCACACACCTTCCAGTATCGAGATGTGGCCAAAGCGCGACGTTTTGGTCCGGTCAACCAGACAAAGACTGACGGGTGACTGACGGGTCTGTTGACCGGATCAAAACGCCGAGCTTTGGTAGCGTTTTTGTCCTGTCAACCAAAACGGGTGTCAGTCCTTTGTCTGTTTGATAGGACCAAAATGCGGCCAAAGCTTGGCGTTTTGGTCCGGTCAACAGACCCGTCAGACACCCGTCAGTCTTTGTCTGGTTGACCGGACCAAAACGCCGCGTTTTAGCCACAGCTCGACATTAGGGGTGTGTGAATAGACAAAAAGGTGTGTGAATAGAAATGTTTTTCTTTACCCAATATGCAACCATACTTTTACTACTGATTTTTTTATTTAATCTTTATTCTAACTTTTTTAGCATAACTTTTGACTTAAATTTATTTAGCTTTTCTAATTTCTTAAGTATTATTAGATAACTTTACATTTTTTAGTAGTGTTAGACATCTTGAGAAACCATACAGATTTCGGATCTTAAAAGGATTTATTATTCTATGGCAGGGCGTCAGGGCCAGACCTATAGTATAAGTAGCCAAAGCTTGGGCCTAGTGCCTCTAATTAAAATAAAATTTATATCCTAACTATTAATATTAGTATAAATTTAATGTTTTAGATTTGTTTAATTTCTTATACAAGCAAATCACTATATATTATAGTTGTGTTAGATTTTTTATTGGTTTCAAATACGGATAATAAATACCGTTTATAATAATCAAAAAAGAAAAAAGAACCACAAAATTTCATTTCATCTTAAACCTAAAAAAAATTGAAACCACGTTTTCTATGGTCAATTACTTCAAAATGTAACGTAAGCCCATTTGAGATAATATTTCTTAATATATTAGTAACACCCCATGCTTTATCTTTATATAATAACAATAAAACCTGTTTGCACGTTGTCACTAAATTTCACCTTTGACCTTGTACAAACCCTTGTTGCCTACATGTCCAAGTCTTAATATTCTTTTTTTTTTAATATAAACAAGTCAAAAGTTGACATTAAAAAAATAAACACAACTCTTCGTGAGGGTCACAAACCAACTCTTTTCTAGCAATGTATTGGGCCTATAAATATCTCTACTGTTTTTGAAATATAACAGGCAAAAAAAACAACATAAGCACAAAACAATGGCTTCATTCCAACGTTCAACAATGTCTTTTCTCTTCCTTATGATCACAATATTCGTCGAGTTTGGGTCGGTTTTAGTTGGAGCTGCGTATGCGGTCCCTCATGCACCGACTGTGTACCGCCCGAGTCCATGGACTCTCGCCCATGCAACGTTTTATGGAGACGAGTCGGCCTCTTCAACCATGGGTACTACTTTATCTTTATATAGGTTTTATCATTAAAACTGTTAAAACTGATAAAATAACGCTCGTTATTTCTGTTTTATTCTATTTAGATATTAATATCTTACATGACTAGGACATGTTAGGGCTAACCTATAAATATATTTTTCTACATAGTACATAAACTCATGTTTTCTTTCTAAAATTAGAAAATTCTCATAACGAATCTTTGGATCATATCAGGAGGTGCATGCGGATACGGAAACTTGATGAATAACGGATATGGCACGAACACAGCCGCATTGAGCTCGACAATGTTTAACAATGGTTATGCATGCGGACAATGTTATCAAATACGGTGTGTCCAATCTCCATGGTGCTCGAAAGGCATTGCCACTGTCACCGCCACCAACCTCTGCCCTCCAAACTGGTCTCAGGATTCTAACAACGGTGGATGGTGCAACCCGCCTAGGACCCATTTCGACATGGCCAAACCCGCTTTCATGCAAATAGCCCAATGGAAAGCCGGCATTGTCCCCGTCATGTATCGTAGGTATGTTTCTTCATCGAGTACTAGTTAAATAACTAGAGAGAATTGAAACATTATTGATGAATGTTATTTTTTTTATATTGAATAACTCTTAATAAGCTCTTTATCTATTTACATATAGATATAGAACAAGATGATTATTAAAGTGAGCACATAGATATAATAATGTAATAATGCAATTATATCTAGGACTGCAAACGAACCAAGCTTTCGGCGGAAAGTTCGTTTGTGTTTGTTCGTTTATTAAACAATGAACATGAACAAGAAATTTCGTTCGTTCAGTTAAATGAACGAACATGAACAGAGACCGCATTCGTTCATTTATGCTCGTGAACGTTCAGTAACGCGTCCGTTTGCGTTCGATAGCTCATTAGTGTTTTAAGTTTTTATATTTTATTAAAATACTTCCCGACAAATAAAATCTTTAATAAGTATCAATGTATTCTATATTATTATATTATGTTCATGAACGTTTGTTTGTGTTCGTTTTTTCCATTTGTGTTCATGAACATTAATTTGTTCTCATTTGCGTTCATCAACATTCGTTTTCGTTCGCCGCCTAAAATCAACCCACAAACAAAAACGTACACGAAAAAAATTATTTCCTTAACAAACGAACATGAACATGTTATCTCGTTTGGTAAGTGTTCATGAACAGTTCGTGAACATATGTATTTCTTAACAAACATACACAAACAAGGTCTTCTTCGTGTCCGTTCTGTTCGTTTACAGCCCTAATCATATCCAAATATATTTCTAATAGCTTATTTATATTCTTTTTTTTTTGTATAGGGTACCTTGTGTAAGGAAAGGTGGTCTCAGATTTTCTTTCCAAGGCAATGGCTACTGGCTGCTGGTCTATGTGATGAACGTTGGTGGCGCGGGCGACATCAAAAGCATGTGGGTTAAAGGAACCAAGACGGCTTGGATAAGCATGAGCCACAACTGGGGAGCATCGTATCAAGCTTTCGCAACACTTGGTGGTCAAGCGTTGTCATTTAGGCTAACCTCGTACACAACCAAACAGACCATAACGGCTTACAATGTCGCCCCGGCTAATTGGAACGTCGGGTTGACTTACCAAGCCAATGTTAACTTCCATTAGTCGATCGACATCAATGTGTGTCGATGTTTTGCCAAAATAGAATTTGCGGCATGTATTTTTCGCCTTTTAAGTTGTATAAATTTTGTTATTGATTGTGATATGTATGAACTTGTTTAAAAACGACTAATGAGAAAACTTTGACTTGCTTTGGTTTATTGTAAACTTCTATATTCGGATTATATAAAGTTTTGCTACGAATTTGTGACGACAATGGGACAATGCTCGTTAAGACTTTGGTAGAGTAAAATAAAACAAAAGTATTAAACAATTGGTACCGGAATAAAGAATGAGTTACTATACTATTCACTTCATAATAAATAATATGTTTACTAGTGGAATTCCCACGCGCTTCACTGCGCCTTTTGAGCCATTATCTGTCTTGTTCATTGTACTACCAGTACGATACCCGCACTCGACAAAACAAGTGACACGTGGATTACATCGACTAAAAACCATACAAAACGAATACTCGTACCGGTACCGGTGGTTGGTATCGGTTCGGTTTATTACACTACCAGTAGTGTACAGACACTCGATATAGCTTACGATACAAAAAAATACTTTATAGCAAAATGTAACTATGTGTTCAATGAACTTTATACCACCACGTATCAGCTTATTAGTCATGCATCTTATACTAGCATCTTGTATTGTATGCATATCACTAAGAAATATATTAATTTATCATTTTTTAATGATTTACTTATCTAGTTCAAAACACAGTTATTCCAATTTTTTAATTTATTATTATTGGTATTACATTAATAGTATAATAAGAAAAACCATGTCAAATAAACAAACTAAAAAATACAGCAGCCTTATGTTTTTCTTTCTGTTACTATAACGAATATTAGTACTCTAACTTGAATTCCCGCGACAAAGCACGGAAAAATTCAACTAGTTTATTGTAACAAAAGAAAGAAATTCAATTGGGTTAAAGCTCTAGAGATAGCAATTATTAGTCAAGGTGGGCTATGGATCAATTACTTCATTGGGCTACAAATATGGAAACTTGGGATGAAACCATCAAAATCTTGTGGGCTGGATAAGGTGCCGATAAACTGGCATCATATCAAGTCGGTGTCAGGTTCAAATTTGAGTAAGGGGCCGACGGCCGTTTGTTTACCTTTTAATAAAGCTCTTAATGGTTCAGACATTTTACTGGTTCAATACTTAATTGTTCAGACTGTTTGTTTCGCGAGCAAATGTCTGAATGGTTCAAACATTTACCTCTGAATGGTTAAGGGTTATACTGAGTCTGAATGATTAAGACTTCTAATCTGAATTGGCCAGACATTTGCCTCTGAACGGTTAAGCATTACACCGGCTCTTAATGGTTCAGACCTCTTACTGGTTCAACACTTAATCATTCAAACTCTTACTGGTTCAATATTCAACCATTCAGAAGTTGTCAAACAGCCAAGAAAAATATTAGATGATTTAGTGTAAAATAGAGAGGATAACATTTGCCGTTAAAAAAAAGATGACGACATCAAGATCTTGGACGACAAGGAATTGAGAAGCAAGTAGTGATTGGAAACTTTTTAGGTTTTGTTGATCTAAGACGATTAGTTGTTTCGTTTCGCAAGTTTTAATTTTAATGTTTTGTTTCGTATTTGTGTTGATTGATTTTCATCGTCATGTCCAGCTAGAATTATTTAGTTTCAATATTAGGGTTTATATTTTTTATTGTTTGGTTCATAAACTTAAGTGAAATGATAAAAACATTAGATTATTAATTAATAAACCTAATCAACTTATTATTTATTTTCTAATATAGTTCAACAATAGTCAAAACATTAATTAGATTTATATGATACAAGAAACAAGCAATATTTTGAGTTTGTTGTTCGGATACAATCTAATTAAATATTCCTAATGACGGGGGTGTTTAATTATAATCAATTCTTCTATTACGCAACTTGCACACTAAGATCTAAACGACATGAGCTACAATGGTTCCTCCGGATTTCAGATTCAAAGCGACTTTCAGTTATGTGTTTAATTACTACAATTACATAGACATATTGTATGACCTAATTAATTGATTGTGATAAAAGAGGACTAAGTACTCTGATTGATTAACAACGAGAGGTTATCACACAATTATCAATTGAATATTACCAAACCAATCCCTATCTAATATATCCCAATTACTAGAACTCTCGGGAATTGAAAGAATCAAAACTAGGTTTAAGCAAAGATCAATCGTTTACAAATCAATTAATTCAAATCAACCGGTAACAAGCATCGAATGCTTGGATTACCGGTTTTAACAATAGTTCAAACAAATAACATAGTTCACCTACAAGAATCCTCCACCCGGAGGAAACCACGAAGGGTTTAGCCGCTCATCTTGGCCAGACAATCTTCAAACACTTGAAATACGGATGATTGCATGATCGATCTTGTGGATTTAGTGAAGGAATGATGAATGATGATGTGAAAACGGCTCCCCAAGTGCCTCTTGATCCCCAAAAATCGTCCCAGAAGTGTTGATAATGAATGGAGGCCTTAGAAACCCTAATATATGCCAAAATAATCAAATTTCGCGTTTTCCCGTCAACCGGACCGTCACTGACGTTCAGGGACCGTCAGTGACGTTCTGGACTTTCTGGTCACTCGACAGATTCATTCAAAAACTGTTTTCTTCATAACTTCTTCGTTATAGCTCCGTTTTACGCACCGTTTTCGCCTACGCGTTCGTAATTCAACCCTCTATCATTCTATCTCGTAAGATCTTTAATTCCACTCCATTTTTTCCTCAAAACATGTCCAGTCTTCGTATTTAACCACCCTAACTTCTCCAAATTACGTGCTTTACCTGCAAAACAACTATTTCTCGTAGTTAACTCATTCACGGCAAGTAAACACCTCAAACACACATAAAATACAATATTTAAACACTCTAAGGCTCGGGTTTTACCCTCTCCATCAGATAGTTGTTTGTTTTAGTTCCCTGTTTTTGTGTTTTCTGTAGTTTTCAAGCTGTATCTTTCAGATCCTGTCTAGTTCGCGCGTATGAATAAAATGTTGGTTTTGTTGGCTGTTAAAAAAGTTACCTTTTCAAATTATTATCATATTTTACATTTGGTTAATTTCACACACAAACTTGTCTAGTTACATGTCTATAAATTGTTACTCAATTTTAAAATCCGTAACATGTATATAAATTATTCAATTCTAAAATCCATAAGTATATTATTTTTAGGAATATTGGATTTAATAATTCCAACTATTCGTCGTTGGCCGCTAACAGTCCCAACTTAAAAAATAACAATTGGTTGTCCCAACTATTAACATATTGGCCTCCAATGGACCCTGACTAACAGAACCCTAACGTCGTTAATCTCCGGTCGCCGAAAAAAACGTTTTTGGCCGGAGAACTTAACTTTTTTGTCCTAAACCTCTTTGTAACCTTATTATGGACATTTAGAAATCTTTTTCTAGTAAAAGCCTCGATTATTGAAGTCGCCGGAAAACTTCTTTTTACCCGGAAAACTCAACTTTTTTGTCGGGAAACTCACCATTTTCGTCCAAAACCTCTTTGTAACCTTAGAACGGACACTTAGAAACTTTTTTCTGGCCAAAAACGGTTTTCCAGCGACCGGAAACTAACGGTGTTAGGGTTATGTTAGTCAAGGTCCGTTGCTAGCCAATATGTCAATAGTTGGGACTTGGGACTGCCAGTGGTTATTTTTTAAGTTGGGATTGTTAACGGTCAACGACGAATAGTTGGGATTATTAAAATCCAATATTCTTTATTTTTTAAGAAAGTAAAATGTTTTTGTTTATACAAATTTAATAAAAATACACATTTTTCAGTTTTATAAACCTTTTATAAATAAATAGAAAACATTCTAAAGTATAACATATTTTCTTCATTCATTATTTTATTTTGTACACATTGAAGTATTGAACCACGTGCGATTGCATCAAAACCATATATTTATTTTACACACACAAAAAGGCAATATTAGGGCTGTAATCGAACTGAACGAACACGAAAAAGGTCATGTTCGTGTTCGTTCATTAAGGGAATTAACATGTTCGCGAACTATTCACGAACGCATACAGAACATAAGTTTATGTTCGTGTTCGTTCGTTACGGAAATCCAGTTGTTTCATGAACATTTCGTGAACTCTGCTCTCGAACATAAACGAACGTAAAGAACATTTAACTTGAAAAAAAATAAAAATATTATTAATCTTAAACATTGGAAATAAGTAGTTTAAATACAACCATCAAATGATAAATCAAAACACACGAAGTCTACTACAACTACAAACGATGAATCAAGTTTAACCAACTTAGACATAATTATCCAAAAAAATGTCTTGTGTCACACCCCGACCTACAGCGGAATAAGAGTCGGGGCATAATTGGGTTATCACCAAAGCTCGTGATATTTACTAATATGTTTCATATTTATTAAAGTCAAAATTACATTCTCAATAATCCAAACATGTCCATACAAATACAAAGAAAAATAACCAACTCAACAATCTAAGCTCTAAACCAGTTTATTCTTCTAAGCCAATCCTATGTGTTTCTTGCTGCAGCTGGTTCACCTGTATCATATGTAAAAATGGGGGGTTTTGGGTCAACATAAGTTGGCGAGTGAACCTTGTTAGATAAACATTTATTATTGATTTCTTGTTATTTTTATCAAGGAAAAATTATGCAATAGTCATATGTGAGCAAATGTAATTAATTCAACAATAGCAATGACAACCACAAACTATAACATACAATAACATATGAACTTGCATGAATGTATAACATGAATGAAACTGTATATGTTGGCAACGTCACGTTCACGCTCATAATGTAATGGGGAACGGACGGCCTATGATAAATGTATGTACTGAAAATGATAAATGTCTGTGCGATCAAGGCTCAATCAAACGGAGCCGATCGTATGTTGGCACGCCAGGTTCACGCTCATAATGTAATGGGGAACTGCTCAACGCTCATAATGTAATGGGGAGCGGCGGCCTATGAAATTGCATGTACTGAAAATAATAAATTTAATTCTAAACAATAACCACACAACTGATGATACAAGCTGAATACACATTTCTTCATGATATGATGTATGCACAATGATTTAAATATAATAAATGGTAAGACACATGATACACCCCAAAAACGTGATTAAAATGGGGAATTTGTAGAGATTCACTCACATTGGGTGCGTTCGGTTGGAGATGATGAGATGCGCACGAGTTGGAAGGATTGAACAACGAGAATTAACTAACCTAAATAATAACGGAAGATATAGTAAATGAGTGGATTTTTATTAATAATTTTAATAGGATTTTTAGATATATTTTTGTGAGTTTAAGGCTATTTCCTATCTTTAAAAACATTATTTTTAAGTATTTTTAATTGATTTATTTAAATTAAATTAAATAAATAAAAATATAAAAATATGTTGACTTTTGCGTTGACCGTTGACCGTTTGACTGTTTGACCGGTTTTATTGTGTAAACGTATGTGCCAGGTGAGGCTCGAACCCGAGACCTCCCGTACGCGTGCACGCAGCTCTACCAACTGAGCTACGTGTCTAACCCGAAATAATCATGTTTTTAATTATATTTATATACTAATTTAGTTTATTCAAAATTCATTTATTTTTAAAAAGAATTTTAATCATCAACCCGGTGCCGTCAACAGGTCTCGAACCCGGGACCTGTGACTTAATGTAACACACAGTCCACCGCTGGACTGTGTGTCTAACTTGGTTAGTATACAGATTTTTATTATACTTAACATCTAACGTAGTTAATCCGGTTTGGTTAGAAAAATAAAACAGTTTAATTACAGAGGGTGTGTGTGTATCAAGGATCGAACTCGTGGCATGTGATATGTATGTGCACACAGTCCACCGCTGGACTGTGTGTCTAACCCGAGATAATATCCAGATTTTATTAAACTTATAATTAAACTATCATCGTCTTCTTCGTTACAAAATTACAGTCTGCGATTACTCTATGGTTTCTTGTCTAATTCGATTGACAAACATTCAATAGACTAATATGAAATGACAGCGACGAGTTTTAGAAATAAACATACCAGAGAACGATTTATCTCAGAATTCCGGCAAGTCGTCGGCTCTGTTTTTACTGATTTCGACTGAACAAATAAATTAATAGTTTTGATTAGCTAAGCGAGGAATTGAAGTATTAAACAAGAGTTATCAGGAGGTTTTTGTCACACCCCGACCCGCAGCGGAAAAGGTGATCGGGGCATAATTGGGTTATCATCAAAGCTCATGACATTTATTATATGTTTCATATTCATTAATACAATTTAATGGAAATTTACAATAAATGATACAACATGTTCTAACTATCAGTCTAAGCTTCTTGTTTCTCTTCTAAGGCATATCCTATGTTTTCCTTGCTTCAACCTGTCCACCTGTATCATGTGTAAAAAGGTTTTTGGATCAACATAATGTTGGCGAGTGAATTCTATGGAAAAACATTTGAACGAGTTTATCCAATTGATTATAAATAATGTGCATACCTCATATGAGTAAATGTAGATGTAAATTCATTCACACAACACATAATATTGAATATTGAACATACAAACACCAAATGATAGTTTTGAGGCACGCGTTGTTCTCGTCTCACACGAGGAACTGATGGGCCTAATGTATGAGTTTTGAGGCACGCGTTGTTCTTACGAACTGATGGGCCTAATGTATGAGTTTTGAGGCACGCGTTGTTCTCGTCTCACACGAGGAACTGATGGGCCTAATAAATGAGTTTTGAGGCACGCGTTGTTCTTACGAACTGATGGGCCTAAATAATTTGTATACAACTTTGACAATATGAAATACATCACAACCAAACAATAGTTACATTCTAATTTAGTTCATATAATGGTATAGCACGAATTTGCATAAGAGAATTAGTTTAAGCGACACATGATACACCCCAAAACATGAATAAAAAAGGGGAGTTTGTAAGAATTCACTCACATTGGGTGCGTTCGGTTGATGACGTTGAATGCACGCGAAATGGTGTTAACCACGAGTGAAATTAATCCTAGATAAATCGCATAATGGTTCGGTAAGTAAACGGGTTTTATGAATCTATTTTAGTAGGATTGTTGGGTGTATTTTTGTGAATTTGAGGCTATTTTCTAACCTTAACAATGTTATTTTTAAATATTTATAATTGATTTTTAATTAAAATAATTAAATAAAAATAATAAAAAAATATTTTATTTTTGCTACAGTAATATTGACCGTTGACTTTGACTGACTGTTTGACCGGTTCAATGGCATGTTGTTGTGCGCCGGGTGAGGCTCGAACCCGAGACCTCCCGTACGCGTGCACGCAGCTCTACCAACTGAGCTACGTGTCTAACCCGTTATATATCCGATTTTAATTACATAAATACATTAATTAGGATTTAACAGAAATTCTTTATTTTAAAAATGAATTATATCTGGCGAAACGGCGCGCTCCACAGGTCTCGAACCCGGGACCTGTGGGTTTAGCGGACACACACTCCACCGCTGGACTGTGTGTCGCACTTGATTATTAACTCGGTTATCAATATACTTAACATATACTCAAGGCGACTCCGGTTCAGTTTGCTAAAAAAGGATTTTTATCAAGGCGGCGTGTGTGAAACCGGAATCGAACTCGTGACCTTAGCGTTAAAAGTGCACACAGTCCACCGCTGGACTGTGTGTCTAACCCGGTAAATAACTTGATTTTAATTATACTTAACCATTACCGAAATGTCGTCTTCTTCACTGTTTTTAACCGGAAGTGACGACTAACTGGTTAAAATGTTGATTTAAGTTTCTATAGCGTTTAATGATCAATTACAAATGATATAAAAGTAAAAAGGGAAGGAATTAGGCGTGAGATGTACCGACTGGTTTTACTCTGTTTTCCGGCAGAACTCCGGCGACAGAAACCTTTTTTCCGGCGACAAGTTTCTTGCAGCAGGGAGTCTTCCGAAAGGTTACAAAGGTTGTGGGTATCTTCGGTGAAAGTTTAGGGGGTTCAGTAACCTTGGAGATTACTGATACGGTTTTCCGGCGAGTGTAATAAAAATTTCCGGCGAGTGAGTCTTGTGTTTCCGGCGACTAGCGTTAAAACAGAGAGCGAGAGATGAGAGTATGGTTTAGAGGTGTGAGAGTGATGAGATGGGTTGTGCGGTTTAAACACCTTGCGGACGTCGGTTATTTATAGGTGTTTTCCGAACCGAATCGAGTCGGTTCCAAAGGTAGGTTCATGATTGGCGTAAACACGGAAAGGAATCATAATTACGCGTCCCGGTCAATTAGGATTCGTGAAAAAGGAAGGATTACAGGCTGTACGCGTGAAGTTCTTTTGGGCGGCAAATTTGACTTCCTAACTTGAATATTTGAATTAATTGATTCTCTTCATTAACAGAAAATCAATGTGGCGGAGTGGTCTATGATGTGTGAGTTAAGCGTTTGGCTGAACCGGCAGGGACCCGAGTTCGAAACCCGGCATGAGTAAATCATTTTTATTTTGTTATTTTTATCAGTTTTTCAAAAACTAAATATATATCCCCGCATAATAAGTGATTACGGATCGTTTAAAATTATTTTGGGCATTTAATTCGCAACGAAAAATTTGACTGACTGTTCGGTTGATAAACGGAGCGGGTTTGGTAAATCCGTTTTTGACGGATGTTACAGTATCCCCTGCTTTTTAGAAATTTCGTCCCGAAATTTAATTAGGGATATAATTGACTAAAAGAATGATGGTGTTGAGTTTGCCGGTTACATTTTTGAGAATTAGGGTTTAGGTTTTTGTTTGAGGCGGTAACGTTCCTTGTAAAGGTTAAGTATCCTAATACAGGAATCGCTTTTTGTTGCCTACTGTATAAGTATTGTTAAGCAGGAATGATTCGCTAAAATGATATCACGCATAAAAGTTTGAATATGCTTAGGGTTATATCCTAAGGCAGAAATTCTACAATCTACACAAATAAACACAACAACTAACAATTGTATCCACATTCTGATAGCATATATGTTTGAATGGTGATGGTTCCTCTCTCGTTTGTTATGATGGAGAGGTTAGTCTATATAGAAATGGATCACAATCCAATTCCTTTAACTAGTGAGATGATATAAATGTAACACAATTTCAACCAAGGCAATACTAAATCCTACATGGAACTTCTCATAACCGCCTGATAACGCCTCTGATCCTTTGGCAAGAATACTTATATATAGGAAGTACCAGCGGCGTATCCACCATATTCTTGTCAAATTTTCAGTGGTTTTATCAGTGAATTATGATTAGTCCTATAACTCTACAACCAATACATCAAACATAAAAATACTGGAATGAAATATATCTGCGCGATCAAGGTTCAATCAAACGGAGCCGATCGTATTGTATGTATTGAGAATGAAATTGTATGTGTGCTCAAGGCTCAATCAAACGGAGCCGAGCTTATTGCATGTATTGAAAATGAATAACTTAATCACAACAAACAACCTATGCATGGAACCTCTCATAACCGACTGATAATGTCTCCGATCATTTGACTTTATCTGCAAGTTATGATTAGTTCTATGCGACTCTACAACACAACAACCAGCGCTTGAGTCTTAATTCTGATAGTATCCGTGTTTGACAAAACCTCTCTCGTTTAATATGATGGAGAGATTAGTCTATGTAGAAGTGAGACACAACTCAACTTCTTTAAATGATGAAACTGAAATATGCCGTGAAGTATGATGATATGAATAATGAGTATAAAACAAACTGAACTAGTAATTTGCATTAAAATTTCTTGGGTAAAATTCCAACTGAGATACATGAAAATCGAGATATAAACATAAAAACTAAGTGATTGGAGTTGAATCTTGATTCTTGGTGAGAGAAGGCTAGTTAAGTGGTTGGTTTGGTCCGTTAACATCTTCAACAGGATTGGCATTGATGTTATAAACTCTTCCCCTTGCTGGCGGTGGAGCTGGATTTGCTTGGTTTGCTTGGTTAACTGGGTTTGCCTGAGCTTGGGCATTTATGATGTTAACCAAACGAGGGCACGTGTTTCTAAAATGGGTAGGGTCGCCACAATTGAAACAAGCTCGAACATATGGGTACATGGGGTATTGAGGTTGTTGATATGTTTGGATCATGGGTTGAGTAGGGGTTGAGGTTTGGTTTTGAGGGGTGCGGCAAACGTTGCTCAAATGACCGTAGCGTCCACAATTCGCACATAGTCGACAGGGTAAGGTAGATGGATGGTGATAGAAACAGGTGTTGCATTGAGGGTGAGGTCCAATGTAAGGTTTCTTGTTTGGGTAAGTTGAGTTGGGTGCTACTTGAGCGTTTGGGATAGTTTGAGGAGGTACAACTTGTGAAGCTGGTTGGTTACGTTGGGTGACGGCGAAGATTTGCCCATCACGTTTTCTCTTAGAAATAGGTGGTGTAGAGGATTCGGTTCGGGTGGAGTTTGAGGTTTCGGTTGATGCTTTATCCTTCTTCTTCTCCTCTTTGAAATCTTTATTCCGGATTCGGTTCTCGGTGAGCGCGGTTGCTAGCTCCATTGCTGCTTCCAAAGTTGCAGGCGAGGTGCTTATTACAGGGTCTTGAATTTTTGATGGAAGACCACGAATGTAGTGCTCGATCAAACGGTAGAGGGGAGTGAACAAGTTGGGAACCATTTGATTTAACTCAAGGAATCTCTTGTTGTATGTGGTGTGGTCGCCTTCCTTTTGTTTCAAAGCATGGAACTCATCCTCCAATTTCTTGATTTCACTTCTTGGGCAAAACCGTCTTGTCATGATTCCCTTCAATTCTTCCCAAGTCAAGGTCATAGTTTCTTCAACACCTCGTTTGGTCTTTTCTGTATTCCACCATGTGAGTGCCGTTCCAAGTAAGCGACCGGTAGCATAACGCACTTTGCGATCATCGGGGCAATCGCAATTTAGAAAAGTGTTCTCCATTTCTTCGAACCAATGGAGGAGAGCGGTGACACCTTCAGTACCTTCGTATTTTGGAGGATCGCAGGATTTGAAATGTTTGTAGGTGCATTTAGTGACTGAAGGATTGATAGTGTTTTGATCTTCTTGTTGAGTTGGGTTAACGGAATTAGCGGTAAGGGCTTGTTGAACTTGAACTACGATGTTGGGTATTACGGTCGCCATTTGCTGAGCGATTTGGGTAGCCATGCGTTCACGGGCTTTTCCTGCTCTCATTTTCCTACGAGCGAGGCTAGAAGACATCTACAAGGAATACATGTCAAGAGTATGAGTTGAATGCCTTTGGGATCGTGGGTCGTGTTTGGGATTGAACGTTCATAAAATAATTATAGAAAAATAACTCTACTACATCCATAGGATGTCTTGGGCTTTGCTCGCTGTTAGGCCCGTCATGCCGCCATACTTTACCTGTGTAATCATGTGGGCCCCCATGAATACCGGTTTTTCATATGGTTCGCATGGTTTCTGCCTGATTGCGTACACAAAACCCGGAGAAAATCGAGAAATATGTATACAACGTGTGATATTCGGAATGTGTCCAGGTGTAGACACGGTGACATCTCAAAGGGAGGTTAGTTCGAACGACGTTTGGTGTGGCATGCTTTGGCCTAATAGGTCCGTCGTACTCTCATCGTTAGTCCCCAGGTAGGCAAACTGGTCCGTTATTTTGGATTTATACGAATGCCAACCTAGACAGGACGTTCCGACTACCGGTACTTGTACCCTTCCAGTTACTACATGCCCGTCGCAGAACTTACTTTGATGAGATTTGAAAATTGCATAAAATCTTTGGATACTGAGAGTATGAAAATAAATTGAATACATGAACATCGATATATGTATATATGTATAATGAATGAGCATGTATGTTTGACTGAAATGTAAACAAATATGAAACAAATAAATATCACAAGTTTGTATGTAACCACCTAATCAATTTAAAATTTAGGCAGACTATAGTATAGGCTCTAAGGGTCTAATAACCTATCCTATATCCCTATAGTCATGGCTCTGATACCAATCTGTCACACCCCGACCCGCAGCGGAAAAGGTGATCGGGGCATAATTGGGTTATCATCAAAGCTCATGACATTTATTATATGTTTCATATTCATTAATACAATTTAATGGAAATTTACAATAAATGATACAACATGTTCTAACTATCAGTCTAAGCTTCTTGTTTCTCTTCTAAGGCATATCCTATGTTTTCCTTGCTTCAACCTGTCCACCTGTATCATGTGTAAAAAGGTTTTTGGATCAACATAATGTTGGCGAGTGAATTCTATGGAAAAACATTTGAACGAGTTTATCCAATTGATTATAAATAATGTGCATACCTCATATGAGTAAATGTAGATGTAAATTCATTCACACAACACATAATATTGAATATTGAACATACAAACACCAAATGATAGTTTTGAGGCACGCGTTGTTCTCGTCTCACACGAGGAACTGATGGGCCTAATAAATGAGTTTTGAGGCACGCGTTGTTCTTACGAACTGATGGGCCTAATGTATGAGTTTTGAGGCACGCGTTGTTCTTACGAACTGATGGGCCTAATGTATGAGTTTTGAGGCACGCGTTGTTCTCGTCTCACACGAGGAACTGATGGGCCTAATAAATGAGTTTTGAGGCACGCGTTGTTCTTACGAACTGATGGGCCTAAATAATTTGTATACAACTTTGACAATATGAAATACATCACAACCAAACAATAGTTACATTCTAATTTAGTTCATATAATGGTATAGCACGAATTTGCATAAGAGAATTAGTTTAAGCGACACATGATACACCCCAAAACATGAATAAAAAAGGGGAGTTTGTAAGAATTCACTCACATTGGGTGCGTTCGGTTGATGACGTTGAATGCACGCGAAATGGTGTTAACCACGAGTGAAATTAATCCTAGATAAATCGCATAATGGTTCGGTAAGTAAACGGGTTTTATGAATCTATTTTAGTAGGATTGTTGGGTGTATTTTTGTGAATTTGAGGCTATTTTCTAACCTTAACAATGTTATTTTTAAATATTTATAATTGATTTTTAATTAAAATAATTAAATAAAAATAATAAAAAAATATTTTATTTTTGCTACAGTAATATTGACCGTTGACTTTGACTGACTGTTTGACCGGTTCAATGGCATGTTGTTGTGCGCCGGGTGAGGCTCGAACCCGAGACCTCCCGTACGCGTGCACGCAGCTCTACCAACTGAGCTACGTGTCTAACCCGTTATATATCCGATTTTAATTACATAAATACATTAATTAGGATTTAACAGAAATTCTTTATTTTAAAAATGAATTATATCTGGCGAAACGGCGCGCTCCACAGGTCTCGAACCCGGGACCTGTGGGTTTAGCGGACACACACTCCACCGCTGGACTGTGTGTCGCACTTGATTATTAACTCGGTTATCAATATACTTAACATATACTCAAGGCGACTCCGGTTCAGTTTGCTAAAAAAGGATTTTTATCAAGGCGGCGTGTGTGAAACCGGAATCGAACTCGTGACCTTAGCGTTAAAAGTGCACACAGTCCACCGCTGGACTGTGTGTCTAACCCGGTAAATAACTTGATTTTAATTATACTTAACCATTACCGAAATGTCGTCTTCTTCACTGTTTTTAACCGGAAGTGACGACTAACTGGTTAAAATGTTGATTTAAGTTTCTATAGCGTTTAATGATCAATTACAAATGATATAAAAGTAAAAAGGGAAGGAATTAGGCGTGAGATGTACCGACTGGTTTTACTCTGTTTTCCGGCAGAACTCCGGCGACAGAAACCTTTTTTCCGGCGACAAGTTTCTTGCAGCAGGGAGTCTTCCGAAAGGTTACAAAGGTTGTGGGTATCTTCGGTGAAAGTTTAGGGGGTTCAGTAACCTTGGAGATTACTGATACGGTTTTCCGGCGAGTGTAATAAAAATTTCCGGCGAGTGAGTCTTGTGTTTCCGGCGACTAGCGTTAAAACAGAGAGCGAGAGATGAGAGTATGGTTTAGAGGTGTGAGAGTGATGAGATGGGTTGTGCGGTTTAAACACCTTGCGGACGTCGGTTATTTATAGGTGTTTTCCGAACCGAATCGAGTCGGTTCCAAAGGTAGGTTCATGATTGGCGTAAACACGGAAAGGAATCATAATTACGCGTCCCGGTCAATTAGGATTCGTGAAAAAGGAAGGATTACAGGCTGTACGCGTGAAGTTCTTTTGGGCGGCAAATTTGACTTCCTAACTTGAATATTTGAATTAATTGATTCTCTTCATTAACAGAAAATCAATGTGGCGGAGTGGTCTATGATGTGTGAGTTAAGCGTTTGGCTGAACCGGCAGGGACCCGAGTTCGAAACCCGGCATGAGTAAATCATTTTTATTTTGTTATTTTTATCAGTTTTTCAAAAACTAAATATATATCCCCGCATAATAAGTGATTACGGATCGTTTAAAATTATTTTGGGCATTTAATTCGCAACGAAAAATTTGACTGACTGTTCGGTTGATAAACGGAGCGGGTTTGGTAAATCCGTTTTTGACGGATGTTACAGTTTTAATGTCTATACCGTGTTACAGCGGAAGATAAGGATTTTCAGAAGTTTTTCGGCGAGCTGGAATTATCCGATATCGACGTCTGAAATTGATTCTGATTGAAGGGTTTGAGTTAGCAATAGCTTAACAATTGATAGACAACGAAAGAATTAGAGACTTATTGATTTGATGGAAAATACGGTTTTCCGGCGAAAGTCCGGCGAGTCCAAATAGATTCTCCGGCGAACTGAAAGTTGTGCGAAAATGCAATAGAAAGTTTGCAGAGTGTGTTTGAGTCGCGAGAGGAGTCTTTGATTGAAGTAATTCAGGAAATTGAAAGTTTTCGGTTATTAAAACCGATTCACTCTAGAATTCAAGTTCATTCAAAGTGAAATTGATTGAAGGTGTCGGTGCATCGGTTAAACTCAGTAAACCGCGATCAATCAAACGTCGTTGGACGTTTGATGACCGATTTCGGTTATAGTTGGAGTAACCGGTTGATTCATGGTAGTCCATAAAATTTAATTGTTTCCTAACATTTACATAAAACAACAAGTGGCGGAGTGGTTATGTGTGTGTGTGATAAGTCTTTGGGCTTAAGCCCGGCTGACCTGTAACATCCGTCAAAAACCGGATTTACCAAACCCGCTCCGTTTATTAACCGAACAATCAGTTAAAAATTTCATTGCGTATTTAATGCCCAAATTGTTTTTAAACGATACATAATTAATAAGTATATTGGAATATATAATTTATATTTGAAAAAGTATTTAAAATAAGGAAATAAAAAATAAAAGGCTGCTGCCGGGTTTCGAACCCGGGTCAGCCAGCGAATTCAACAAATGACTTAACACTCATCCATCAAACCACTGCGCCACTTGTGCTTCTTGTTCATTAATGGAAACAATTAATACATAACATAAATCTCGAATTCAAAACCGACGCGCCCAATCGCAGTCGTCGGAAATCCCGACGATTTCGCCGAGATTGGACGGTTTCTTCAGTTTTAACCGAAGCCTTAACTACTACATCGGTTATAACCGACGTCTGAACCCGCGACGCAAGTCATAACCGCCGGAAAACTTATTGACCGACGAATCAAGACGGAAAACGGACTAAATACGTCGATGTTCTGCCCTATAAATACCCCCTCTAACCTCTGTTAGCTTTTTCGCTCACAACCACACTCTTTCCCGACATAATTTCACTCGCCGGAGAACTTCTACAACTCGCCAGAAAACCGAACCTTTCACCTCTGTGCCTTACTGAACCCCCAGAGCTCATACCGAAGCCACCCACATTCATCTCAAGCTCGTTGAAGACCCTCTGCCGCAAGACACACGTCGCCGAAATCATCTGCTGTCATTGGAGTTTCGCCGGCGAAACAGAGGAGCCACTGTTCGGTATACCTTACACTTAATCTCCCATTCTTTTATTAAACTCACCTGTAATTAAGCGCAACACACTAAAAGAACTTGATTAAAATCCATGAACCAGTCAGACTCCGATTCTGGTTAAGTCCAACGAAGAAGACGAAGTTTCAGTATTGTATATGTTTAATTAAAATCAAGATATATCTCGGGTTAGACACACAGTCCAGCGGTGGACTGTGTGCAAATAAAACACGCTTACGTCCCGAGTTCGATTCTTGTCCCACGCACACTCGCCTTAATAAAAATGTTCCTTTTTTTTACCAAATCGGATTCACTGCAATAGATGTTAAGTTTAATAAAAACCGGAATAATAACCAAGATAGACACACAGTCCAGTGGTGGACTGTGTGAACGTTTAAACCACATGTCACGAGTTCGAGTCCAGACTACCGCACCGGTCCGGACAATTATCAAACTTTTTATATAAAACAGAAACGAAATTATTTAGTTTGTATATAAGTATAATAAAAATCAGGTTATTTAACAAGTTAGACACACAGTCCAGCGGTGGACTGTGTGTTAACCTAACCCACAGGTCCCGGGTTCGAGACCTGTGGAGAGCACCGAGCGAGTAAATAAAATCGTTTTTGAAATAAATGATTTTCGGATTAATTCAATTAGTATATAAATATAATTAAAAACAGAAATATTTCGGGTTAGACACGTAGCTCAGTTGGTAGAGCTGCGTGCACGCGAACGGGAGGTCTCGAGTTCGAGCCTCACCCGGCGCACACAATTACACAATAAAATCGGTCAACAGGTCAACGGTCAACAGGTCAACAGTCAAAAATCAACATTTTTTATTTCTTTTATTTAATTATTTACATTAAAAATACTTAAAAATAACATTTTTAAGGTTAGAAAATAGCCTTAAACTCACAAAAATATATCCAACAAATCTACTAAAATTGATTAATAAAATCCGCTTACTTACCGAACCATTATGCCATTATCTAGGTTAGTTTCACTCGTGGTTAAAACAAACTTCGTGCGCATTCAACATCATCAACCGAACGCACCCAATGTGAGTGAATCTTACAATTCCCCTTTTTAATTACACGTTTTGGGGTGTGTCATGTGTCACTAAAATTAACTCGTTTATTTAAACTTGTGCCATACCATATTGTGATCTAAACTTAGATTGTATATATTGTTTGTAGTTATGTATTTCATATTGTCAAGTTATATGCAATTCATTCATTAGGCCCATCAGTTCCTCGTGGGAGACGAGTTGAGCAACGCGTGCCTCAAAACAAATCCCTTATTGTTCGTGTGTGCATTATGTAATATTAAATGATTGGTGAATAAGTTTACATCTATTTTTACTCATGTGTGGTTGTGCACTTTATTTTATAATCAATTCAATAAACTTGTTCAAATGTTTTTCATAGGATTCACTCGCCAACTTTTTGTTGATCCAAAAACCATTTTTTACACATGATACAGGTGAACAGGATGAAGCAAGGAAAACATAGAAAATGCCTTAGAAGAAAACAATGAAGTCTAGAATGATGTTTAGGACATGATGTAATTATGATTGTATATTTCCCATTAAATTGTATTAATGAATATGAAACGTTATAATAAATGTCATGAGCTTTGATGATAACCCAATTATGCCCCGATCACCTTTTTCCGCTGCGGGTCGGGGTGTGACAGATTGGTATCAGAGCCATGACTATAGGGATATAGGATAGGTTATTAGACCCTTAGAGCCTATACTATAGTTGCCTAAATTTTAATTGTTTAGGTGGTTACATACAAACTTATGATGTTTATTTGTTTCATATTTGTTTATACTTACAGTCAAACATACATACTTACATACACATTCATCATACATATTTCAATGTTCATATATTCAAATCATCTTCATACTTTTGTTATTCAAATATTTTGTCGCAATTTTCAAATCTCATCAAAGTAAGTTCTGCGACGGGCATGTAGTAACTGGAAGGGTACAAGTACCGGTAGTCGGAACGTCCTGTCTAGGTTGGCATTCGTATAAATCCAATATAACGGACCAGTTTGCCTACCTGGGGACTAACGATGAGAGTACGAAGGACCTATTAGGCCAAAGCATGCCACACCAAACGTCGTTCGAACTAACCCCACTTTGAGGTGTCACCGTGTCTATACCTGGGCACATTCCGAATATCATACGTTACATACATATTTCTCGATTTTCTCCGGGTTTTAGTGTACGTAACCAGGCTAACACATGCGAACCATATGAAAAACCCGGTATTCATGGGGGCCCACATGATTACGAAGGTGAAGTATGGCGGCATGCAAGGCCCAGTGACGAGCAGAGCCCAAGACATCCTATATATGTAGTAGATTTATTTTTCTATATTTATTTTATGAATGTTCATTCCTAAGTACGACCCATGATCCCAAAAACATCCAACTTATACTCATGATACGAATTCCTTGTAGATGTCTTCTAGCCTCGCCCGTAGGAAGATGAGAGCAGGAAAAGCCCGCGAGCGCATGGCTGCCCTAATCGCTCAACAAATGGCTGCCGTAATACCCAACATTGTAATTCAAGTCCAACAAGCACTTACCGCTAATCCTGTCAACCAAGAAGATCAAAACGTTATCAACCCTCCCCCAAATACCACTAAATGCACCTACAAGCATTTCAAATCCTGCGACCCTCCAAAATACGAAGGGACTGAAGGTATCACCGCTCTCCTTCATTGGTTTGAAGAAATGGAGAACACTTTTCTAAATTGCGATTTCCCCGATGATCGAAAAGTGCATTATGCAACCGGTCGTTTATATGGAATAGCACTTACTTGGTGGAATACAGAGAAGGCCAAACGAGGCGTTGACGATGCTATGACTTTGACTTGGGAAGAGTTGAAGGAAATCATGACAAGACGGTTTTGCCCAAGGAGCGAAATCAAGAAATTAGAAGATGAGTTCTATTCGTTGAAGCAAAAGGAAGGCGACCACACCACATACAACAAAAGATTCCTCGAGTTAAATCAAATGGTTCCCAACTTGTTCACTCCCCTCTACCGTTTGATCGAGCACTACATTCGAGGTCTTCCGTAAAAAATTCAAGACTCTGTAATAAGTACCACGCCTGCAACTTTGGAAGCAGCAATGGAGTTAGCTACAGAGCTCACCGAAAACCGAATCCGGAACAAAGACTTCAAGGAGGAGAAGAAGAAGGATAGGGCATCGACTGAAACTTCAAACTCCACCCGAACCGAATCCCCTTCTCAACCCACTTTTAAGAGAAAACGAGATGGGCAACTTTTCACTGTCACACAACATAATCAACCAATTTCACGAGCCATACCAATCCAAGCTATCCCAATCACTCAAGTAGCACCCAACTCAGCTTACCCAAATAAGAAACCATACCTTGGACCTCACCCTCGATGTAACACCTGTTTTTATCACCTTACCTTACCTTGTCGACTATGTGCAAATTGTGGACGCTATGGTCATTTGAGCAAGGTTTGCCGCACCCCTCAAAACCAAATCTCTCCCCCTACTCAAAACATGATCCAAACCTATCAACAACCTCAATACCCCATGTTACCTTATGTTCGAGCTTGTTTCAATTGTGGCGACCCTACCCACTTTAGAAACACGTGCCCTCGATTGGTTAACATCATAAACGCTCAAGCTCAATCAAACCCAGTTAACCAAGTAAATCAAGAAAACCCAATCACTAGGCCACCAGCAAGAGGAAGAGTTTTCAACATCAACGCCAACCTTGTTGAAGATAACCCAATTATGCCCCGATCACCTTTTTCCGCTGCGGGTCGGGGTGTGACATGACCCGGGTTCGAGTCCCGGCAGCCTCATTTTCTTTTTAATTATTTTATTTTTACTTTTTATCAATTATAACTTTTATAGTTTAGTTTGTTTATTAATTATGCATCATTAAAAATTAAAATGGACATAAATACGCAACGAGACATTTATAACTTGATATTCGATTACAAACGGAGCGGGTTTGGAAAACCCGTTTTTGACAAATGTTACATCTTGAGTGTCTAAATTTTAACTAACTTAGAAAAAAACATGGTTTCAAGTTTTTGAGTATCCAAATTTTGACTAACTTAGAAAAAAAAAGTTTGTTTAGATAAAAGGTTTATTATTTATCATTTATTATTAAATGAACACGAACGAACATAACCATACATATTACTGAACGTTCACAAACGCATTCGAACGAACGAGACCTTTGTTCGTGTTCGTTCGCTAAGCTAACTGAACGAAATTTTTGTTCGTGTTCGTTCATTAAGCTAATCGAACGAACATAAACGAACTTCTTGTCGCACGGTTCACAAACTTTTTGCTGAACACTCGATTCGTTTACAGCCCTAGGCAATATTAAGGGCCGGGCTTGGCCAACCAAAAATCTAGAAACAATATAATTTTTGGGGCTAGGCTTAGAGATATGCATAATATTTTTTTTATTTTTAAAGACAATATAATTTCTCTTTAATTTAGGGATCCACTAATTATACCATCGTGGTCCATTGTCTAATTTTCTTTTATCATAACTTTTTTGTTGATTACATAATCGTTCTTATCACTTGTGAATTGTGATTATGT
Organism: Scalesia atractyloides; assembly: GCA_947069175.1. Taxonomy (NCBI): domain Eukaryota; kingdom Viridiplantae; phylum Streptophyta; class Magnoliopsida; order Asterales; family Asteraceae; genus Scalesia; species Scalesia atractyloides. Next base: position 100,127,724 of record CAMTDV010000024.1, on the reverse strand, counting down.
TGGGAAGTATTGTTGCTTATTTGATCAAGATTACAACTGAAATATGTCACATCAATAGACCACATTATTTCATTTGTTTTTACTCTGTAATAGTTTCATCACCACTCAATTTTTTATATTAACTACTAATTAACTAAATACTTAAAATAATAATAATATGAAGATGAAGTTAAATTAGTTTTAGTTTAAAACCTTTAAAGTTTATTAAAGTTGAATTCAAATCATAACGTTAAGTTTATAAAGTAAATATCAAATATAGGGACATTTTGAAAAAGTTATCGTTTCTTCTTCCTTAAATTAAACTCGAGAATCCCCCCAAAAGTAACTCCATTCAAAATGTGCAACTGAACTCACCATCGTCACGTTCTCAACAGTTTGAAATATTTGTTTATGTTAAACACATGCCCCCCTAAGATGCTCACCATCTTCACGTTCGTGGTGCAGAACACCCCCCCCCCCCCCACACACAAAAAAAATCATTTGTTAATCATTACGTACGTGTTTATATTATTTTTTATATTGACTACTAATTAATTAGATAGTTAAACAATAATAATAATAATAATAGTAACAGCAACAGTAATAATATCATTAATTATGATGAAGAAGAAGTTAAATAAGTTTATTTTGTTTAGAAGCTTTTAGGATTTATTATATCTATATACTATAAATTATCAACTTTTCTATGTATAAGGACTTTTAATATATGCTTTGAGTGATTTTCAAAAAAAAATTGAAATTTTACTTTTAACCCATATCTTTGAATGTCTTGCCATTTTAACTTTATAAAATTGATTTTTTACTTTAAAACCATAACTTTTCTTCTTTTATAATATAACCTTAACTTTTTTATATTTAACTTTGATCCACTATACTTTTCATCTTTCGTAGATTTTTATTTTACGTTTCGTACTACATTTTGTGAGTTACCACGAAACAACGTGTGTGTGGTTCAACGTTTTTAAATTTCCTTCATAATTTTGTGAGGTAATACGGTGCAATATCCATGTGTAGTTCAAGATTTTACGTCTATTGTTTTTCATTTCATAGGTTCGTCGCAACGCGTGAGTCATTGATTGACTTTGTTATTTTTTTTTCTAACTTTTGGTTTCTTACAATTTTAACCTCACAAAAATGATTTTATTTACTTTTAACCCAAAACTTTTATCTTTTGTAATTTAACCGCACAACTTTTTTACTTTCAACTTTGTTCTCTTATACTTTTCATCCTACTCAAATTTTCAGTTATGTTTCGTACTAAATTTTGCAAATTAACACAACCCAACGTGTGTGTGTGATTCAACGTTTTTACGCTTCGTTCATAATTTTGCGAGTTAACACGGTGCAACGTCCATATGTTGTTTTCAATGTTTTTTAGTCTATTTTTTCTCATTTGATAGATTCGTCATAACACATGAGTCATGGATCGACTTAGTTATTTATTTAAATGTTCTACATTTCGGTCTGTTTCTTCGCTTTAACACGCCACAACTTCAGCGTTGGTAGTCCCTGACTGTCGTGTGAAACTGATGCTATTTGACATGCTTTTACACCCCGGCTGCAACGCGGGGGAGGGGGGTGTTTAATTCTAGTATACATATAATTTGCTACATACCTATGAATTATGGTTTGTACCATAATCCTTAGTGGGTTGTACCCACTAATGTATGCTACATATCTATGCATTATGGTTTGTATCATAACGCTTAGTGGGTTGTACCTACTAAAGACAAACTTGTATATTATTATATATATATATATATATATGTACCATAATACTTATTGGGTTGCAATGTTTTAAAAACCGGTTAAACCGGCAGGTTGTACCGGGAGAACCGTCCGGTACACCCGGTTAAACCGTTTTTGAGCCAAATCATAATTTGCAACATACCTATGCATTATGGTTTGTACCATAATGCTTAGTGGGTTGTACCTACTAAAGACAAACTTATATATATATATATATATATATATATATATATGTACCATAATGCTTATTGGGTTGCAATGTTTTAAAAACCAATTTAAACCGTCCGGTACGCCCGGTTAAACCGCTCGATACACCCGGTTAAACCGTTTTTGAGCCAAATCCAGTACGGTATAAAAACCGAATTTTAAAACATTGGTGGGTTGTATCCACTAAAGACAAATTTGTATATTTATATCTATTTATATATATAGTAGTATAATTTGCAACAATAGGGATGATCTCAGAACCAACCGGTACCGAAAATCCCCAAAAGTGGATACCGGTACCGAATATACCCGGTACGGTACGGTTCGGTACCGATACGATATCGGAGTAAAAACCGGTACTGAAAAGGTCAAAAGTTGATACCGAATCGATACCGAAAATGTACCCGGTTCGGTTTATTCGGTACCGGTACCCATTACCATTTGCTCGTCCCTACATTTAAAGAAATAAGGATATTGTACACTTTACTTTGGTGTTTTCTACTGTATCAATTTCTTGCATTATTGGTTTGATTTGATTATAAGCTTTTAAAATAATGGCCACATATTTATTTCATATTCAGTATTTATATTTGTTTGACATTTGTTTCTTTGACTCTTTAAAACCCAGACATCTCTTTATTATCTCTTTCTTTTAAATCTCTTACTATCTCTTTCTTTTAAATCTCTTACTATCTTTGAAACTCTATCTCTTAGTTGCAGACATTTTCCGACGAGTTTTTGTCTGCCATTTACAGACCTTACGCGTTGTATTTTATAGAGAGAGGAACATCAATGAGATTTCTAGAGAAAAAAACAGAGTGAGATGGAACGTTTTTAGCCCCCCACCGCAATACAAGGAAGCTTACATATAGTTAAAATTCAATTTAAACCACAAGGTTAAGTTTATAGAAAATATTAAATAACCTAGGGGACATATTAAAAAGAGTTAAATGCAATTTATATCCATGATGATTCTGGATGCTACCATGTCGAGCCCCCAAAATCCCTTTTTTGACCATTGAGTCCCAGAGTGGTAAAAACGTTGGCATCTGAGGGCCCCCACCCACCCACCCAATTTGGTTTTAAGGTTAAATTTTAAAACTTCTAGGGGTAAGAACGTCATTACACAATTTGCAAAGGGGGTAAGATGGTCAAGTCACAATAATTCACAGATCGCCGTGTGTCATTTCATTATTGGCTATTAGAGTCCCCGAACATTCCACCTGCAATTACCTGGAGGTTCCATAAAAGTACGGTTTGAATCAGGAAATAGACGGTGCTATACGGTTGAATTAACCCATGTATATGGGTTTTGGTGACTTTATACGGTTGCGATCTTGCGTAATGTACAGATATATATGAATTCTCGCAGGCTGTGTACGGGTTCGGGTTTGATTATTTTGTAGATTGTATATGATGTGTAAATTATTTGTTAAATCGTTTACGGGCGAAATTGTTTGTTTAATTATTTTGTAGTTGAGCTACGGGTCCCTTCAATATACGGTCTCGAACCCTAGATGCCATTGCACCTCGGGTGGTTCAATGACATCATCGTCACACCTAGACTACTTGTACCGCACATGTTGTTGCTACAACACTCATGGGGTTTCCTCCCGGATGATTCGATTTCTAATTAGTTAGGAGACTTTTTTGCTAATAAGCTTTTAATATATATTTAGGATATTTAGTTATCTAATGTACGTGACTTCTAAGTTTAGGTATGTTAAGCTTTTTGTTTGATAATAGATGTTTTTGTGACTATATCTTTCGGTCTTTAGTATGACACATTCATCTTAATCGGGTATGTTACGTGCGTTTACATTTGTGAAATACGATTTATAAATTTAATTTATAATAATTCCACACCCCATGGACTCGTTTAACTAATCACTGAACAGGGACTCAAAAAAGCTGGAAGTATTTGAAATTAGCGGGTTAAATCAACAGACTCATCAGGGGACCCAAATGTCTACGGCCATAATAACACAGGGATGCTGATTTTTAAAGGTAAATTAGGCATTTAACCTTAAAACTGAACTGGGTTAGGGGGGTGGGGCTTAGATCCCAACGCTTTTTACCACTCCGGATTTTGGGGACTCGACATGGCAGCAGACGGAATGATCAGGAACGCAAACTGCATTTAACTCCTTTGAAAAATTACCTTTTCTTCTTCCCCAAATTAAACTCGAGAATCCAGCGGCGGACCCAGAAATTATTTTCTGGGGTGCAAACGAAGGGTTCAACCGAATTTTCAAGGGGTGCGGTCGGGATTTTTACCTAAAAAATACACTAAATTTTTTTTTCTAGGGGGCGCCCGCCCACCCAAGCCAAAGCTTGGTTCCGCACTTACAAGAATCCCCAAAATCAACTCCATTCGAGACCTGCAACTCAGCTTACCATCTTACGTTCTCAACATTTTTTAAGGATTCGTTTTATGTTAAATGCATGACACCTAATTAGATGCTCACCATCTTCACGTTCATGGTGGAGACACCCCCAACCCCCTCAACGCCCCCATCACGCCCCTTGGGGCAGTGTATCCTGACCGGCTAATGTCCACGTCACCAGGGGCGTTAGCTCATTACACATGGCCTTACAACGGAGTCCCTCATCTCTATCCCCTTCTCCCTACTAAATTTTACAGAAAATTGTAAGATTTGTTTATTTTCACTCGTATATTAGAGTCCCACCCCATATCACATGCCCCAAATTATGCGAAAGCTAAAGTACACTTTCATATTTGAGAATTCACTATTCATCTCATATCCTATATTTTTAAGTGGTTGTGAGTGGAAAAAATGTATTATTTAACTAACAATAAATTATAAATATATGGGAATCGAATGTGAAGTTTTTTTTTTTAAAAAGTAAACATATTTTTATGAATAAAGGTGTATAATATTTACTTATATGGATATTTGATGAGGATCCCATAACGAATGTTCTAAGTACATACCTATAATGGCAATCCACAATGTCAATGCACATGTAAAGTTACACGGGTTCATATTGAACGAACATTAATGAAAGTGTTAACACAGTAAAAATATAAATAAAATATTAAGAATTCCAGTAAATGATGACAAAAAGGAGGTAAAAGAGATGATGCAAGTTCAAAGTTTCACATGATGATGGAGGGTCTTAATATTAAATTATACGTGATGCATTTGAAAAACAAAGCTAAAAGAGAAAAAAATGAGCATCAAATTCGATTAAGTGCTTTAGTGATCCTTCAAAACAAACATGATTACATGAAACACAAAACTCTATTAAAACAAGAAGTTATCATTAGGGCTGTTTAAAAAGCTCATGGCTCGGAGCTCACTCGAAGCTCGCTCGGATTTAGCTCGGAAAAAATCCGCTCGATATAGTTCGGTTTGAAAGTGAGCCGAGCCGGCTCGGCTCGGTTAGAAAGTGAGTCTAGCTCAGCTCGGCTCGTAATGAGCCCGATTGGCTCGGTTTGGCTTGCTTGTTAGCTCGGTTCGCCTTAGCTCGGAGCATTTACTTGTAAGATATTTTATTTATATATACATTATAATATATTACAAAAAACTAATTATTATTTACATGTATTTAGGTTTGTTATTTGATATCTATGACTTATTCTAAGGTTGATTACCATGCTAATAAACTAATATTGTATTTCGTCGAAGTTTCAAATTTATTTTGTGTTGTTAATTTGATTTTGGTTTGTGATGTATAAGGTTGAACTTATTTTGGATATGTTGTTTTGAAGTATTGAATAATATTTTATACTACTTAATTTTTAGAGCTATGTACTAATTTTTATTTTTAAAATCGAGCCAAACTAAGCCGAGTCGAGCCAGCTCGGTTTAAAACCAAGCCGAGCCCGAGCTTTGATTTTTAGCTCGGTTTCAAATTTTAGCCGAGCCTATCCGAGCCAGCTCAATTTATAATCGAGGCGAGCCCGAGCTTGGCCTAGCTCGGCTCGGCTCATGAACAGCCCTAGTTATCATGATTAATTGACTCGACCTGAACCAAACTCGCTGATGTAGGGTGACGGAACATCAAAGCACCCAAAAAACTATTATGGGCCCACCACTCATTGCTCACCACCCTCGCCCACTCCTCACTGCTACCGCTTTCCAACTTCTTTTAACAAATTTATAAGGCAAATATGAACATTTTTGAACCAGATGCATCACACTTTTCACTCATCTAGATAACTTTTAATTCCAAATCAAATTCGTTCAAATTCAAATCGTTTAACGGATTCTAACCCCTTAAAAATATCCATTAACTAAAGACCCTCTAAGGTCTTAGAATTTCATAGTGAAATATTATTACCATTATATTATAAAGACGGTTACATTACAAGGGTGTACTTTGACAACCCAAAGTAGATTCTATTGGTAATTTTAGGGTCATCAAGTTATCAAGTTATCAAGTTATTTTAGGTAATCTGGATTAGTTTAAAAGACTAAATGAAAATCAATATATATATATATATATATATATATATATATATATATATATATATATATATATATATATATATATATATATATATAGTGGGGATCCTGCGTAAAGTGTGTTTTTCCTAGAAAGTCTAGAAAGCGACCTGGGCCATCCGATGGGTGTGCTTAATGGTTGAGATCATCTTGATGACATTTTGGTAATATGTGTCTTAAAAATAAGATTATTTAATTAATTAGGGATAAATGTGTCATTTAGCTTGTTTTAAATATGGAAATAATTAATTGCGATTTTCTCTCTCTCTCTCTCTCCCTCTCTCTCTTTCTCTCTTCCTTCTATTCATTCATGAAGAAACACAACATCAAGAAAACACATCGTGACAAAATATCACACAGCATGAAGAAATCTAAGAAAACACATCATTCCTAAAACATAAACTGCTACAACACACTGTGACTTAACTTGTAACTAGTAAAACACAGCGTCAAGAAATTATTCATGAAATATTGCAGCTGGTAAAACACATCGTCAAGAAATTGTTCATGAAGGATTGCAGCTGTTAAAACACAATGTCAATAAATCCTCCAGCATTACCAGCATGAATGGGTTAAACACAGCGTCAAAAAATTCCCAGCATTACCAGCATGAATGCTAAAACAGCGGTATGAATCTGCTTGCTGTTAAAACACAATGTCAAGAAATCCTCCAGCATTACCAGCATGAATGGTAAAACACAACGTCAAGAAATCCTCCAGCATTACCAGTATGATAAAACACAGTGTCAAGAAATCCGCCAGCATTACCAGCATGATAAAACACAACGGTATTAAGAAATCCTCCAGCATTACCAGTATGATAAAACACAGTGTCAAGAAATCCGCCAGCATTACCAGCATGATAAAACACAACGGTATTAAGAAATCCTCCAGCATTACCAGCACGAATGCTAAAACACAGCGGTATTAATCTGCTTGCTATTAAAACACAATGTCAAGAAACCCTCCAGCATTACCTGCATGAATGGTAAAACACAGCGTCAAGAAATCCTCCAGCATTACCTGCATGATAAAACACAGCGTCAAGAAATCCGTCAGCATTACCAGCATGATAAAACACAACGGTATTAGTATGAAAAAAAAAATATGAACAAAAATCGTCTGGATGTTTAAAAAACAACCCTTGAAGTTTTTTGTAACTGAAAAATTTGAAAATATGTGATTTAGGGTTTCCTAAAAAATCTCATTTTATTGTTTTATAATTATCTCTACCCAAAATTAACTTATTTGATGGATTACCATTGTGTCCTTTTTTTAAAATTGTCTAGATAACACTTGTAATCACATAGTTGCTTCCTACACTTTGTAGGAAAAAAAGACTTTGTAGCTAACTTCCACTATATATATATATACATATGTATATATGTATATATATATACATATATACATATATACATATGTATATATATATATATGTATATATATATATATATATAGTATTCGGTTCAAGAGAAAACCAATCCCAGTTGCGAAAACTATGAGAACTCCTATCATCCAATAGCATATTTACACATCACCCATAACCAAATTAAATCAAAAGTGTATTTTAGTCTTTTACTTCTCATGTCACATCTTCTCTCTCTTCTATTTAAAAGCCAACATATCACATCTTTCTCTCTCTTCTATTTAAAACTCAACATGTCACATCTTTTCTCTCTCTTCTATTTAAAATTCAACATGAGACATCTATTGAGTCGTGATTTTTGGAGTGAGTTCGTTTGGTAAAATCCCTAATTTCGTAAACCCGAAATCGGGGTGTCGGGGGCGTAAAAAAATTTGTAAAAAAACTTTTGAAAAAAAATTGTAAAAAAGTTTTTGTAAAAAAAGTTTTTCGTAAAAATAAAATAATTTTGTTTGGAATAAAATATTTTTTTTGTTTTTTTGTAAAAAAGTTTAAACATGTAAAAAAAAATGTTTTTTTATAAAATTTTTTTTTAAAGTTTAAAACCACGCGTAAAAAAAGTTAAAATCTGCGCGTAAAAAAATTTAAAACCGGCGCGTAAAAAAGTTTAAAATTGCGTAAAAAACTTTTATACCGGCGAGTAAAAAAATTTAAAACGGCGCGTAAAAAAAGTTTAAAACCGGCTCGTAAAAAAAGTTCTAAACGGGCGCATAAAAAAGTTTTAAACCATCGCGTAAAAAAAGTTTAAATTGAAAACCAGCGCGTAAAAAAAGTTTAAAACCGATGCGGAAAAAAGTTTAAAAACGCGCGTAAAAATTTTTTGAAACCGCGCGTAAAAAAGTTTAAAACCGGTGCGCAAAGAGAATTTTAAACCGGCACGTTAAAAAAGTTTTAAAATATGCGTAAAAAAAAATTAAAACCGACGCGTAAAAAATGTTTAAAACCGCGCGTAAATTTTTTTTTAAACCGGCGCGTAAAAAAGTTTAAAACCGGGCGTAAAAAAGCCTGAACCCGCGCGTAAAAATGTTTAAAACCGACGCGCAAAAAAAGGTCGAACTCCTACGTAAAATAATTTTGTTACTGCATGATTCAAAAATAACATTAATTGAATCACATTAATTAAATCACAAACATTAATTAAAGAACAATGATTACAACTTTAATTACCAACTATTAAAGAGATTAGTAAAAATACCAATTAACTTTATCCCACTAAAAAAAACTCATTAATTAAAACACAATTTTTACAACTACTTTATTGTCTTTTAATTTCATTCATTAAAACAATTTTGTTCAATGACTTATATTGATTCCTACGGTTCTCACAACTCAACATGGTTCTCATTTTACATATCCCCTATATATATATATATATATATATATATGGAGAGGATCATGAGAAAACTAGATATAAATGAGAAAACTAGAAAACTAACTAAAAAAGCCAAAAAAAGCATAAAAAACATAAAAAAAAAATTTACAATTTTTTTTATTAAAAATCGCTGCATTTTATGTATAAAAAAAACTTTTTTTCAAAAAAAAAAAAAACTTGTACTGCATATGTGCACTATATGTGTACTACACATGTTCATTATATCCTTTTTATTTATTTATTTTAAAAAAAAAGTTTTTTTATGTAATATATATAGCGAGTTTTTATAAAAAAAAATCAAAACTTTTTTTTTTGATATGTTTTTTTAGCTTTTTTAGTTAGTTTTTTGGTTTTCTCATTTAAACCAGTTTTCTCATGATCCATCCCCTATATATATATATATATTAGCATAAGTTAGGAGGTGTAGAATACACAATTGTCTATGTTGGTCCTACAATATTAAACAAAGATTTGGAGAAGTTCGTATAGGGGAGAACATATCCTACAATTTGAAACGGTCCTCGTCCATGTAAGTTCACCAATGTTACTTTTATTAATATGATCTTGTAACACAAATGCATAGGGCGTGTTAGTGACACGTTGTTAGATGAGTTGTTCAATCAACGCTCAGCTCAAAATTCATATAGACTTATCTTGAGTGAGTTTCAAACCGCATGCTATTTAAACAATCTAATTTTTCATCCACGAATCACACAATATATGAGTGGTTGACGTTGATTCTTCCTAAGATGCAAGTTTTTAGTCATATAATTGAGGAAATTGTTTGAAAACAACAAACGGATATACATACAAACATATCACCTCTACCTAACAAGTAGTGCTCTAGTGGTGGCGACGGTAGTTAAGTTCCATCTATAGTGAGTCCGGGTGAGTATTCTCCTCCAGGTCTCAAGTTCGAATCTGGATAATAGGGGTTTCTCATTGGGGAGTTTAATTGGGGATCTTTTATGCAAGGGGGCTCTCTAGCACAGACCTGACTAAGACAACGTATGATAGACCTTCTAACATTCGCGAATAATTCACACATTTAAAAAAATATCACCTCTACCTAACAAGTATATACACATACAATTTTTTCACAGTGACACCTATTGTTGGGTTTTTATCATTCTCACATCTTCGCGTTTTTTAACGGAAAATTTGGATCACTGAAGATCACTAGAGTACCATCGTGTAATCAGCGAAACCATCTGATCATATCCATCTCCACTAGGCAATAGTGCCTATACGCCAATTCAGGAGGAAACCCAACTAATCTGAAAAAAAAACCCCTGAGAATCGAACCTAGAACCTAATGATCCCTAAGCCTTATCCCATCTTAAAGATTCCCCATGATGTCACAACTTCATGTTATTTATAGTTAGACATTCAAGATAGCAATCTTACGAGGATGTACATCTTAACCCCACAATCTTAAAGTCGATTCTAGGATCTTCTCTTTTCCATTTTGATTGAAGTTATCAAAGTTTCGTTTTCTTGTTTGGTCAGATGTGATCATTCATTGTATTGAGACTATTAAATCTAGTTGTTGTGATGGTATAGGTTGTCATGTAAAGATCCATTGATGGCAACCGATGATTTTCTGCCATGATAACCATTTTTTTTTATTTTTCTTTGGTACTTAATTTATGGTTGTATATGCGTCCACTCTACGGCTTATGGTGTTTTGGATGGTTTTTTTATATGTATAATGAGAAAAAAAAGTTGTAAATTTTTCATGGTTTATAAAAAAACGAGTAAATTCAGATAAACAGTTGTATTTACAAATACTTGAGATATCTAAAATTTGCAAGTTCTTAGAAACTAGCGGAAATACTAATTGAGCTAATAGGTAGTAGGTGCTTTCATTATTGGAAATATGGAATAGTAGTAGTGGTAGTGGCGGCGATAGTGGCGACAACAACAAAAACAATAGTAGCACTAGTCTTAATATCGATGTGGACAAAAAACAAATCACAAGCTTGTGTGTATATATATACATAAAACCTTCTAAAACAGCTTGGAACAGAGCTGAACACACGGCCTCCACTGTGCAAGTAGTACCGATTATGTGTCGCTGGTGAAAAAAATCATCAAAATCGACTCATATCAAAACAAAAAAACCATAAAAATGAATACCACTACTAGTCATGATGTTTCAATGGTATCAGTATTAGATATAGTTTATGCTACCAAAACATACTTTAATTTGAATAGAAGTCCGTTTTCAATATAAATTGGTATCAGACTGTTGACAAAAAAAATTAAACGTAAGTGTGTTCGAGATATAAAAAGAACATTAAAAAACACAGCTTACTAGAAAAAAAATAACAAACTAAGTCATTATTAAACAAAACATAAAAAACACAACTTACTAGAAAAATAACAAATGAAAATTAAATAAATGATTACAAAACATCATCTAAAAACACCAAAAACCCTGATTGGAGACTTACTGGTTATCAAGTTGCTAATTGTTAGCAAAAAATAAAATAATAAAAACTCAATACTAGTAAATGTATAAGAACATATTCTTTAAGTATAATAATGGATCTATCTTTTTTCCATCATTGTATTGGGCTTCATTTTACTCGGGGTTACGTTAGGCTTTAAGCCCATTTCTTTCTAGAATTTAATCAAAACTCAAACCCACGCTTGGGCTTATATTGGGCTCATGTAATTTAATCGAAGTAGTGAAGTAAGCTAGTTGATATAATACTTATACGTTATTTGGGCTTTACTTACAAAAGTTCGGCTACACCTCAAACATAGGCTCGGTATACCCCCCCCCCCCCCCCCTCACAAATAGAGGTGCACAAACCGGTTAATTTTAATAATTGGTTCGGTTAACCAGTTATACCAGTTAATTTGACTTTTTGACTTTAATCGGATAATGCTTTAACCGATTATTACTTTAACGGGTTATTCTTTAACTGGTCCGGTTAATTACTTTAACCGTTTCGGTTAATTAACCGGTTATTTTTTGTTAATAACCAGTTTTTTGTCTTTTTTTTGAATTTTTCTTTTTTACTCGGTTAATAACCGGTTACAATACTAAATATCCCTAACCGGTTACTAACCTATAGTTAAAAATAACCACTAACCGATTATTCCTCAAGCGGTAGTTACAAATTTGATTAATAACAGGTTATTTTGTGCACCTATACTCGTAAAGGAAGGGAGCAACCACCCCGCTAAAAAAATTTGTGTTAGTTTTAGGTGAAAATCTCGACTGACCTCTTAAAATTTGATTCAGCCTCCCATGAAAGAACAATCTTGGGTGTTGGGTTCGCTTTAAAATACATAATGGAGTTCGTTTAATCATCAAGCGCAGACCAAAGATTGAGATACTTAATTATTCTTGTGTGCCTAAAAGACAGAGGGACATCACATGATCTATTTATCGTTCCTTTTCATCCATCCTTTTTAGTTTTCCCTCATCTTCCCGCGTGTCATCTCCTTACCAGAATTATTTTGTAGCGTATCCTTGTATCATTACCCACGGGTGGATTCAGTGTTTGGTACTGAGGTCAGGTGACCCCCAAATGTTTTTTTTTTCAAGTGTTATGTTTAGTAGCGATTCTCGCCTTTATGTGTATTATACGGAGAGTGACCTTGATTCATGACAGATATATGAAGAATGACACTGGTATAGAAAAAAATCTTAAGTAAAACCCTACATATGTATAATATTAATAGTTTACTTCCTAATAACCATAATATATGCGTTCAAAATATAAATATCTAGTTTTGTTAATATTTCTAGCTATGAAGTCGTTAATCATAATATTTAAGTTGCTTTGAGAAATTAAATACATTTTCATTAGCATATGTCACATGTTGTATTTGAGGTTTTGAACTCTGTTTTCGAAAAAATTCATGTTTGGTGTTACACTAATGTTAATCAAGTCGAATTTGAAGATATTCGATGAACATGAAACTAGAAGTTTAAGATGTGAATATTGTGTCGGCATCGCATATCTATTATTATTTTTGTTTTTATTTTATGAAGGTCATTATCATGATGTGATTGACATGATATGCGATGTATTAGTGTCAATTCAATGATTTGTTTTTTTACAATCATGAGAAAATTCGTGTGATTTGATATAACAACGTATTTATGTAAATAATTTTATTTTTATTTGTATTTTTTTCGTTATGTTAAGGTTTCATTTCATTACACAATTTTTTTCAAAAATAAATTCATTAAAAATTATTTTATGATAAAGTTGTAGAAACAAAGTTTTCAATTATAAGGTTTCATATACCATTTCTTACTTGGAGCGCACTTATTCTATACAAAAGATAATTTAAGTTGCAAAATTACAAGGTTACGATATCAGTAAATACTAATATAAGCTGTAGTTTTGACTGTTTAGAGAGTTAGCGATCGTAATTGTCTATCATTTCAGGCAAGGTCAGTTATATATAATATGTGAAATTGTAAAATACAATATTCAATTCCTTAACGTACGATATGAAATTACGCATGTTATAAAACTTAAAACCCTAATCACACATGAAGAAAACCATAATCACGCATGTTGAAAAATTATAACTATGCATGATTATGGTTTTTCAACATACATGATTAGGGTTTTTAGTTTTATAATATGCGTAATTTCATATTATATATATCATCGTACGTTAATCTTCCCCTGTATATTATAATATGATGTGATAAACGATTACTTTAAATCAATTATATCATGTTTTCACCTTTACGTGAGTGGGACAAATGACATTTGAGGAGTCACTAAATCTTATTTAAAGTTTTGTAGCGATATTTTATTCCCTTGATTTGTCAATGATAAACTATTATTAAAATATGTGCATTGAAAGATGTGTGACCGAAGTTTTATTTTATATTTTGCCACTTTTACATCAATATTTTTTGAGGAGATATTTTACTATATATAAAAATACACCTCTTGTCTTAGAGTTTGAGCATTTGATACCGAGTAGTAGTATAACTATCGAATTTTTCGTACTGAATTATTTTCGGTACCGAATCGGTACCCACTTTTTGGCGTTTCGGGACCGGTTCGGTACGGCACTGTTATTTTACTAAATTTTGCCTTCAAATACCGGACTCGTACTGCTACCGTACCGTACTGTACCAAACATTTTCGATACCGGCCAAGCTCATCCCTAGCTAGAGTAACCTATTTTATTAAATTAATTTTGTTTTCAACCAGTTTACACGCCACGTTCACCTCCCCTGATCTCCATGTGCCATCATCTCTTGCTTCTTTATTCGCATTTGCCAAATCAGTTCCCCGATCCATCTAAAGCAAACAATCGAATAACATTTGAACTAAACAAATAAGGTGTGGAAACACAAGTATAATAAGATAGATGCACCATTAAGGCAAATGACGGATTGTCATTCAACTTGTGCAAATTTTGACGCACCGTTAAACGAGTTTTGCATACTACATTACAAGGGCGCATCAAATCTCTAAAGTTTGGGTGCAACGTCAAATGATTTTGACACATCGTTACCAATTTGTGTGTTGCAACTTTTTTTTTGTGTTTTGAGTGACCCTAATCATGCCAACTAATTGTCTAGTAGGGTCATCACAATGGGCGATACCTCTTAATCCCCAAAGGGGGTGCATCCTCATTGATCTAAGTTTTTATGAACCATTGTAGATGGTTAGGCGCAAACGTTGTTGAAATTAACAATGCATCATCCTCTTAAAACCTTTGAGCAACACCCATTCGCGGAGGTGGCTTTGAAGTGTTTTGGGTTTACAGGTTTCATCAAAAAATCAGCAGAACCGGAAATCACGAAAGAAGTGAAGTACGAGAGGTAATAAGAGAACCGAGATGATCACAAAGAAGCACGAAATGACACAAGTTAAAAGCAAGGAGGGATAAACAAGGAAAAGAAAGAACCTTGGTTTCTCTAAGGAAAAGGTAAAAAAAAGATTAAATTACACTCACATGTCTTACAGATTAGTGGATTAACGTCTCACTTTAACGTTCATCCATGAAAACACGATATTGATAACAAACATTAAACATGATAGGTGTAGACGTGTAGTGATTTAATTAAAAAAAATAAAAAAATGCAACTTTTCAATACGTATAAAAACAAAATACATAATTGTCTTATTATTTTTTTTTCCTCCCAAAAATATTTAACCCTTTTCAGTCACGATCAAAATTCTACCCTTCGTTTTACTAAAAATCTTTTTCACAGCTTTTTTTAGAAACAGCTTTTTTTTCTTTTTCTTTTACAATAGCCCTCTCAGTGACACAATAACCATTTTCGTTTATGAAATAAAAAATAAAGCAAAGTTTAGTATAGCTATAGGGTTGTTATATTCCCAATTCCTACGATAACGAAAGGTGTTAGCAGGGTCCTCAACTAAAATCCGAGAGGAAAAAAAAAACAATGCCGACATTTTCATCACCCTATTTAATTTGTAGCATCTGCTATATGTGTTAGAATCAAATACAAAGTTTTTTAAAAATAAGAAGTCGTAAGAAGGATATTAAACGGACTTCGATTGACCTCATTCAAGAGGCATTGGAACCGTCTCATCGAACTCTACGATGTGAGATTTTAGGTTTTTGTTTTAGATGTTTAGCTTGTATATTTTAGACTTTTTCTTTACATCGTTGTGTATTTTCTACATTTGCGTCCTTGTGTCTTTTTTGTGACTCATTGTGTCTTTTTTCTTCGACATTGTGTTACATTTTTGCAGCATTGTGTCTCGACATTGTTTTATATTTTGCGATCTTTTGTGTCTTTGTACGCTTCTTATTTTATGAGCCTTGTAAAATAACTTTACCCTTGCATATGTAGCCCTTATATTTACAAAGAGACTTTCTGTACCTATTTGTTTTTTTCCTTTTAGGAGGTATTTAGCGCGAATGAAAATTTTGATCATACAATTTTAATTTCATAAACCATACAAGATACAAGTGACATGAAAATATAATCTTTATATTCAACATATATTTCTTACATACAATTCGAAAAGTTATAATGGTATGTTTAATATCACTGAAATGTGGCTCATAAGGATCATGCATATGTAATTCTGTTCACCAGACTGCTTAAGAAATGTCTGATCAAGTGTTTGTTAAGTATTGTAGAGCGCCGAAAAGGCTACAATACATGAACCAAGTGTTTCACTAGCCATGTTTTGATCCTTGTGTCAAGACTCAAGAGGAATGGTGCAAGGTTTACGACTTTATCTCTTAGCTTTGTTTAAAACTTCATACACACTTGGACTTTGAGAAAATAGATTTGTTTGCTAACTAGTAGTAATGTCAACATATAGTGAAAGAGGGCATGGTTGGTTATATCGAACTCAAAACAGGTATAAGCCCATGCGAGTTGTATAGTTTTTCTAGAAGACAACTTTTTATTATTATTTTTGATATCATTTACTTATTTTTTTATAACATTTAACATATGGTTGTTTAATTTAGTTTATAAAAAGAATTTATTACTATACAAAAGAAATATCAAACTATTATTTAGTTCCGTTTAGGAATGTTATATTATTATTATTATTATTATATATATAATTATACAAGTTGTTAACTACAGTTTAGTTTGATTTTCTTTGATATTGACCTCAAAAGATATTTATTATTTTTTTGTCTTTATATGCTTTTTAGTTTAAAACAACTCGAGTAATATTTTGATGGTGTGCAGATTGACCACTGAACTTTGTAGGTTTTTACTAACTTAACAATTATTTCTTTATTTTTGCTACATATTTTAATGCAAGTTATCGGATCATACTCGATATCATTTTCGAACAAAATGAAGCATGGGTACTGAGTGCTTTAGATCTACCGTATATTAAAAATTTATTTTAGCATTGGGATTACTTTAAACATGTTTTGTTTTGTGTTGTAACTTTGAAAATATAACGTTATACAAAATTTCAAATATACTGTTACGACACGTTTATTTTAATCTATGTTTTGATATAAATATTATTTACAATTGAGCCAGGTCAAATATAATATACTTTTATTGAGGGTTTAATCATTCGGTTGCTATAATGAATGTCAGAGACAAAATGAAATTGACCGAATTCATGTTGCGTAGCACTGGAACCGAGTCAGGTCAACTTAAATATAATTTATACTATCGAGTATCGGTAGTTTACTAAGCTGAAACGAAACTGACCAGATCTCCGCTGCATAGCGCGGTAACCCCACTAGTTTGTATAGAAAAATATCATAACTTGTTTAGTTTTTTTACAAAGTGTTATAGTTGCTTACTTTTATTAAAAAGTTATTATTTCACAAAGAAAATATCATCACTTATTTAGTTCCATTCAAAGAAAATATCATACAGTTATTTAATTAGTTCCATTAATAAAACATACTTTTATAAAAAATAAAAAAAATCATAAGTTGTTTAGTTTTATAATAAGTTCCATTAATAAAACTTAATACTATTATAAAAAAATATAATATTAACTTTTTTTACTTTTGTTATAAATAGCTATATTTATATAAAAATGTGATTTTTATAAAAAAAACATACAAATCATATAATGTTATCATCATACAAACCTGACACCATTGACATTCTATACAAGTAGCATAACTCTATACGACCTGTATAAAATGTCACTGACGTCAGAGAATCTGTTTATAATGCATGTATATCGGTAGCCGTATATATATATATACCAAATCAAACGTAATACAATAACGCCCTCTAAAACTAGCGAATATAAAAACGATATAAAAACGAAGAATCTCGAAGAATTATACCCACCCTTTAAGTAAATTAGTTTTAGTTAACTAATAAGAAAAAGAAAATGTTTATTTGATTATATTTGATGCCACCAACAACATCCTTACCAGAAATATGCTTTTCCTTGCACCTAACGAAACGTTACCAAACCATAATATAAATATAATAATAACTAATATAATATAATAATATATGTATAAGACATTCACGAAGATATATCTAATTTTATGTTTTTAACTTCGTCGGTTGGTCACGCTTCTAATCAATGTGGCGTGTTTGACGTCGGTTTTGACATAGATCCGATTGGTTGGTTTGTTTCATATGCTTGTGTTATTGAAGTATTTAGTTATCCAATTCCTAATGAAATTTGGTCACTAATTCGTCACTAAAAATGTTATGGCGATAGGTTTAGAATCATAATGTTTTAGAAATAGTATTTTATAGATATATATTTGACGAGCGTATAAAAGTTTAACCACTTTTTTTTTATATTATACAAAATGTTTATTGTTTTTTAATATATTGGATTTACATAACCACGACTTATACAAAATGGCTGATAGCACTTTAACTGATTTGTATCACATCACTCACAATTTTCAACTTATTTTCCTTTAGCACTCCCAACTAATAAAACCTTAACCCATTTAGCTGAGGTTAAATGCTACGTTACTAAACGAGTGCCACATCACCACAAATGACACTTTTATAACAATTCATACAAATTTATTTATTGTATACATACTGTGTAGTTTTGTACACTTACAAACGAAACTGTTTTATGTGAAATTGGATTTTAGTTTTAGAATAAATGACCAAGACAACAATAAATGATTAGAAAATGTCATATCACCTATATCACTTTCTTCTAAATCGACACGTAGGCAAGTGATTTTTACCTATATTATTTGAACTAGATAAACATGCATATTATTTTAAACTCAGTGTAATGTATATGGACTTCACGATTTTTATGTTGTATAGGGTGTGTGTATACACACGTATGTGCTAGATGTTTAAGAAAACAATATTGAAGTCCCCACTTTTATACAAGTATAAAAGTTTTTATAACATTATATATACTTATCGATAAAATTACAAATAAAGATAAAAATGATTGATTTTTATTCTTAACGCTATTTCTTCTTTCTTTTTTAAATACCGGCCGTTATTCTCTAAATTACAAGGACGAGGGGACTTGACTCGGTGGGGACAGGATGGTGTGCTCAAGAGGATGAAATGGGGCGGACTGAGATGAAAGGTACGAGAGGGAAAAGAAACATGAAAGGAGGGAGGAAGGGCTCAATATAAACGGCGGATGTCGTAGTTTGAGATCAGCGGGAACACCCCCACTCTTTTCGATATAGTGCAATGCAAAATTTATCTCCTTAGACGTTTCGCCACGTATCCACATCCACCACCCTAATAGTTTGAATTTTAATTGGGGTAAATTACTATTTTGGTCCCTAAGGTTTAGTCAGTTTAACTATTCAGCCCAAAAATGATTTTTTTGATATATCAGACCCCGAGGTTGCATTTTGTAATGCTTTTGACCCCTAACTCTAACTTTGTTATTTTTTTGTTAAGTGTGAGTATTTATGTCATTTACACCCCAGGAGTTATTTATGTAATTAGAAAGTTTTGTTTTAAATGTAAGGGGCTACTTATATGATTTACATGGTCAAGCCCTTAGGTTTAAAAGTAAAAAAATAGTCTAAATACCCTTGAACTTATCAGAAGTTAGTGTTAGGGATCAAAACCGCTACAAAGTAAAACCTGATAATCTGATATGTCAGAATATTCTTTTCGGGTCAAAAATGTTTTTACGGTCTAAACCTTAAAAAGGCTAAAATACTAAATAACTTTTTAAATTATATTAGTAGTTTGGTGTCTAAAATTAATTTAAAAGAGTTTTTGAAAGACGTAGAAATGAAAAAAAGGTAGGAAAAAATGTGTGGAATAAGAAGCACCAACCAAGGAGGCGCAATGTGACAGCTCAACCCTCCGCCAACTTATTTAATTTACGATCACCAATCAATTTAATATTTTTTTAAAGTAAATTAGATAAATCGTATATCGGTAGTTTGGATTAAATTATAATATTTTTATAAAAAAAATATTAACAAAGTTTAGTCTATATATTTAAAGTCATCATGATTCATGACCCCATATTATCCGTAGGAAATCACGTAGGAAATTGATACAATAAATAATTTAGATACTTAATTTCTATTTCGGTAGATATATAAAAGAAAAGGAAAAATAAACAACATTAAATTTTTAAATGTAATAAAAAAACTAAGTTTGATGGATAATGAAATCTCAACCTCTCATCAACTACTTCAGTGGCGGATCTAGAAAATATTTGTAGCGGTAACTTTTTATAAAAAAACAGTAACGAAATCAAAAAAACGTTAATTTTTTCTAAAATTTACACTACCGTTGGAGCACCTAGCGGTAGCGGAGACTACCCCTTCCCCTAAGGTAGGTCCGCCCCTGAACTATTTCCATTTCATATCCTTTACAACATAAAAACATTAGGCGTAAAAACGCTACTAGAAAACAAACTTTTATCGAGGAAATTGTCCGATAACTTTGTCGGATTTATAATAAAAAAATATTATTAATATATGAAGGAAGTAAAATGTCTTAGATTGAAAATGAAACACGTATATCGAAATAATAATAAAAGTGGTCCATTTTACACCATTAAAACGTGGAAGTATAATATTGAACCTTTATCAAAGGAAAGTAATTATTCCAAAAAGAAATCAGCTCAAATCTAACTACTATTTTAAAAAAGTTAAAGTATTGCAATTTCATAAATTTTAAAAAATTAAAGTATTGCAATTTCATAAATTTCTTGTTTGCTATTTTTAAATGTAAGCATATATCAAATTCAATCGTTTTCCCAAACGATTGAAAAAATTAGCCATGCAAGGAAATATGTTCTTTGTCCATCAAAATACTCATAAGATCGAGGATTCGAAGTTACCACTAGAAGAAAAGGCACTTTTGTGACAACGATTTTCGTGTGAAACCATCGGAAAATGGATATAGCGATAAATTTCCGACAATCGTATGTTATCGGAAAAACCTAGGTGGAAGATATCGTTTCTGATGATTATTTAAGAAAATTTCCGACAAATTAGCGACAACTGTGGTTTTGTTTTATTTCAGAATCTCATGGGAAAATTGCTTCTTGAGAAAATTATTTGGGAACTCTTGTGAGAAACAATGCAATTTCTAGTAGTGTAAATAAAAGTATATTATTAATCATCAACTTATCGTCTCCAATAATTAAAAACTATGAAGTAAAGACATCTAACTTCATGTTTGATAAGAAAATAAAATCAAAAGCAAGCTTGTAGCTAACGGATGGCGACATGGGTATTGGTGATCATAGTTATATACCAATCGGGTGTCCTAAATTATTACTTACCTGGTTCATGGGTATTAGATATACTCAACTTACGATGGTACCTTTTTTATATTATATAAATCGCTAAGAATAAGAATGCCATAAAAGATACCTTATCTTAAACTCGCCTATAGAAATCGGCTTAAAAGTCAAATACTAAACTACACTTTTAGCCGTTTATAATTTATTTTTTTAAAGAAATTCAACATACTATTTATTAACTTTTTTAAAAACTATATAATGGCTATCACATAGAGATACTCATCTAAAAGTAGTGAAATCTTAAAACTATCTTCGTATTCCGTATAATACACGCATGTTCGCACAATACTCGTCCTAAATGTTTTCGGATTCCTTTTTTCTTTAATTCCGGTTCCTTTTTTATCATCTCTTAATATAAAGATTAGAATGCTAATGAGGTTTTAAAGATGGGTTTTGGTTAGAAGTATTAGCATTGAAAGCTATTGATGTTGTTTGATTTGATGATGTATGATAAAACCTATTAAAACCTATTGATATTATGGTCCCTCTTCCCCTCACATCGCTATCTTATCTCTCTCTAAAATTTTATAATATTTTCAATTATCAATTAACAAAACAAATACATTTATAATTATAAATCATTCATTTTCACTTTCTTAACTTTTTTTTCCTAAAAACCTGTCACTTTTAAAATCTAAATAGTAATAATAATAATATAATGGTTCAAATAACTAAAGTTCAGCAACCTAGTAAACTAAATACAAGCTAAACAATTCACTCATGACATGATTGATAGTACTATCACATTTAACAATTACTAATATTACTATTAAACCTATTATAGGTATACACTAACTTTTAGTTAATATATATATTTTTTTCCAATACCAATTTCATATAAATGATAAAAAAAATTACATAAGAATGACAGGTAAATGGATAACAAGCTGTGCCGCAACCCTTTTCTAAATAGCAAATCTAATCCTATCAAATACAAAACTCTGATTCCTCGGCGACGAGAAATTACTGCATGACCCTTTCCACCCTCTCTAAAAAATCAACAGCTTCAGAGGTAACGGAACCAAAAATATCAAAGGCAAAGAGAATAAAATATCTTACTCAATAAAAAACCCATGAGCCGATAATAAATTTGATTAAATTAGATTAAATTATAAACTCGTGATTAACAACAAATTTCTGGGGTCCATATACACATCTTTTAATTATTTATGTAGCAATTTACCTTCTCTTTGACAAATATCATCTTTCTCTTTCTTGATCAAATCACATAAACTCATGAAAAGAAAAGGATAATTTAAAATTTTAAATTTTAAAAAAATAATAAAACAAAAAAAGTTTTTTTTTTTTTAATTTTAATAAGCTTTTTGGTTAAGGTTCTTTTTGTAATTCATCATATCCATCCTCAGCATCTAACCTTCAAAATCTATTTTGAAAGAGAAAAAAATGATTCTTTTTATGCTTAAATCTGTGAAGTCACAGAACTGGTCCAGAAAGTTTTCTTGTCTCTGATCCCAATAAGGCCATCTCTCTCCTACAAAAGATCTGTAATCATACCCTCCTTTTCCCTCTCTCTCTCTCTAAAAAACTTGTTTAGAGAGAGAGTATAGAACTGCCATAGATAGCCAGCCAGCTAGCTAGCCCTCTCCAAAGTACAAGTGGTCCTCTTTCCCTAACCCCACCTCTTGTTTTTGCTTTGTTAGCAAACCCTTTTCTTCACATGATCTCAATCCCATCCCTCATACACATTTCACTTTCTTGATCCTTGAGTTTTAGAGAGAGAGTTTAGAGAGAGAGAAATAAAGTTTCTTAAAGTTTCTTCATTAAAAAAAAAAAATTTTTTTGGACAAAACAATGCAAGAGCCACAAGGGTTCGGGATGATGGGTGGTGGTGGTGGTGGTTTTGGTGACATGTCAGTCTCACTTTCCGGTGATCAGAACCGCCACATCAAGGCGGAGATAGCTAACCACCCTTTGTATGAACAGCTGCTTTCAGCTCATGTAGCTTGCCTCCGTGTGGCCACTCCTATTGACCAGCTGCCACTCATAGATGCACAACTGGCTCAGTCACATAATATTCTCCGGTCATACATCTCTGACCACCATAACCAGCCACTCTCTCCACATGATCGCCAAGAACTTGACCATTTTTTGGTATGTTTATTATTATTATTATTATTATTATTATTATTCAAGATTTCACCTTTTTAGTTTGTTGGTGTGTTTCATTGTTTCTTTATTATTCAAGATTTCACCTTTTTAGATTTTTAGTTAATGGTATGTTTCTTTATTATTCAAAATTTAATCTTTTTAAGTTCTGGGTATGTTTCTTTATTATTCAAAATTTAATCTTTTTAAGTTCTGGGTATGTTTCTTTATTATTCAAAATTTAATCTTTTTAAGTTCTGGGTATGTTTATTTATTATTAAAAATTTAATCTTTTATAGTTTAAGATTTCACATTTTAGGTTTTGGTATGTTTCTTTATTATTCAAGATTTCATCTTTTTAGTTTCTTGGTATGTTTATAATTCAAGTTTTCATTTTTTTAGTTCTGGGTATGTTTCTTTATGGTTCAAAATTTTATTTTTTAGTTTTGGGCATGTTTCTTTATTGTTCAAGATTTCAGCTTTTTAGTTTCTAAGTATGTTTATAATTCAAAATTTCATTTTTTAGTTCTGGGTATGTTTTTTGTTCAAGATTTTATTTTTCGGTTCTGGGTATGTTTCTTTATGGTTCAAGATTTTTTTTTAGTTTTTTAGTTTTGGGTATGTTTCTTTATGGTTCAAGATTTTATTTTTTAGTATGTTTCTTTATGGTTCAAGATTTTATTTTTTAGTATGTTTCTTTATGATTCAATATTTTATTTTTTAGTTCTGGGTATGTTTTTTTTTATCATTCAAGATTTCATCTTTTTAGTTTCTTCTTGACATGGGTTTGTTTTTTATTGATAATACATAACAATTTAAGTTAAAAGATTTAATCTTTCCTTTTTTTATGATAATTTTTTTAATGAATGAATAGGCACAGTATTTGGTAGTTTTATGTTCGTTTAAAGAACAACTGCAGCAACATGTCAGAGTTCATGCTGTTGAAGCTGTCATGGCCTGCCGTGAAATCGAACACAATTTACAAGCCCTCACTGGTACCCCCCCCCCCCTCTCTATATATACACACACATATATACATATATAAACACATGTATGCATTAATATATGTGTCTATATATGATGTCTGTTTTGATTTGGGTTCTGGGATGTACACCTGTTCTTGTGAAAACCAACTTTGATGAAGAAAATAGAAATTGAATTTTAATATTATTGATTTAATATACACAAAATATATTGGTTTAAAAAATATATATAAATATGAAGGAAATAAAATTGGGGATAGATATTAAGGTGGGTGCAATGTGGGGATAACCATTGAATTTATTATTTTTGTTATTATAACAAAAATTGAAATATTGATTGATTTTTGTATCTTTTTTTAATTTTAATTTAATACATAGTTAGGAGTAGAAGGAAGGTTGAGTTAGTTGGGTTGATGAAGGAAGGAAACATTGGAACAAAGAGTGACAACAAAACCAACAGCACCTAACCACCGATATTTTTTAAATTCTTTTTTAAGCAAAAATAATAATTGAAAATGGATTAAGTTATAATATTTAATGGTTGTTGGGTGTTGCTTTGTGATGATAGGGTTTAGTCATAGGAATATTTATTTGTCGCCAAAGTAGAACATGTTTACACCTTTCATGAATAAAACAATATTTAATTTTTCTTAACTTTTGAAGTTGACAACATTTTTAGTCTTTACGATAAGAATATGGTTTTGACTTTTGAAAATTAAATAATCCATATAAAAATAACCAAAAGGATTCCTATAGCTCCATGGTAATAATTAATAAACATTGTATTTTTATCCAAAGAGAAATTTCAATTTATAAATTAATTTTCTTACATTCAAAATTACTCTCGGAAGTGGGTGGGTTAACGGGTTTTCTGATAGTTTCACCGTTGTGTCTACGGACGTGTGGGTTACCGGATTTTTCCCGGAAGTGGCGTGGACGACTCGGGTTACTCTCGGTGTACTCCGTTTGTCCAGTGGGTGCCCGAAAGTACACGGGATTGATTTGTTGGCGTTCAAAAAAAATTACAACTGAACATATTTAGCAATTTAATTGACCTAATTGATTGGCATTATTTTTCAAGTTATATTTATGTATATTTCCGTCTAAGATAAGATACAATGAGCAGTGGCGGATTTAAAAAAACGTCAAGAGACAAAATTTTAAAATTTTCTTTTCTATAGGGGCTGCGAAATCGGAAAAAACGTTAATTTTTTTTCAAAATTTACACTGCCGTCGGAGCGTAAAGGAATAGTCATAAAAAAATTACACCTCTATTCTCAATGAGGTTTAATAGAGAAAAAAACCCTAAAAACTGTAAAAGTTTATGCAGATCTGTATAGTTTTACATGTTATTGATTTTTAGTCTTCATAATATTCATATATAATACTTAATTTATATATATAACTTACTAAAACAATATTTACAAATTAAAGATTTATCTATGTTGATAAAAATGGATAAAACAAATAAATTATTTGGTGAAGTACAAATGTAGACTGCATGCAGTCGTTGTTTTAGGCTTCCCAAAATTGTACGTTTTTATTCATACCAAAAGGATGATAATAATTCCTCATAAAATAAAAAAGATTATCTTTTGATTTCTAAGTACTAAAAGTAGTCAGATGTGTTCATTATGAACAACAAATTTCCTTTTCATTACTGGCTCCCTGTTCATCACTGACTCTACTCGTACAAATGATATTATTTTGATACATATTTACTTAAAAAAATAAAATATTTTTTCCTTTTTTTTTGCATATTTATTTACATGATTTTTTTTTTACAAATTTGAAGGAGTAACACTTGGAGAAGGGTCAGGAGCAACAATGTCTGATGACGAGGACGAGATGCCGATGGATTTCTCGTTGGATCAACCCGGTGGCATTGACGGTGGCCACGACATGATGGGTTTTGGTCCTCTTCTTCCTACTGAATCCGAACGGTCTCTTATGGAAAGAGTCCGTCAAGAACTCAAAATTGAACTTAAACAGGTTTTTATTAAACCCTAGTTAATTTCTTTTACCATGCAACTAGATGTTTTTTTTACTTGTTTGTTTTTATTAAACCCTAGTTAATTTCTTTTACCATGTAACTAGATGTTTTTTACTTGTTTGACACTCACATATAACACGTAAATCAACCTGTTCATATATAAAGAAGCTTAAATGATCACACCTACCAATACCATCAACTATAGATCATGCATGCAATCAGTGGCGAGCCTGGCTCCGCAGATTTTTTGTTCGTAGTGTTAATTTTATCAAAAATTTCGAAAATTTTTTTAAGACTCTAAGATATTGGATTTTTAAGAGTCTGCTCCCACCGATTTAGATTTTGAGAGTCTAGACACCACTAAGTTTTCGTTCAAGCTCCGCCACTGCATGCAATTGAACTGTTACTCTGTTAGCGATGAATATATTAGATATAATATATTAATTAGCATTTAAAATACTTATCTCTATCATAACTAGACAATATTATTTAACTAGATTTCCTACATCTTCATTGTATTTTTATTAGGTTTCTTTTCTTATTATTTTCATTGTATCCTTATATATAGTTGATTATATACGCAACCATTTAACGAACATCTTAATTTATCAGGGATTCCGGTCAAAAATCGAGGACGTAAGAGAGGAAATACTGCGAAAGAGACGCGCTGGTAAATTACCCGGGGACACTACTTCTGTTCTGAAAGATTGGTGGCAACAACATGCAAAATGGCCTTACCCAACTGTAAGTATAATTCCATTTTACCTATAAAAAATTTATATAAAATTATATAATATTTGTTTGTATAATGATATTGTTTTAACAGGAAGACGATAAGGCGAAACTGGTGGAAGAGACAGGGCTACAACTGAAGCAGATTAACAACTGGTTTATCAATCAAAGGAAGAGAAACTGGCATAGCAACTCGAATTCAATGACAGCTCTCAAGTCCAAGCGCAAGCGGTAGAAGAAGATGAAGAAGTTTATGAAATCCGAAAATGATTTTCGTATATGAATATATATATATATATAAAGTATATGTTGATACAGATATATAATAGTAGGTTTATTATGGAGTATATCATAACCAAAAACAATGGGGGGCGAAACAAGTCGTAACGAATGCTTATATGATTGATTTTCTAACACATCTTCGTTTAAAATCGTGATGAAATAATCGAGTTGTTATTTTTATAAAATGCTTGTTTGGTTTGGTTTAGTTTGGTTCGATTTGACTCAGTTCTATTCGTTGAATTGACTTATGGTACAAATGTACAATACACATGCATGCATGCATGCAAGGGCGCAGGTTACAAGGGGCGGGAGGGGCGGCCGACCCTCCGAACTTTTCGTTCAATATTGGAGAGTATCTAGTTTTCGTATATAAATTTTGGGGTATATACATTTCCGACTCCCCGATTTATAGAAATTTCCAAAAATATACGTTTTCGACCCTCGGTCGAAGATCTCAAGCTTCGCCACTACATGCATGTAGATGTATGCTTATACATAGCACAAATAGGTGAATTTATGTAACATAAGTAACACTTTAGTAGGAAAAAAATAGTCTACTTTGACTTTTGTTGATGAAAATTCTAAATGTGTCATGTGTAGTGGCGACATTGGCACGATGACTAACGTGACAAATAGGTTGGTCTTAATCTTTTATCTTTGATTTTAATAATCAATTGAAACATAAATATTAATATATAATAATAATAATAATAATTAACTTTTGTTTGATAGCATGATTTGGGGGATTTTATATATTGATTGTGGACCTTTTCAGGATAACTTTCGATCTTCTTTACAGTCATATATTTTAGTATTATAAATATAAATTTTATGAAACTAGATAACATGCAACTTAAGTATGTATTTATGTTATAAGCATGTATGTACTTTAATTATTAGTTTATAACTATTAAGATTCATAACTAAGATAACAAGTAGAGTGTCAACAAATTTTATTAAAGTTATAAAAGAGTTGGTTTATCAAACTTATGCATGAACTTTATAAAAAGTATATTCTTAATACAAGAATGTAACTTTTACTTAATTTTGTAAGTATATTTGCAAAATATGTGAACTTTTTAAATACGACTATATATAATTAGAGCACACACAAAAAGAAAAATATAAACTAGTCAGGAGCTAGACCCGAACAAACACCAAAAGCTTACTACAAGTATGGCGTCATACAAAATAAAACCGACAGCAATTTGACCACTGCATCACCTAAAGCTTGGACATGTTCTTAATCCAAAGATATCCAACAACTTTGATTTTCTCGAGCACCTTCATAGCCGATATCGGATTACTATGAAAAGCAAATTATTTTGCACCTATCATATCGCTGATTAGGCCATCCAAATAACCGATTTAATCATTCGAGTTCTGATGGGATCAACTTGAATATCTAGCAAACCTTCAAACGAGAAAGCAAAAACGAGGGAATATTACACCATGTTGAAATACCTTGCCACACCACCGTAGCTACGAGACATGAGGTAAACACATGATCCACCATTTTGTCACTTTCACCACAAATAGGATTAGGTCACAGGACCAACTAGGATCCTCCTCCGATGTAAAGCCACTCTAGTGGATGTGCAACCCAAAACTGCCCTCCAATCGAAGATATTGACCATCACTGGAAGCCAAATTTTCCAACTGATAGAAACAATGAACAAAAGGAGGGACTGATTCAGAATTAAACGCCTCATAGAACTTACAAAAAAGGAGCCGGATGACTCGACATCCCACACCCATTTGTCCTTTGAGTTGGCAAAACGAAGATGTGATTTTTTTTTTTTCGAAAATTCACAAATATGCAATATATACTATATATGCACACGCGGTTAAGTTTAAGCTGGAACCAGTAAATCATCAAAAATTATGAAAATCATTTTAAGCAGTTGATCATGGAACAAACAAAATAAAGAAACAATCATGATTTAGTTAATAAAAATAAATAATCAAGAGACGGTATGTGTATGTAATACGTAATTTCAGTTATCCATAAAATATGAGGTTAAAGGGTAATTAATTTGTTTCTTCATCATTACTATTTCTAATGGTTCTCATTTAGAAGTTCCTGCTTATTAGTCTACATAGTTATTAGATGTTTGATACGTACAAGTTCTAAGTGTGTTTTGCATTTCGCTTAAGATCTTAACACTTAAAAAGTTCATTAGATTATAGATATTCGTCGACTGACCCTTTCAAAATGTTCAATTAACTTGTGAAAAAAGCTAACAAGTTATGTATTTTGTCGGAAAATTTTCTCCACTAAGCTTTACATATACAAAGTTTTTGATATTTCCCTATTAGAATTTAGCAAAAATTTCTCCACTAGATTTTTATTTTTAATTTTGATTACTACATGTCAATATATTTCCCTACTAGCATTTAGCAACCAAAATTTTTATTTTTAGTTTTGATTACTACATGTCAATATATTTCCTTACTAGTATTTAGCAAAAATTTCTCCACCAAAATTTTTATTTTGATTACTACATGTCAATATACTTAGCTAATAGAAATGGTCCATGTATATTCCACTTGAATTTGTACAAACAATGAAGCATAGTACACATTCATCTTAGTAACATTTACTTTTCTAACTTTAAAAGTTTAATATTGTTTACTTTTATTCCCTTTAAATATTAGTAACTTTTACTTTTCTTTCTCATGTTAATAAAAATATAATATAACCTTTATGAATTAGTTTGAATTTTAATAAAACCCTATACAAAGTATTATTATTATTACTCTTTAAAGTCATGTAGTTATTAGATTTTTACGGGCTCGTTGCAACACAAGAGTCTTTAATACTAATTTTCTAAACTTACAAACTGATTTCCTTTTGTTATCATCTTCAACATAAAGTATGAGACCCTATAGAAAAACTAAACCGACTTACAGATCTTGTTTGATAGAGCTCTTGTATCATGAAAACTTAAAACGAATAATTTTTTCCAAAAAAAAGGTCTATCTATAAGATCATAAGGTATGGTGGAGTGGGGGTTTGAGGCATGGCCCGACACATGGCTTGGGTTGGCTCCGCTAGGCTGACCCACAATAAAAACGGTATGGTGGGGCGCGGGTTTGAGGCATGGCTCGACACGTGGCTTGGGTGGGCTCCGCTGGGCTGACAAAACTCTCTATATATATTTTTAATAATGATTTAACAAAAAACAAAGAAAATAAAAGAAATTACATTAAAAAAAACTTAAAAAAAACCTAAAATTCATAAATTGGATGTTGAGATTTCTGAACCCAAGCCCTCGCCAATGCAACTTCTTCTTTAAGGAATCATTTTTGTTGTTTTTGCTTGAGTTTCGGGGACGGTTTCGGTTTGGGAAAAGTTGATGTAGTTTTGTTGAAGCGGGCTAGGTATAGAATCGTCGTTGTGAGGAAAGTTAGTATACAAACTATTCGAGAGAAACGATGCGTAACCAGCCACATCCGGCATAGAAGAGTGTATTAAAAAGGGAGCCATTGGACGATTAGATGGCGGGCTAGGTGTCGGTGTTACGTGGTATCCCCACGGATTGTTCGGATCGAAACCACGATTTTGAGGATTCATTTTTCGTATTGTGGTTGGATGAATAAAATAGATAGAGATTTACACATAGCCGTTGCCCAACGGCTAGGCCAACGGCTAGTTAGCCAAGCCAATGAAGAACCGCCATGTCATGTGGTAGCCCCGCCCAATGCCCGGGCTGAATCCCCCGCCCAACGGGCCACGTCAAAACCCAAACCCACAAGGGATGGTTACTTAGGCGTTTGTACCCAACCCACGCCGAAACCCCCGCCCCATACCAGTAGTCTAAGCTAAATAAAAGTAGCTTCTACTAACTAATTTACTGAAAATCACAATTGAAACAAACAACTAATTCACTTGACTTAGAGTTGACTTATTGACTAATATCTTGGGTAACAAGTTTTTTAAAAACTTTTTTAATAAGATTGAAAATGAAATGACAAGAAGTTCTTATTTTTGTCCTTTTCATTGGCGCCATTTCCGAATAAAAACCTTGTTCACAAGATAATATCAAGAATAAATACTTCAAATTCGATCCAATTTCCCAAACCAAATATTCCAATTCGTGTCACATTCATCTCAATTATCACTTCTGCATTGTATACAGAATCAATTCTCCTTATTTTTATTCTTTTTTGCCTCCAAAACATTCCGAATTTGATTGTTTTGTACCCAACATGCATCGCAAACAACGTAATACAACTTTTTATAATTACCCATTTTAAGTTGTTATACTATTTAATCACATTAATTTTACTACCCATTGTCTCAAGTTTGAATCTTTTTTCGGGAGTTGAAAGCGCCCACCAACTGTTTGATAAATTGCCTGACTGAGTGCTTATAAAAATTTGATCTTGAAAACTGAAATGATTGTGTTCCAAAGTTGAAATTGTTTGGGTTTAAGATGGCTGCTTCAGCTGATGAAGGATCTAGGCATCCACAAGGTGTAGAAGTTGTTCCGTTTAGTACGTCCGGCGCCCCGTTGAAAGCTGTGTTACTACACGGGAACTTGGATATATGCGTGAAAGAGGCGAATAAACTACCTAATATGGATGCATTTAATAGAAAGTTCACCCCTCTATCGGGTACAAGTGATCCTTACGTGACGGTATCTGTAGCCAATGCGGTGATTGCTAAAACGTTTGTCATAAACAACAGTGAAAACCCTGTTTGGGAGCAGCAGTTTTACGTTCCGGTAGCACATTATACAACTGAAGTGTTATTCGTTGTTAAAGATAGCGATGTCGTGGGGTCTCAACTTATAGGCACGGTTGGGATTCCAGCCGAAAAGTTAGTTAATGATTTAGCAATAAAGGGTACTTTCCCTATTTTGAATGCAAGTGGACAACCGTGTAAACTTGGTGCCGTATTAACTCTATCGATCAAGTATACACCAATGGATCAAATGGTCATTTACCGCGACGGAGTGGGGTCCGACCCAGAGTTTAAAGGGGTCCTGAACACCTATTTTCCGCTTAGAAGAGGCGGGAAAGTTACCCTTTATCAAGATGCTCATGTTGACTGTAGTCTACCAAGTTTGAAACTTGATCGTGGGTTGAAATACGTACAAGGAGATTGCTGGCGGGATATTTGTGACGCTATTAGACAAGCGCGAAGATTGATTTATATCACAGGGTGGTCTATTTTCCACAAAGTTCAGCTCGTTCGTTATGGCGCGAAGGCAAGAGATAGCGTTTTGGGAGATCTTCTTAAAAGCAAGTCGGAGGAAGGCGTTAGAGTGCTCCTTCTTGTGTGGGATGATCCTACTTCAAAGAGCATTTTCGGGTATAAAACGGTGGGTGACACTGATTGATCTTGCTTTTAATCTTGATTTTGCCTTTGCTTATTGCTAGGAATAGATCTATAAATGAACCGAACGAACACGAACAGAGCGAGAGGCATGTTTGTGTTCGGTCATTTAACTATAACCAAACACGAACAGGAATAGATAACTAAACACATTTTTCTTCATATTCGTTTATTAAGAAAATGGGCATGTTTGTATTCGTTTATGTTCGTTCATTAAACATAAACGAACAGTTAATGAACGTAAACGAACATAAACAAACAAACTTAAATGGACATAATTTAACAAACAATGCACAACACAAATAAGCATAATTGAATAAACACAAATGAACATAACTGACTAAACATAAACGAACATGAAGTAATTTTATATATAAATTTGTGATTAATTACGATAAATGACATTGGGAAACCCATTTTTATTATTAAAAAGTTCCTTTTATGCTTAATATTTATATAAACGTAACGACTTATGCATTTATATTGAAACAAACATAAACGAACAGAAATGAACGAACATAAATGGACGTTCAGGATCATGAATGAGCGAACAAAACGTGTGTTCATGTTCGTTCATTTAATTAAATGATCAAAAAACTGTGTTCATGTCCGTTCGTTTATTAAATAAACGAACTTCCCACCGAACAAGTTCGTGAACAGTTCATGAAGGTTCGGTTCGTTTACAGGCTATATCATGTTAGTATTTGGAAATAACAGTTTCTTTCGGTAACATGTAGGAAGGGGTTATGCGAACTCATGACGAAGAAACTCGGGCCTTTTTCAAGAATTCGTCAGTGCAAGTATTACTTTGTCCTCGTTCTATACCGAAGAGCAGCTGGACCAAGAAGGTTGTGTTTCGTTACTCTCGTTGACGATCTTCAAACATATTTCTTCTTTATATAACGAAACGTTTACTTTTAATTTGCAGGATGCTGAAACCATCTATTCCCATCATCAGAAAAGTGTTATACTGGATGCAGATGCCGGTATCAAAAGAAGAATTATGGCATTTGTTGGAGGTCTTGATCTGTGTGAGGGGCGTTACGATACTCCAGAACATTCTCTCTTTAGCACATTAAACACTTTGCACAAAGATGATTATCATAATCCTAACTATACTGTAAGCTTTCTATATGGGAATATTAGATTTTAATAATCCCAACTTTGACATATTGGTCGGCAACAGTCCCAGCTAAGGAAGTGTTTTGTGACAGTCCCAACTTTTAACTTATTTTCCCTTAGCGATCCCATACTAACTAAAAGTTAACCCAGTTAGTTTTTGCTTACGTGGACTGCCACATAAGCGGTCGACACCATCAAATTTTGCCACATAAGCAGTCAACGTCATCAAAACTTTTGTCACATAAGCAGTCCACGTCATCAAAACTTTTGTCACATAAGCAGTCCACATCATCAAAACTTTGACTTATTTGCCACATAAGCAGTCCACGTCAGCAAAACTTTGCCACATAAGCAGTCCACGCCATCAGAACTTTGACTTATTTGCCACATAAGGAGTCCACGCGAGCAAAATTTTGACTTTTTTGCCACATAAGCAATCCACATCAGAATGGGTTTACTTTGAGTTAGTATGGGATCACCGATGGAAAATAGGTTAAAAGTTGGGACTGTTATTGGCCAATATGTCAAAGTTGCGATTATTAAAATCCAATTTTCCTTCTATATATCCTCTATTTTATAATAAAAATGTTGGTGTCTTCTTATTTGTGTTTGTTTCATTTTCTCATCAGGGGTCTACAGCTGGCTGTCCAAGAGAACCATGGCATGATTTGCATTGCCGAATCGAGGGTCCCGCAGCATACGACGTGCTCCAAAACTTCGAGGAGAGGTGGTTGAGGGCGTCAAAGCCGCGTGGCTTTTCGAAAATAACCAAACTTTCCGATGTTTTACTTAAACTAGATAGAATTCCAGAAATTTTAGGTATCACCGATGCTCATTACACAAGTGTAAAAGATCCCGAAGGTTGGCACGTCCAGGTGTTCCGTTCGATTGACTCGAACTCCGTTAAAGGTTTAGGCTTCCCTAAAGACCCAAAAGATGCTAAAAACAAGGTAAAAATACTTTGACTTTTATAAGTATTTAATGTATAAGAGGTTATAACTTGTTAGTATTCATTGTTACCTTGTACAGAACCTGATATGTGGAAAACACGTGCTGATAGACATGAGTATACATACGGCGTACGTGAAGGCGATTCGTACAGCTCAGCATTTCATATATATTGAAAATCAGTACTTTCTTGGATCTTCGTATAACTGGTCTACCCACAAAAGCTTAGGTGAGGAAACCAAACTTTTTTATAGTAAATCAAAGACTAAAATGCCATTTCGTCCATGAGATTTGGCCAGTTTTGCGACTTTCATCCAAAGGTTTGTTTTTCCGCATCTAGATCGTCTTGCCATTTCTCATCCGGCTCGTTAACTCTATCCATTTTTCTCCGTTAAGTCAGGGGTATTTTCGTCTTTTTTAACTTAAAAGGGCAATTCGGTCTTGTTCACTTTATGTACAAGCATTTAGCATAATGTACCAGTATTCAAAGTACCCTTACTAAATAAAAAAAGACGAAAATACCCCTGACTTAATGGATGGAGTTAACTAGCCGGATGAAAATGGCAAAGATTTCAAACCTTTTGGATCCAGATGCGGAAAAACAAACCTTTGGATGAAAGTCGCAAAACTGGCCAAACCTCAGGGACGAAAATGACATTTTACATCAAATAAAATTTTATAGTTATTTTTGTATTCAATTTCAAACCAAATACATGATCCAAATTGACTTTTCTGTGTTTTGCAGGCGCAAACAATTTGATACCGATGGAAATCGCTCTTAAAATTGCTAATAAAATCCGAGCAAACGAGAGGTTTGCTGCATATATCGTGATTCCAATGTGGCCCGAGGGCGTTCCTACTAATTCGGCTACTCAACGGATTCTGTTATGGCAGGTTTATTCATATTGTTCTGCATCTTGAGATGTATATTAATCGTTAGAATTATAAGTAATGCGTTGCTGAAACGTCTTTATTTATGCAGCATAACACAATGAAAATGATGTATGAAGTTATTTACAAGGCTTTACAAGAAACAGGGCTCGAAAATGATTACGAGCCGCAAGATTACTTGAACTTTTTCTGTCTTGGCACTCGAGAGTCGTCTCAAGGTGGGCCACCACATTCAAACGGGAAAATCTCGTTCGCCCCGAATACACCTCAAGTACTTCCTTTTTCCTTTAATTCTAGAAAAGAGGTTATATAGGCATGTGGTTTGTGTGATTGGGTAAGAGGTCAAAATGGGTTCAGTTTGTAACGAGTCACTTTTTAGGTCATGTTGACCCACAAACAATTTTTTGTCATTCTAAAACGTTTTTGAGATATTTAATCCATTCAACCCATTTGACCCGTTCAAAACTAAAAAAAAATAATTAACTATTTGAGATAAGTCCCTACCTAGATCAAGATTTCCACCTTTACTTAAACCAGAAGAGTAAAGTACACGGATGGTCCCTTTTGTTTACCCAAATTTTGGATTTGGTCCCTGGCTTTCCAAAAGTACACAGATGGTCCTTGTGGTTTGCACTTTGTAACATATTTAGTCCTCAACCAACAAATCTAAAGGATTCAGCAGGTCCAAGTTAAGGACTAAATGCAGTGCAAAGTACTGCAAACCATAAAGACCATCCATGTGACTTTTGGCAAAGTTGGGGACTAAATGTGTTACAAAGTGCAAACCTCAGGGACCATCCATGTGACTTTTGGCAAAAGAGTTGGGGAGATCTGTGTACTTTTGAAAAGCTAGGGACCAAATCCAAAATTTTGGTAAAAACAGGGACCATCGGTGTACTTTACTCAAACCAAAATTTGGCCTCCTCTCCACTACATTGTTATTTTCTTGATTTTACTACAAGTGACATCTTTTATGTTTATTATTTAGGCGCTTAGCATAACAAGCCGGCGATTTATGATCCATGTAAATTCAAAAGGAATGATAGTCGATGACGAGTATGTGATACTGGGTTCTGCAAACATCAACCAACGTTCATTGGAAGGCACCCGAGACACCGAAATTGCAATGGGTGCGTATCAGCCTCATCATACGTGGCCCCACAAGGGTTCTAGTCCAGCTGGACAGGTAACTTGTCCCATTGCACAAAAAGATTGGATTCCAGCCTGTAAATGAACTGAACGTTCATGAACTATTCATAATCTTGTTTGGATGGAACTTGGAATTTCGTTTATTTAATAAACGAAGGAACATGAACACACGTTTTGTTCGTTCATGAACGTCGTTCATTTATGTTGGTTTAAGTTTTAATAAATACATAAGTAATTATATTTAGCTAGACATAAACATAAAAGGGGCCTTCTAACTACTTACATAAATATAACTAATTAGTAATTGGATTCTTTTACTAATAAAAAATAGGTTTTCCAATGGAAGTTGTCGTAATTGATCACTAATTTATATACGATCTCTTAGTATGTCATTTGTGTTCGTTTATGGTTTGTTCAGTTTTGTTCATTTGTGTTTGTTTAAGTTTGTTTTTTTATGTTCGTTTACGTTCGTGAACTGTTCGTTTAGATTCTAAATGAACGAACACGAACATGTCCATTTTCTTAATGAACGAGCATGAACAAAAAGTTCATTCGATTATATGTCCGTGTTTGTGTTCGGTTAGAGTTAAATGAAAGAACACAAACATACCACCGTTCGTGTTCGTTTGGTTCGTTTACCGGCCTGAATTTCATGTCAACTCTGTGGAAACAAGTATATTTTGTCTTTAAAAGTCCCTTGGTAGTTGATACCCAATGATTATATTTTGTTGTAGGTATTTGGATATCGGATGTCACTTTGGTCAGAGCATATCGGAAAGCTCGAGAGCTGTTTCGAGCAACCACAAAGCCTCGAGTGTGTGAGAAGGGTTCGGTTTTTGGGTGATCAGAACTGGGAACAGTATGCATCGGATAAAATAACGGATATGACAGCTCATTTGCTCAAGTATCCGGTAGAGGTTGACCGGAAGGGACGGGTCAACCCGTTGTCTGCGTGTCAAAATTTTCCAGATGTGGGTGGGAGTATTGTGGGTTCGTTTGTGTCGGTTCAAGAGAACCTCACTATATGAAGCTGATTGCTGTGAGAGAAGGGATATTATGTGTGTTTTTTTAGTTGAATGTTGGTTATATCAATTGCGTTATGTAACAATAAATGGAGCTATGATGCTTATATGTTTAGTTTGATTCATCTTAAGTGCATTTTGTGTTCTCTTTTCAACGTAATTCGACCGAGAACCACCAACATAAGTAGAATTTGAATCCAACGAACAGTGGCGGACCCTGAAAATATTTTCATGGGGTGCATCCGCCCACCCACCACCCTTACTAGATCTGCCCCCGCCAACGAATCCTTAAAAACCAGATATTTAAGCAGACCATAGGTCGAATTCATACAAGCACACCTTTAATACATACTTAGTTACTTACAAGTTACAAGCACTCTACATACGATGACGTGGGTACGCGGAAGCTCTCACTCAGCGAAGTTGGAAGCGACAAGCAGGAAGCAGGACCTAAGAACCTAGACATCGGAGCTTGGAGCTTAACAGCACATGGCTACAGTAACATCACAAATACCAAGAGACGTGACCTTAAACCAAAAACACATAAAATAAACCTTGGAACTCACAGTCACACCCCGACCCGCAGCGGAATAAGAGTCGGGGCATAATTGGGTTATCACCAAAGCTCATGATGTTTACTAAAATGTTTCATATTTATTAAATTCAAATTACAACTTAAATATTCAAATCAAAATCCATACAATTACAAGGAAATGAAACTATGTAAACAATCCAAAGCTTAAACTGATTTATTCTTCTAGGCCTTCCTATGTGTTTCTTGCCTCAACTGGATCACCTGTATCATGTGTAAAACGGGGGATATTTTGGGTCAACAAAAGTTGGCGAGTGAACCTTGATAAAACATTGTTATTAATTTCTTGTTTTATTTAATATTGAAAATTTGTGCAATAATCACATGTGAGGAAACATATATAAATAACAAACACAAACCACTTTGAATGAGTATATGATATGAATGATGATGAATGTGAGATCAAGGCTCAATCAAACGGAGCCGATCGTATGAGGCACCTGATGCTCAACCCGTCTCCCACGGGGAACTGATGGGCCTTATGATATGCGTGCACTGAAATGATAAATCCAAACTACATATAATCCACACAACAATTGATACACATTTGATACACATTTGATCACAGATATGATGGATGCACAAGTGTTTAAATATAATAAGGAATTAAACGACACATGATACACCCCAAAACATGATTAAAACGGGG
Source organism: Scalesia atractyloides (assembly GCA_947069175.1). Lineage (NCBI taxonomy): Eukaryota > Viridiplantae > Streptophyta > Magnoliopsida > Asterales > Asteraceae > Scalesia > Scalesia atractyloides. The sequence continues at coordinate 100,088,482 of CAMTDV010000024.1, read as the reverse complement.
AATTGATAGAGATTCACTCACATTGGGTGCGTTCTTTGATGACGTTGGATGCGCACGAATTTTAGAATTTGATCGACGAGGAAAAACTAACCTAAAATAATAACGAAATGGTTAGGTAAATAAATGGATTTTATTTGAGATTAATACTTTTTAATTCATGATCTTGATAGAATTTTTAGATTTATTTTTGTAAGTTTAAGGACATTTTCTAACTTTAAAAATATTATTTTTAAGTATTGTTAAATAATTTTCTGATTAAATAAATTAAAAAAGAAATAAAAAAATATTGACTTTTTGACCCTGTTGACCGTTGACCGGTCGGACTGTTGTGTTTGTATGCGCTGAGGCTCGAACTCGGGACCTCTCGTATACGTGCACGCAGCTCTACCAACTGAGCTACGTGTCTAACCCGAAATATTCTTTGTTTTAATTATATATACTAATTAACTGTTATTTTATTTAGTTTATTTCAAAAAGGATTTAATATGGCCGAACCGACTTCAGTGACCCGGAGTCGAACTCGGGACGTTCGGTTCGAGTGCGCACAGCCCAACCAGTTGGGCTGTGTGTCTAACCTTGTTTAACTACAGAATTATATTATATTTGTATACATGTTGAAGGATGATCTGAATAGGTTTTTAAAAAGGATTGGTTTTATTTCTGAAAATCGGTAACATATGCGATTCGAACTCGTGACGTGCGTGTTATGTTGCACACAGTCCACCGCTGGACTGTGTGTCTAACCCGGTTAAATATTCAGTTTTAATTAAACTTATACACATGTTCAACTTCGTCTTCTTCGGTTAACATTTCAGAACAGCGAATTCCGACCTGTTTAATCGATCTTAACTTATATTTGATTGAATTTGAAAATAGAAATGAGATGACATGGTATACCAGAACGGCGAGTTTGCTTCAGGTTTTCCAGCAAAGACTCGTCGTCTCCGATCTGCGGATTCCGGCTGAGGGAAACTGTTTAACAGTTTTGATTACTGAATTGAGCAATTTGATTATAAATCAAAAGATAGCAAGAGAAATTTAGAGGATTGTACCGTCTGAAGAAAAACGCGGTTTTCCGTTCAGTGATTCCGGCGAAATTGAAATTTCCGGCGACGTGCTAAAGCTTCGAGAGATTGTGCGATTTTGAGCGAAAAGGTTACCAGAGGTTTGGGTGGGTATTTATAGGGAAGAACAGGATGTATTGGGTCCGAATTTTGGTCTTGATTCACGGTCAAAGTTTCTCCGGCGGTTACGACTGAATTTGAGGGTTTAGACATCGGTTATAACCGATGTCGAGGTCGGTTAACATGTTTAGTCAAAAGGAAAATGGCCAAAGTCGCGGATTGCGGGATTTTCCGGTGATTGCGAGTTCTGAGCGCGGTGATCTCCGGTTTTGAATTCGGGTTTTATTTTAAGTATTATTTGTTTCAATATTTTCACAAAGAAGGCGTGTGGCGGAGCGGTGTGTTGTGTGTTTGAGTTTGTGGGTGACTCGGGTTCGAAACCCGGCGTCCCTATTTTATTTTTTTCTCACTATTTAATATTATTTATAAATTATGGTTTTTAAATTCTAATATATTTATTAATTATGTATCGTTTAAAATTAATTTGAGGAATAAATACGCAAAGAAAAATTATAACAGGATATTTGATTAATAAACGAAGCGGGTTTTGGAAACCCGTTTTTCGACGGATGTTACACTCACAAGACCGGTACTTACACAAAAACAAGGCCACCTGCACAAGTAAACACTAGGAGGATAAGCTTTACAATATATAGAAGTTGAGCTGTATGAAGGATGTTCTTTGGACGGGAAGCCTCGCCTATATAAGAACCACCTCACGCAAGTCGATAAAGGTATTCACCCTCTCACTAGAACACGATTCGTATAATACTGGTGTGAAAACATTGATTCTTATCCGGATACATTCACAGCTACGAAATGCGAACATAACCTCTTTAACATCTTTATCTAAACGTGTCAATTGGGTTACGTAATTAAGCCATAAACGAGTCGAAAATGACCTATATATCTAATTGGAATTATAGTACACTCTTGTATTTATTTATATTCTTGATGTATACTTCACGTGTACTGTGGGTTTGAAATTTTAAGGTACAAACAAATAAGGTGGGTTAGTGGTGATTAGGATTCATGATGCTGATATCATGTTTTAATTAATTTAAACAAATTCAAAAACACAACAAAAATAGAGACATAAAAATGATAATTATGTGCAAAACTGATGATCTATACATAGAAATCTTGAAATAATATACACATATGATATGATATGATTACTTTCATAAAAAAATATTAAAACTAATCTCATAAAATAAAATAAATATAAAACTTGATGATTTATACATAGAAATCTTGAAATGTTATGTACATATGATATGGTATGATTACTTTCATAAAAACAGTAAAACTAATGTCATAAAATATAATAAACTGTTTAATATAACACAACAATAACATATTTTTTTTGCTTTGATTTAATCAGTGTTTTAGTTTTATCTAGTTTAGGTAATTATAAAAAAAACATCATATTCTTTTTACAATAAATTTAGATAACTGACGGACCACTGAAGTATAATTGTGCTACCAGCGTAATCACCCGATCATATCCATCTTCACTAAGTATAATGTCTATATACCAATTCAGGAGGAAACTCAATAAATCTGGGAAAATCCTCCTTGTGAGAATCGAATCAAGGGCCTAATGGGCCCCTGAGCCTTATCTCACCCTCAAAATGTCACTTTGCTATAATGGCATGGGTAAAAAAACCAGTGTTGTAAAAATCGCGACTAGTCAGTGATTAATCGCTAGTCGGCCAGTAACTGAGTAATTTATTGTTAATCAGTCCATTAATCGATAGTCGGGCTTAGTCGGCCTGCCAAAAATCGGCGATTCCAGCCAGATTTCGACGAAAAACCTGTATATTCCGGCCAAATCCTCTAAAGTCCGGCCAGTTTCCAACCAAACCATGTGAATCTCAACAATTAATCTTCTGTATATATATACATAAAACTGAAAATTTTACCTATAAAAATGTGTATGTGTATACATAAAACTGATATTACATATATAAAACCCGATCCGATTAATCCAGATTAGCCGCTAGTCCCCACCTCATCAACCCACTAGCGAGTTATCCAACCTTAAAAAAAACATCATATTAACATTTAATCCTCACATCATTGGTTTTCTCCGATAATCCAATGATCAAATTAAAGCATAACACAAAAGAAAATATCTTTGAATAAGTCATGAAAACAAATCATAGTAAATTATCTCATTGTAAACAAAATCAAATTACCAAACTAACCTTTTTCATAATATCCACATAAATATTAATAGTACGTTGATTTAATCGATTTTCTAGAAACTAATGGGCAGGTGGCTTCACATTAATTTGTTTATTTTTTCAACATGTCACAAACGAGAAATGTTTTTTTTATTAATGGAGCAAATAAGGGAAATAAAAAAAAGTGAAATTAAGCAAAACCACCGATGACAAATACACGAGTATCATATCATTGTTAAATGATAAAACTTTTAAATAATAAAACTTGAGTAAGTTTAGTTCAATCCATGTGGTTTTCTAAGATGCGTTAATTAAAAAAAGTCCAATCTATATGTATGGTGAGCATTAACTAAATCAACTTTTTTTATAAAAAAAAATTACGAAATATTATTTTTTTATAAATTTTACCTTTTGTTTTATTTTTCTAATAAAAATAAATCTCAAATACTTGATGATTTATATTTTTAGTTATTTTGGTTTTCTTATATTCTTGGTTTTGTCTTTCGGTCACCAACTAGTTCATTTTTCATAATTTTTTTAACAATCTTTTCTAACTACAGTTTTTCACTTTTTAGAAATGTTGTTTTAAAGTTTACTTACGTTTAACTTTTAAAGTACTAGAACACACAAATACAAGTAGATACAAATATTTGTGTTTGTTTAAGTTTGTTTTTTTATGTTCGTTTACGTTCGTGAACTGTTCGTTTAGATTCTAAATGAACGAACACGAACATGTCCATTTTCTTAATGAACGAGCATGAACAAAAAGTTCATTCGATTATATGTCCGTGTTTGTGTTCGGTCAGAGTTAAATGAAAGAACACAAACATACCACCGTTCGTGTTCGTTTGGTTCGTTTACCGGCTGAATTTCATGTCAACTCTGTGGAAACAAGTATATTTTGTCTTTAAAAGTCCCTTGGTAGTTGATACCCAATGATTATATTTTGTTGTAGGTATTTGGATATCGGATGTCACTTTGGTCAGAGCATATCGGAAAGCTCGAGAGCTGTTTCGAGCAACCACAAAGCCTCGAGTGTGTGAGAAGGGTTCGGTTTTTGGGTGATCAGAACTGGGAACAGTATGCATCGGATAAAATAACGGATATGACAGCTCATTTGCTCAAGTATCCGGTAGAGGTTGACCGGAAGGGGCGGGTCAACCCGTTGTCTGCGTGTCAAAATTTACCAGATGTGGGTGGGAGTATTGTGGGTTCATTTGTGTCGGTTCAAGAGAACCTCACTATATGAAGCTGATTGCTGTGAGAGAAGGGATATTATGTGTGTTTTTTTAGTTGAATGTTGGTTGTATCAATTGCATTATGTAACAATAAATGGAGTTATGATGCTTATATGTTTAGTTTGATTCATCTTAAGTGCATTTTGTGTTCTCTTTTCAACGTAATTCGACCGAGAACCACCAACATAAGTAGAATTTGAATCCAACGAACAGTGGCGGACCCTGAAAATATTTTCAAGGGGTGCATCCGCCCACCCACCACCCTTACTAGGTCCGCCCCCGCCAACGAATCCTTAAAAACCAGATATTTAAGCAGACCATAGGTCGAATTCATACAAGCACACCTTTAACACATACTTAGTTACTTACAAGTTACAAGCACTCTACATGCGATGACGTGGGTACGCGGAAGCTCTCACTCAGCGAAGTTGAAAGCGACAAGCAGGAAGCAAGACCTAAGAACCTAGACATCGGAGCTTGGAGCTTAACAGCACATGGCTACAGTAACATCACAAATACCAAGAGACGTGACCTTAAACCAAAAACACATAAAATAAACATTGGAACTCACAAGACCGGTACTTACACAAAAACAAGGCCACATGCACAAGTAAACACTAGGAGGATAAGCTTTACAATATATAGAAGTTGAGCTGTATAAGGATGTTCTTTGGGCGGGAAGCCTCGCCTATATAAGAACCACCTCACGCAAGTCAATAAAGGTATTCACCCTCTCACTAGAACACGATTCGTATAATACTGGTGTGAAAACATTGATTCTTATCCGGATACATTCACAACTACGAAATGCGAACATAACCTCTTTAACATCTTTATCTAAACGTGTCAATTGGGTTACGTAATTAAGCCATAAACGAGTCGAAAATGACCTATATATCTAATTGTAATTACAGTACACTCTTGTATTTATTTATATTCTTGATGTATACTTCACGTGTACTGTGGGTTTGAAATTTTAAGGTACAAACAAATAAGGTGGGTTAGTGGTGATTAGGATTCATGATGCTGATATCATGTTTTAATTAATTTAAACAAATTCAAAAACACAACAAAAATAGAGACATAAAAATGATAATTATGTGCAAAACTGATGATCTATACATAGAAATCTTGAAATAATATACACATATGATATGATTACTTTCATAAAAAAATATTAAAACTAATCTCATAAAATAAAATAAATATAAAACTTGATGATTTATACATAGAAATCTTGAAATGTTATGTACATATGATATGGTATGATTACTTTCATAAAAACAGTAAAACTGATGTCATAAAATATAATAAACTGTTTAATATAACACAACAATAACATATTTTTTTTGCCTTGATTTAATCAGTGTTTTAGTTTTATCTAGTTTAGGTAATTATAAAAAAACATCATATTCTTTTTACAATAAATTTAGATCACTGACGGACCACTGAAGTATAATTGTGCTACCAGCGTAATCACCCGATCATATTCATCTTCACTAGGTATAATGTCTATATACCAATTCAGGAGGAAACTCAATAAATCTGGGAAAATCCTCCTTGTGAGAATCGAATCCAGGGCCTAATGGGCCCCTGAGCCTTATCTCACCCTCAAGATGTCACTTTGCTATAATGGCATGGGTAAAAAAAACCAGTGTTGTAAAAATCGCGACTAGTCAGTGATTAATCGCTAGTCGGCCAGTAACTGAGTAATTTATTGTTAATCAGTCCATTAATCGATAGTCGGGCTTAGTCGGCCTACCAAAAATCGGCGATTCCAGCCAGATTTCGACAAAAAACCTGTATATTCCGGCCAAATCCTCTAAAGTCCGGCCAGTTTCCAACCAAACCATGTGAATCCCAACAATTAATCTTGTGTATATATATACATAAAACTGAAAATTTTACCTATAAAAATGTGTATATGTATACATAAAACTGATATTACATATATAAAACCCGATCCGATTAATCCAGAATAGCCGCTAGTCCCCACCTCATCAACCGACTAGCGAGTTATCCAACCTTAAAAAAAAATCATATTAACATTTAATCCTCACATCATTGGTTTTCTCCGATAATCCAATGATCAAATTAAAGCATAACACAAAAGAAAATATCTTTGAATAAGTCATGAAAACAAATCATAGTAAATTATCTCATTGTAAACAAAATCAAATTACCAAACTAACCTTTTTCATAATATCCACATAAATATTAATAGTACGTTGATTTAATCGATTTTCTAGAAACTAATGGGCAGGTGGCTTCACATTAATTTGTTTATTTTTTCAACATGTCACAAACGATAAATGTTTTTTTATTAATGGAGCAAATAAGGGAAATAAAAAAAAGTGAAATTAAGCAAAACCACCGATGACAAATACACGAGTATCATATCATTGTTAAATAATAAAACTTTTAAATAATAAAACTTGAGTAAGTTTAGTTCAATCCATGTGGTTTTCTAAGATGCGTTAATTAAAAAAAGTCCAATCTATATGTATGGTGAGCATTAACTAAATCAACTTTTTTTATAAAAAAAAATTACGAAATATTATTTTTTATAAATTTTACCTTTTGTTTTATTTTTCTAATAAAAATAAATCTCAAATACTTGATGATTTATATTTTTAGTTATTTTGGTTTTCTTATATTCTTGGTTTTGTCTTTCGGTCACCAACTAGTTCATTTTTCATAATTTTTTTAACAATCTTTTCTAACTACGGTTTTTCACTTTTTTAGAAATGTTGTTTTAAAGTTTACTTACGTTTAACTTTTAAAGTACTAGAACACACAAATACAAGTAGATACAAATATATGATTCGAGTATCACGATTTATGACTCATAAGATTAGTGAGGGTCTAGCTCTAAAATACATGGGTATCCTCGTATTTGTTTAGGGGTATCCTTTGTATAAAACCGGAAAAAAATTTACACTATGAAAATGGAACTGAGAAGTGTTGGAAATTTTAGTGAAAATGAGTTTTTTCACTAAATATTTTGGACACCAATAATAATATTTATATATGTGTTGTATAAATAATTAGAGTTGAATGCTTGGTTGGTCTCTGTGGTTTGCAAAAATTGCAGACTTGGTCCTAGTGGTTTACTAATTACACGCGTGGTACCAAAACTTGTCAAAAATGAACTCGCTTGGTCCCCAGCCCTAACATCAGTTAAATATCTCTATTAAAACACCCCATGCGCTTGGCACATGAAGGTAATTTGGTCTTTTCAGTCCATCCCATTATAAAAAAGAGTTAAATACCACCCCACCCCCTTCTTCTTCCCCAAACCACACCACCATCTGCAATTTTTGGTACCACGCCCCCACCACCAAATCTTCCATTCCATCATCAAAGATTCAAACAAATCACCAAATCTTCAATATTATACAATGGATTGCTTTAGATCTCCTACAAGATTCTTGATTTCCACCATTGTTATTGTCAAAGAACTCCCACTCACCACCGCCATTTTCTTAAGAATCAATAGATGCATGAGATATCACATATTGCATATCTGCAAGTGTGCAGAACTGCCGGCGGTTCCAGTTGGGCGTTGATCGAAACGACCACTGCTAACCCCGTATCAACCGGTGAGTGGTAGTTCGTTTTTCCGGCGGAATTTCTCGGTGATAGCGGCGGCTGCTGCTGCGGTTGACGGTGCAGAGGAGGATTCCCCATCTTTTTTATTTGGCAATTAACACACATGTTGTTCGGGACAATATATGCAGGGCGCTAACCCAACTGAAGCATCGCTGTTACGTGACAAACCTCTACACTTATCCTGTGGACTTTGATGCTAAAATACTAGTTTCAAGGACTTGATGCTAAACCTCTGCAATTGCTTTGAAGATTGAAACAAAAGATGAGCTTAAAAACTTGGTTGTCATGATTTTAGAGGCAATGAAGCTACCAAATCCTTTGGGGGTTATGATTTCTAGAGGCGATCTTGCAGTGGTGGTGGGTATTTGGTGGAGGAGATTGGTGGGTTGGGGAAGAAGAAGGGGGTGGGGTGGTATTTAATTTTTTTTATAGTGGCTGGACTGAAAGGACCAAATTACCCTCATGTGCCAAGCACATGGGGTGTTTTAACAAAGATATTTTACTGATGTTAGAGCTGGGGACCAAGCAAGTTAATTTTTGACAAGTTTTGATACCACGCGTGTAATTAGTAAACCACTAGGACCAAGTCTGCAATTTTTGCAAACCACAGGTGTCACACCCCAACCGATGGCGGAAACATCGGAGTGAGACGAAAACTAGATTGCAAGAGTCTTCATAACGCTATTTGTGTCAAGTATTTAATAATTACATTTTTACATAGCTTAAATCAGATAATACAAATTTAAATCACGACACGTATAAAAGAAGTATAATTTAATTTCATTAATAACATGTTAATACAAGGCTTTGAACACAACATACAAAAATGTTTGAAATAAGATACGATACAACAAGTATTTAGAGTTTTAAATGTGTTTCTAGGCAATCCTACTAGATTCCTTGCATCATCGGTATTCCTGCAACATGTATTAAAATGTGGATCAATACAAAAGTATTGGCGAGCATACAAGTTTTAAAAGAAGTATAAGTGTGTTTCAATTACAACATGGCAAGTTACATTCTTGTTAAATCGTACATTCATATAAACAATTTAGCATAACAATAGCATATAATGGAGAACTTTAACTAGCATGCATAGCATCCTAAGAATAACAAGGTCATGAGAATCCAAGTTGAAGTTTGCACATATAACTAACATGAGCGTAACAGATAGCAAGTAATAACAAGTTTAAGCTAACACACATAACTCACATAAGCATAATTGATAACGAGTTTGGTAATTTGAATACATTTAATTTCGTATAATATAACTTTTGTTAATTGATACATGATGCTCCCCAAAATGCGTTAAAGTGTAAAAAGGGGGTCAAGTATGCTCACTTTTGCGACGTTTCCTTTGGAATTCCGTGAGGAGTCAACGATCGAGAGATGGAATTTCCGAGGCCACCTCACATGGGCAAACGAAAACATATAAGTGTTAGCGGTTGACGAAATGTTATAAGAATTATTATATATTTATTTTCATAAAAATTACTTAAATCAGATACGTTTCATTATAATTTGATTTACGAGTTTTACGAAAAACGGGCAGAGTTTCCTCTGTTTTTTGATGAACCCGACAACCAAAGAGTCGTTTAAAATCTCAAAACTCATCAATAAATGATTCGATATATAATTGCATAATATTCGAATAAATTTTTTTTAACAAGTTTATGTTTGTAATTTCTAACAATCGCAAGACATAACAATTTTGCTAAGTTCATTAGTTTAATCAAAATTTGCAACATTTCGTTATCGGGACGGCTCGAGCTCGTTTTGCGTAAAAGGTTTTATATATACAATAACAACATGAAAAAGCATAATAAAAGTTAAGTCGTGAAGGTTTACCACTCTTCGTGTCGGACATCGAAACGCTCGCTGAGTTGACTCGGTTGACCATAGCTGGCCGGTTGACTTTTGTTGACCGAACCATGACCCGTGGCTGAACTCGAACTCGTTGAACCGAAAAAGGCCCGAGCCAAACCTTGTAACATCCGTCCAAAAACGGATTTACCAAACCCGCTCCGTTTATCAACCGAACAGTCAGTCAAATTTTTCGTTGCGAATTAAATGCCCAAAATAATTTTAAACGATCCGTAATCAATTATTATGCGGGGATATATATTTAGTTTTTGAAAATCTGTCAAAAATATCAAAATAAAAATGTTTTACTTTTGCCGGGTTTCGAACTCGGGTCTCTACCGGTTCAACCAAACACTTAACTCACACACCGTAAACCACTCCGCCACTTTGATTTTCTGTTAAGTTAATGGAATTATTAAATCAAATAATGACGTGCAGAATTCAAATTCAGTCAACTTGCGCCCAAACAGCTGTCGTCGGAAATCCCGACGACTTCGCCCATAAAACACGCTTTCGTTCAATTTAATCAATCAATTAACTCTAGCGACAGCTAGCCAACGTCTGAAAACGCGTCATTAGCCATAATCGCCGGAGAACAGTTGACTTCGAATATAGACCGAATTCAGACCCCATTCATCTCGTTGCTACCCTATAAATGCACCCATAACTCGCCAGAAGTTTTTCACACTCAAATCGCACCTCATCTCGGCGAAAAATCACTCGCCGGAAATACTTGATACTTCGCCGGAAAACCGTATCAGTAATCTCTGAGCTTACTGAACCCCCTAAACCTTCACCGAAGTCACCCACCACCTTAGTAACCTTTCGGAAGACTCTCTGCTGCAAGAAGTTTGTCGCCGGAAAAAGGTTTCTGTCGCCGGAGTTCTGCCGGAAAACAGAGTATAACCAGTCGGTATATCTCACGCTTAATTCATTCCCTTTTTACTTTTATCTCATTTGTAATTGATCTTTAAACGCTAAAGAAACATGAAACAACATTTCGAACCAGTCCGTCGTCACTTCCGGTTAAAAACCGGTGAAGAAGACGAAGTTCGATAATGGTTAAGTATAATTAAACTCAAGTTATTTACCGGGTTAGACACACAGTCCAGCGGTGGACTGTGTGCACTTTTAACGCTAAGGTCACGAGTTCGATTCCGGTTTCACACACGCCGCCTTGATAAAAATCCTATTTTTAGCAAACTGAACCGGAGTCGCCTTGAGTATATGTTAAGTATATTGATAACCGAGTTATAACCAAGTGTGACACACAGTCCAGCGGTGGAGTGTGTGTCCGCTAACCCACAGGTCCCGGGTTCGAGACCTGTGGAGCGCACCGGTTCTCGAGTCTTAATCTGTTTTTAAAATAAATTGATTTCTGTTAAATCTAATTAATATATATATATAATTAAAATCGGATATATAACGGGTTAGACACGTAGCTCAGTTGGTAGAGCTGCGTGCACGCGTACGGGAGGTCTCGGGTTCGAGCCTCACCCGGCGCACAACAATATGCTATAAACCGGTCAACGATAGTCAAAGTCAACGGGTCAAAGTCAACTGTAGCAAAAATAAAATATTTTTTTTATTATTTTTATTTAATTATTTTAATTAAAAATACTTAAAAATAACATTTTTAAGGTTAGAAAATAGCCTCAAACTCACAAAAATACACCCAACAATCCTACTAAAATAGATTCATAAAACCCGTTTACTTACCAAACCGTAACGCGATTTATCTAGGTTAATTTCACTCGTGGTTAAAACCATTTCGCGCGCATTCAACGTCATCAACCGAACGCACCCAATGTGAGTGAATCTTACAATTCCCCCTTTTAAATTACACGTTTTGGGTGTGTCATGTGTTATGAAATAATTAATTTATTTATTTAAACTTGTGCCATACCACATCATGACTTAAACTTAGATTTATTGTTGTGATTTACTTGTATTCCGTTTGTCAAATTTCATGAAACTCATACATTAAGCCCATCAGTTCCTCGTGGGAAACGAGTAGAGCATCGCGTGCTTCAATTCAAATTCATTATTGTTCATGTGTGTTTTCATTGAGTTTATATTGTTTGTAGTTGTGTTATTCATATTATCATGTTTATGCAATTCATTCATCAGGCCCCCCAGTTCCTCGTGAGAGACGAGTTGAGCATCGCGTGCCTTTAATTGTTTCCATTATTATTCATGAGTGTTTCATTTAACATCTTATGATTGTTGATCAAGTTACATCTAATTTTACTCATGTTTGGTTGTGCACATATTTCATAATCAATTTAAATAAATTGTTCAAATGTTTTCCATAGGATTCACTCGCCAACATTATGTTGATCCAAAAACCTTTTTTTACACATGATACAGGGTACAGGATGAAGGAAGGAAAACATAGGATATGCCTTAGAAGAGAACCAAGAAGCTTAGACTGATAGTTAGAACATGTTGTATCATTTATTTCCATTAAATTGTATTAATAAATATGAAACATATAATAAATGTCATGAGCTTTGTTGATAACCCAATTATGCCCCGATCACCTTTTCCGCTGCGGGTCGGGGTGTGACAGATTGGTATCAGAGCCATGACTATAGGGATATAGGATAGGTTATTAGACCCTTGAAACCTATACTATAGTCTGCCTAAATTTTTAATTGATTAGGTGGTTACATACAAACTTGTGATATTTATTTGTTTCATATTTGTTTACATTTCAGTCAAACATACATGCTCATTCATTATACATATATACATATATCGATGTTCATGTATTCAATTTATTTTCATACTCTCAGTATCCAAAGATTTTATGCAATTTTCAATTCTCATCAAAGTAAGTTCTGCGACGGGCATGTAGTAACTGGAAGGGTACAAGTACCGGTAGTCGGAACGTCCTGTCTAGGTTGGCATTCGTATAAATCCAAAATAACGGACCAGTTTGCCTACCTGGGGACTAACGATGAGAGTACGACGGACCTATTAGGCCAAAGCATGCCACACCAAACGTCGTTCGAACTAACCTCACTTTGAGATGTCACCGTGTCTACACCTGGACACATTCCGAACATCACACGTTGTATACATATCTCTCGATTTTCTCCGGGTTTTGTGAACGCAACCAGGCAGAAACCGTGCGAACCATATGAAAAACCGGTATTCATGGGGGCCCACATGATTACACAGGTAAAGTATGGCGGCATGAAGGGCCTAACAGCAAGCAAAACCCAAGACATCCTATGGATGTAGTAGATTTATTTTTCTATATTTATTTTATGAACGTTCAATCCCAAACTCGACCCACGATCCCAAAGGCATCCAACTCATACTCTTGACATGTATTCCTTGTAGATGTCTTCTAGCCTCGCTCGTAGGAAAATGAGAGCAGGAAAAGCCCGTGAACGCATGGCTACCCAAATCGCTCAACAAATGGCTGCCGTAATACCCAATATTATAATCCAAGTTCAACAAGCACTTACCAATAATCCCATCAATCAAGCAAACCAAAACATTTTCAACTCTCCCCCAAATACCACTAAATGCACCTACAAGCATTTCAAATCATGCGACCCTCCGAAATACAAAGGGACTGAAGGCGTCACCGCTCTCCTCCATTGGTTTGAAGAAATGGAGAACACATTTCTAAATTGCGATTGCCCTGACGATCGCAAAGTGCGATATGCTACCGGTCGATTATATGGGATAGCACTTACTTGGTGGAATACAGAGAAGGCCAAACGAGGTGTTGAAGATGCTATGTCCTTAACTTGGAACGAATTGAAGGAAATCATGACCAGACGATTTTGCCCAAGGAGCGAAATAAAGAAGTTAGAAGATGAATTTTACTCATTGAAGCAAATAGAAGGAGACCACATCACCTACAACAAAAGGTTCCTCGAATTACATCAAATGGTTCCCAACATGTTCACTCCCCTCTACCGTTTGATCGAGCACTACATTCATGGTCTTCCGTCAAAGATTCAAGACCCTGTAATAAGTACCAAGCCTGCAACTTTGGAAGCAGCAATGGAGCTAGCAACAGAGCTCACCGAGAACCGAATCCGAAACAAAGACTTCAAGGAGGAGAAGAAAAGGGATAAAGAATCGACTGAAACCTCCGACTCCACTCAACCCGAATCCCCTTCTCAACCCAATCCTAAGAGAAGAAGAGTCGGGCGACTCTTCGCTGCTACTCAACGAAATCAACCAGCTTTTCACGCTATACCCATCCGAGCTATCCCAATCACCCAAGTGGCACCCAACTCAACTTACCCAAATAAGAAACCATATCTTGGACCTCACCCTCGATGCAACAACTGTTTTTATCACCATCCCCTTACCCTACTTTGTCGTCTATGTGCGACTTGTGGACGCTATGGTCATTTGAGCAATGTTTGTCGCACCTTTCAAGACCAAACCTCTTCCCCTACTCAAAACATGGCCCAAACTTATCATCAACCCCAACACCCCATGTTCCCATATGCTCGAGCTTGCTTCAATTGTGGCGACCCTACCCACCTTAGAAACACATGCCCTGAATTGGTTAACGTTATCAACACTCGAGCCCAATCAAACCCAGTTAACCAAGTAAACCAAGCAAACCCAGCTCCACCGCCAGCAAGAGGAAGAGTCTTCAATATCAACGCCAATCCTGTCGAAGATAATGACGGCCCAAACAAAGATACTCAGCTAGTCTTCTTCGCCGGAGATCCAGATTCAACTCCTATCGTTTAGTTTTTTTTTTTTTTTTTTTTTTTTTTTTTTTTTTTTTTTTCATGTGTAGACTGTTAGAGAAATTATTGGATATTATATATATTGTTTTCAGTACATGCAATTTCATAGGCCGCCGCTCCCCATTACCTATGAGCGTGAGCTGTTCCCCATTACCTATGAGCGTGAACCTGGCGTGCCCACATTTATTTTCATTTTCAGTGCATACATACGATCGGCTCCGTTTGATTGAGCCTTGATCGCACATACATTTTTCATTACCAGTATCTTGTGGTTGTTGTGTTTGATATAAAGTCGCATAGAACTAATCATAACACGCGGATAAAGTCAATGAGAATTTGACAAGAATATGGTGGATACGCCGCTGGTACTTCCTATATATAAGTATTCTTGTCAAAGGATCAGAGGCATTATCTGGCGATTATGAGAGGTTCCATGCATAGGCTGTTGTGTGATTATTGTTTAGATTAAGTTTATCATTTTCAGTATATGCAATTTCATAGGCCGCCGCTCCCCATTACCGATGAGCGTGAGCTGTTCCCCATTACCTATGAGCGTGAACCAGCGTTGCCAACATAAGATCGGCTCCGTTCGATTGAGCCTTGATCTCACAGTCATTTTCATTTTCAGTACACACAATACGATCGGCTCCGTTTGATTGAGCCTCGATCGCACAGACAATTTCATTATCAGTATGTTGTGGTTGTTGTGTTTGTAGTAGAGTCGCATTGAACTAACCATAACTTACGGATAAAGTCAATGAAAATTTGACAAGGATATGGTGGATACGCCGCTGGTACTTCCTATATATAAGTATTCTTGTCAAAGGATCAGAGGCCTTATCGGACGGTTATGGGAAGTTTTATGTAGGATTTATTAGTTTCTTGGTAACTAATCATAACTTGTGGATAAAACTAATGAAAATTTGGCAAGAATATGGTGGATACGCCGCTGGTACTTCCTATATATAAGTATTCTTGCCAAAGGATCAGAGGCATTATCAGGCGGTTATGAGAAGTTCCATGTAGGATTTAGTATTGCCTTGATTGAAATTATGTTACATTTATATCATCTCACTATTTAAAGAAATTGGATTGTGATCCATTTCTATATAGACTAACCTCTCCATCATAACGAACGAAAGAGGAACTGTCACCATTCAAACATATATGCTATCAGAATGTGGATACAATTGTTAGTTGTTGTGTTTATTTGTGTAGATTGTAGAATTTCTGCCTTAGGATATAACCCTAAGCATATTCAAACTCTTATGCATGATATCGTTTTAGCGAATCATTCCTGCTTAACAATACTGATACAGTAGGCAACAAAAAGCGATTCCTGTATTAGGATACTTAACCTTTACAAGGAACGTTACCGCCTCAAACAAAAACCTAAACCCTAATTTTCTTCTAAAAATGTAACCGGCAAACTCAACACCATCATTCTTTTAGTCAATTATATCCCTAATTAAATTTCGGGACGAAATTTCTAAAAAGCAGGGGATACTGTAACATCCGTCCAAAAACGGATTTACCAAACCCGCTCCGTTTATCAACCGAACAGTCAGTCAAATTTTTCGTTGCGAATTAAATGCCCAAAATAATTTTAAACGATCCGTAATCAATTATTATGCGGGGATATATATTTAGTTTTTGAAAATCTGTCAAAAATATCAAAATAAAAATGTTTTACTTTTGCCGGGTTTCGAACTCGGGTCTCTACCGGTTCAACCAAACACTTAACTCACACACCGTAAACCACTCCGCCACTTTGATTTTCTGTTAAGTTAATGGAATTATTAAATCAAATAATGACGTGCAGAATTCAAATTCAGTCAACTTGCGCCCAAACAGCTGTCGTCGGAAATCCCGACGACTTCGCCCATAAAACACGCTTTCGTTCAATTTAATCAATCAATTAACTCTAGCGACAGCTAGCCAACGTCTGAAAACGCGTCATTAGCCATAATCGCCGGAGAACAGTTGACTTCGAATATAGACCGAATTCAGACCCCATTCATCTCGTTGCTACCCTATAAATGCACCCATAACTCGCCAGAAGTTTTTCACACTCAAATCGCACCTCATCTCGGCGAAAAATCACTCGCCGGAAATACTTGATACTTCGCCGGAAAACCGTATCAGTAATCTCTGAGCTTACTGAACCCCCTAAACCTTCACCGAAGTCACCCACCACCTTAGTAACCTTTCGGAAGACTCTCTGCTGCAAGAAGTTTGTCGCCGGAAAAAGGTTTCTGTCGCCGGAGTTCTGCCGGAAAACAGAGTATAACCAGTCGGTATATCTCACGCTTAATTCATTCCCTTTTTACTTTTATCTCATTTGTAATTGATCTTTAAACGCTAAAGAAACATGAAACAACATTTCGAACCAGTCCGTCGTCACTTCCGGTTAAAAACCGGTGAAGAAGACGAAGTTCGATAATGGTTAAGTATAATTAAACTCAAGTTATTTACCGGGTTAGACACACAGTCCAGCGGTGGACTGTGTGCACTTTTAACGCTAAGGTCACGAGTTCGATTCCGGTTTCACACACGCCGCCTTGATAAAAATCCTATTTTTAGCAAACTGAACCGGAGTCGCCTTGAGTATATGTTAAGTATATTGATAACCGAGTTATAACCAAGTGTGACACACAGTCCAGCGGTGGAGTGTGTGTCCGCTAACCCACAGGTCCCGGGTTCGAGACCTGTGGAGCGCACCGGTTCTCGAGTCTTAATCTGTTTTTAAAATAAATTGATTTCTGTTAAATCTAATTAATATATATATATAATTAAAATCGGATATATAACGGGTTAGACACGTAGCTCAGTTGGTAGAGCTGCGTGCACGCGTACGGGAGGTCTCGGGTTCGAGCCTCACCCGGCGCACAACAATATGCTATAAAACCGGTCAACGATAGTCAAAGTCAACGGGTCAAAGTCAACTGTAGCAAAAATAAAATATTTTTTTTATTATTTTTATTTAATTATTTTAATTAAAAATACTTAAAAATAACATTTTTAAGGTTAGAAAATAGCCTCAAACTCACAAAAATACACCCAACAATCCTACTAAAATAGATTCATAAAACCCGTTTACTTACCAAACCGTAACGCGATTTATCTAGGTTAATTTCACTCGTGGTTAAAACCATTTCGCGCGCATTCAACGTCATCAACCGAACGCACCCAATGTGAGTGAATCTTACAATTCCCCCTTTTAAATTACACGTTTTGGGTGTGTCATGTGTTATGAAATAATTAATTTATTTATTTAAACTTGTGCCATACCACATCATGACTTAAACTTAGATTTATTGTTGTGATTTACTTGTATTCCGTTTGTCAAATTTCATGAAACTCATACATTAAGCCCATCAGTTCCTCGTGGGAAACGAGTAGAGCATCGCGTGCTTCAATTCAAATTCATTATTGTTCATGTGTGTTTTCATTGAGTTTATATTGTTTGTAGTTGTGTTATTCATATTATCATGTTTATGCAATTCATTCATCAGGCCCCCCAGTTCCTCGTGAGAGACGAGTTGAGCATCGCGTGCCTTTAATTGTTTCCATTATTATTCATGAGTGTTTCATTTAACATCTTATGATTGTTGATCAAGTTACATCTAATTTTACTCATGTTTGGTTGTGCACATATTTCATAATCAATTTAAATAAATTGTTCAAATGTTTTCCATAGGATTCACTCGCCAACATTATGTTGATCCAAAAACCTTTTTTTACACATGATACAGGGTACAGGATGAAGGAAGGAAAACATAGGATATGCCTTAGAAGAGAACCAAGAAGCTTAGACTGATAGTTAGAACATGTTGTATCATTTATTTCCATTAAATTGTATTAATAAATATGAAACATATAATAAATGTCATGAGCTTTGTTGATAACCCAATTATGCCCCGATCACCTTTTCCGCTGCGGGTCGGGGTGTGACAGATTGGTATCAGAGCCATGACTATAGGGATATAGGATAGGTTATTAGACCCTTGAAACCTATACTATAGTCTGCCTAAATTTTTAATTGATTAGGTGGTTACATACAAACTTGTGATATTTATTTGTTTCATATTTGTTTACATTTCAGTCAAACATACATGCTCATTCATTATACATATATACATATATCGATGTTCATGTATTCAATTTATTTTCATACTCTCAGTATCCAAAGATTTTATGCAATTTTCAATTCTCATCAAAGTAAGTTCTGCGACGGGCATGTAGTAACTGGAAGGGTACAAGTACCGGTAGTCGGAACGTCCTGTCTAGGTTGGCATTCGTATAAATCCAAAATAACGGACCAGTTTGCCTACCTGGGGACTAACGATGAGAGTACGACGGACCTATTAGGCCAAAGCATGCCACACCAAACGTCGTTCGAACTAACCTCACTTTGAGATGTCACCGTGTCTACACCTGGACACATTCCGAACATCACACGTTGTATACATATCTCTCGATTTTCTCCGGGTTTTGTGAACGCAACCAGGCAGAAACCGTGCGAACCATATGAAAAACCGGTATTCATGGGGGCCCACATGATTACACAGGTAAAGTATGGCGGCATGAAGGGCCTAACAGCAAGCAAAACCCAAGACATCCTATGGATGTAGTAGATTTATTTTTCTATATTTATTTTATGAACGTTCAATCCCAAACTCGACCCACGATCCCAAAGGCATCCAACTCATACTCTTGACATGTATTCCTTGTAGATGTCTTCTAGCCTCGCTCGTAGGAAAATGAGAGCAGGAAAAGCCCGTGAACGCATGGCTACCCAAATCGCTCAACAAATGGCTGCCGTAATACCCAATATTATAATCCAAGTTCAACAAGCACTTACCAATAATCCCATCAATCAAGCAAACCAAAACATTTTCAACTCTCCCCCAAATACCACTAAATGCACCTACAAGCATTTCAAATCATGCGACCCTCCGAAATACAAAGGGACTGAAGGCGTCACCGCTCTCCTCCATTGGTTTGAAGAAATGGAGAACACATTTCTAAATTGCGATTGCCCTGACGATCGCAAAGTGCGATATGCTACCGGTCGATTATATGGGATAGCACTTACTTGGTGGAATACAGAGAAGGCCAAACGAGGTGTTGAAGATGCTATGTCCTTAACTTGGAACGAATTGAAGGAAATCATGACCAGACGATTTTGCCCAAGGAGCGAAATAAAGAAGTTAGAAGATGAATTTTACTCATTGAAGCAAATAGAAGGAGACCACATCACCTACAACAAAAGGTTCCTCGAATTACATCAAATGGTTCCCAACATGTTCACTCCCCTCTACCGTTTGATCGAGCACTACATTCATGGTCTTCCGTCAAAGATTCAAGACCCTGTAATAAGTACCAAGCCTGCAACTTTGGAAGCAGCAATGGAGCTAGCAACAGAGCTCACCGAGAACCGAATCCGAAACAAAGACTTCAAGGAGGAGAAGAAAAGGATAAAGAATCGACTGAAACCTCCGACTCCACTCAACCCGAATCCCCTTCTCAACCCAATCCTAAGAGAAGAAGAGTCGGGCGACTCTTCGCTGCTACTCAACGAAATCAACCAGCTTTTCACGCTATACCCATCCGAGCTATCCCAATCACCCAAGTGGCACCCAACTCAACTTACCCAAATAAGAAACCATATCTTGGACCTCACCCTCGATGCAACAACTGTTTTTATCACCATCCCCTTACCCTACTTTGTCGTCTATGTGCGACTTGTGGACGCTATGGTCATTTGAGCAATGTTTGTCGCACCTTTCAAGACCAAACCTCTTCCCCTACTCAAAACATGGCCCAAACTTATCATCAACCCCAACACCCCATGTTCCCATATGCTCGAGCTTGCTTCAATTGTGGCGACCCTACCCACCTTAGAAACACATGCCCTGAATTGGTTAACGTTATCAACACTCGAGCCCAATCAAACCCAGTTAACCAAGTAAACCAAGCAAACCCAGCTCCACCGCCAGCAAGAGGAAGAGTCTTCAATATCAACGCCAATCCTGTCGAAGATAATGACGGCCCAAACAAAGATACTCAGCTAGTCTTCTTCGCCGGAGATCCAGATTCAACTCCTATCGTTTAGTTTTTTTTTTTTTTTTTTTTTTTTTTTTTTTTTTTTCATGTGTAGACTGTTAGAGAAATTATTGGATATTATATATATTGTTTTCAGTACATGCAATTTCATAGGCCGCCGCTCCCCATTACCTATGAGCGTGAGCTGTTCCCCATTACCTATGAGCGTGAACCTGGCGTGCCCACATTTATTTTCATTTTCAGTGCATACATACGATCGGCTCCGTTTGATTGAGCCTTGATCGCACATACATTTTTCATTACCAGTATCTTGTGGTTGTTGTGTTTGATATAAAGTCGCATAGAACTAATCATAACACGCGGATAAAGTCAATGAGAATTTGACAAGAATATGGTGGATACGCCGCTGGTACTTCCTATATATAAGTATTCTTGTCAAAGGATCAGAGGCATTATCTGGCGATTATGAGAGGTTCCATGCATAGGCTGTTGTGTGATTATTGTTTAGATTAAGTTTATCATTTTCAGTATATGCAATTTCATAGGCCGCCGCTCCCCATTACCGATGAGCGTGAGCTGTTCCCCATTACCTATGAGCGTGAACAGGCGTTGCCAACATAAGATCGGCTCCGTTCGATTGAGCCTTGATCTCACAGTCATTTTCATTTTCAGTACACACAATACGATCCGGCCTCTCCGTTGGATTGAGCCATCGATCGCTACAGACAATTTCATTATCAAGTATCGTTGTGGTTTGTTGTTGTTTGTAGTAGAGAGTCGCATTTGAACTAACCATAACTTACGCGGATAAAGTCAATGAAAATTTTGAACAAGGATTTATTGGTGGATATCGCCGCTGGTACTTCCTATATATAAGTATTCTTGTCAAAGGATCAGAGGCCTTATCGGACGGTTATGGGAAGTTTTATGTAGGATTTATTAGTTTCTTGGTAACTAATCATAACTTGTGGATAAAACTAATGAAAATTTGGCAAGAATATGGTGGATACGCCGCTGGTACTTCCTATATATAAGTATTCTTGCCAAAGGATCAGAGGCATTATCAGGCGGTTATGAGAAGTTCCATGTAGGATTTAGTATTGCCTTGATTGAAATTATGTTACATTTATATCATCTCACTATTTAAAGAAATTGGATTGTGATCCATTTCTATATAGACTAACCTCTCCATCATAACGAACGAAAGAGGAACTGTCACCATTCAAACATATATGCTATCAGAATGTGGATACAATTGTTAGTTGTTGTGTTTATTTGTGTAGATTGTAGAATTTCTGCCTTAGGATATAACCCTAAGCATATTCAAACTCTTATGCATGATATCGTTTTAGCGAATCATTCCTGCTTAACAATACTGATACAGTAGGCAACAAAAAGCGATTCCTGTATTAGGATACTTAACCTTTACAAGGAACGTTACCGCCTCAAACAAAAACCTAAACCCTAATTTTCTTCTAAAAATGTAACCGGCAAACTCAACACCATCATTCTTTTAGTCAATTATATCCCTAATTAAATTTCGGGACGAAATTTCTAAAAAGCAGGGGATACTGTAACATCCGTCCAAAAACGGATTTACCAAACCCGCTCCGTTTATCAACCGAACAGTCAGTCAAATTTTTCGTTGCGAATTAAATGCCCAAAATAATTTTAAACGATCCGTAATCAATTATTATGCGGGGATATATATTTAGTTTTTGAAAATCTGTCAAAAATATCAAAATAAAAATGTTTTACTTTTGCCGGGTTTCGAACTCGGGTCTCTACCGGTTCAACCAAACACTTAACTCACACACCGTAAACCACTCCGCCACTTTGATTTTCTGTTAAGTTAATGGAATTATTAAATCAAATAATGACGTGCAGAATTCAAATTCAGTCAACTTGCGCCCAAACAGCTGTCGTCGGAAATCCCGACGACTTCGCCCATAAAACACGCTTTCGTTCAATTTAATCAATCAATTAACTCTAGCGACAGCTAGCCAACGTCTGAAAACGCGTCATTAGCCATAATCGCCGGAGAACAGTTGACTTCGAATATAGACCGAATTCAGACCCCATTCATCTCGTTGCTACCCTATAAATGCACCCATAACTCGCCAGAAGTTTTTCACACTCAAATCGCACCTCATCTCGGCGAAAAATCACTCGCCGGAAATACTTGATACTTCGCCGGAAAACCGTATCAGTAATCTCTGAGCTTACTGAACCCCCTAAACCTTCACCGAAGTCACCCACCACCTTAGTAACCTTTCGGAAGACTCTCTGCTGCAAGAAGTTTGTCGCCGGAAAAAGGTTTCTGTCGCCGGAGTTCTGCCGGAAAACAGAGTATAACCAGTCGGTATATCTCACGCTTAATTCATTCCCTTTTTACTTTTATCTCATTTGTAATTGATCTTTAAACGCTAAAGAAACATGAAACAACATTTCGAACCAGTCCGTCGTCACTTCCGGTTAAAAACCGGTGAAGAAGACGAAGTTCGATAATGGTTAAGTATAATTAAACTCAAGTTATTTACCGGGTTAGACACACAGTCCAGCGTGGACTGTGTGCACTTTTAACGCTAAGGTCACGAGTTCGATTCCGGTTTCACACACGCCGCCTTGATAAAAATCCTATTTTTAGCAAACTGAACCGGAGTCGCCTTGAGTATATGTTAAGTATATTGATAACCGAGTTATAACCAAGTGTGACACACAGTCCAGCGGTGGAGTGTGTGTCCGCTAACCCACAGGTCCCGGGTTCGAGACCTGTGGAGCGCACCGGTTCTCGAGTCTTAATCTGTTTTTAAAATAAATTGATTTCTGTTAAATCTAATTAATATATATATATAATTAAAATCGGATATATAACGGGTTAGACACGTAGCTCAGTTGGTAGAGCTGCGTGCACGCGTACGGGAGGTCTCGGGTTCGAGCCTCACCCGGCGCACAACAATATGCTATAAACCGGTCAACGATAGTCAAAGTCAACGGGTCAAAGTCAACTGTAGCAAAAATAAAATATTTTTTTTTTATTTTTTATTTAATTATTTTAATTAAAAATACTTAAAAATAACATTTTTAAGGTTAGAAAATAGCCTCAAACTCACAAAAATACACCCAACAATCCTACTAAAATAGATTCATAAAACCCGTTTACTTACCAAACCGTAACGCGATTTATCTAGGTTAATTTCACTCGTGGTTAAAACCATTTCGCGCGCATTCAACGTCATCAACCGAACGCACCCAATGTGAGTGAATCTTACAATTCCCCCTTTTAAATTACACGTTTTGGGTGTGTCATGTGTTATGAAATAATTAATTTATTTATTTAAACTTGTGCCATACCACATCATGACTTAAACTTAGATTTATTGTTGTGATTTACTTGTATTCCGTTTGTCAAATTTCATGAAACTCATACATTAAGCCCATCAGTTCCTCGTGGGAAACGAGTAGAGCATCGCGTGCTTCAATTCAAATTCATTATTGTTCATGTGTGTTTTCATTGAGTTTATATTGTTTGTAGTTGTGTTATTCATATTATCATGTTTATGCAATTCATTCATCAGGCCCCCCAGTTCCTCGTGAGAGACGAGTTGAGCATCGCGTGCCTTTAATTGTTTCCATTATTATTCATGAGTGTTTCATTTAACATCTTATGATTGTTGATCAAGTTACATCTAATTTTACTCATGTTTGGTTGTGCACATATTTCATAATCAATTTAAATAAATTGTTCAAATGTTTTCCATAGGATTCACTCGCCAACATTATGTTGATCCAAAAACCTTTTTTTACACATGATACAGGGTACAGGATGAAGGAAGGAAAACATAGGATATGCCTTAGAAGAGAACCAAGAAGCTTAGACTGATAGTTAGAACATGTTGTATCATTTATTTCCATTAAATTGTATTAATAAATATGAAACATATAATAAATGTCATGAGCTTTGTTGATAACCCAATTATGCCCCGATCACCTTTTCCGCTGCGGGTCGGGGTGTGACAAACCTCATGTCCCGTAGCGGAACCGAGTCAAACCGGGCGAAGTGAGATGAACTGAAGCCCGAACACCGAACCTGCGCCGCACCGGAACTGAACTGAGTTTCACCGGGACTGACCGAACCCGGAACCACCACTACGGCGGCTGTCTCCAGCCGTGAGTCCGATGACAGCGTCGTTAGTCTCTACCATCTCCATTATCACCGATAACAGCGTTACCGGCCGGAGCTAGAGATGGGCATAAAAACCGGTTCCGAACCCGAATCGGTAGAACCGAACTGGAACCGGTTCCAGTTCCTACCCGACATTAAGTAGAACTGGTTCCGGGTTCAAAATACCCGTTGGTTCCAACCCGGTTCCACAACTTTACCATTTGAATCGGGTAGTAACCGGTTCCTACCCGTACCCGGTTCCTACCCGTACCCGGTTTCACTAGTACCCGGTTCCATCAGTACCTGGAAATGCAGTTCTAGAAGGAACCGGTTATACCGTTAAAATGTTACCTTTGGAACCGAAAAAGTGGAGACTCACGATAGAAAGAAACACAAAAATAAAAACACAATAGAAAGAAACATTACACAAACTTTATTAAAACACCAAACCAAACGGGTTACATCAAACATTTGAAGAACCGGTGCCGGAACCTTCTCCCGTCTCATTTTTCTTTGCCTTCGTCACTGGGCAATGCCGCTCAGTGTGTTTCTTAAGGGTTGAGTTGGCTGCGGCCTTCATAAATTTTCCACAAGTTTTGCATCTAGCCATCTCGTGGCTGTCGGACATTAAACAGAGATCAAAATTATTCCATATAGCTGGGTTTCTTTTCGTCTCTAAGACAGTAACAACTTGTTCGTTGCATGCCATAGGTATTTTGCAAGATTTTTGAGAAGATGATTGAGTTTGTAAGTTGATGATGGTGAGTTTGTAAGTTGATGATGGTGAGTGTTAAGTTTTGAAATAGTAAGTAGGAGAGGGGTTTATATAAAAAAACCGATTTCGACTGTCAGGAACCGGTTCCCAACGGTAACATTTTTTATCAGGAACCGATTCTACGGTAACATTTTTATCAGGAACCGGTTCTAACGGTAACATTTTTTTCAGGAACCGGTTCTGAACAGTAAAAGTCAGATTTTCGACTGTCAGGAACCGGTTTCTGAACAGTAAAAAGTCAGGGTTTACTGTCAGGAACCGGTTCTGAACAGTAAAAGTCAGGTTTTTTACTGTCAGGAACCGGTTCTGAACAGTAAAAAGTCGGGTTTTACTGTCAGGAACCGGTTCCACACCATACCCGGTTCCACACCATACCCGGTTCCATAATACCCGTACCCGGTTCTACACGGTTCCATATTCTTGGGTGTGAACCCGGGTAGGAACTGGACCCGGTTCCACACCATACCCGGTTCCAATGACATCCAAGCAGAACCGGTTCCGGGTAATAATAAAACCCGATTACGCCCATCTCTAGCCGGAGCCCGGCGCGAACAGATAAGAGGGGGTGGTTTGTTGTGGTTGTCGTGTACCGCCACTGCTACTACTGCGATTGTTGCTTGTCGGACCACCCCAGACCCCCATCTCGCACCACCACCGTCACGGGATGCGACCGCCGCCGCTAAACATCTCCGCCACCATCGCTCAGTGGCTTTTGCCGCCGTGTTTCTGATGCGCCGCCACCAAGATGGTGGTCGGCCGCCCTGTTGCAGAGAGAGAGGGAGGAAGCGAGAATATGGAGAGGAGAGAGGGTTACTGCAGGGGGGTTTTATGGGCGTTGCCGGAAAAATGAAGCCGTCGGAGGCCGCCGAAATCGGCTCCGGTCGCCGGAGAGGGAGGGCAGTGTGAGTGTGCGGCGGTTCTTTTGTGTTGGGGGTGTGTGTGTGAGTTTAGTTATAGAGATTAGGTCTAGGGTTAGGTCTTGTGTTGGGCCCGAGGCCCGTTAACTCCTAGTGTTTTTTAGCGACCCAATCGTGTTTACGAGTCCTGTTTTCAAACCCGACCGTCATGTAATGTTTTAAAACACTGTTTTAGGGTCGGAATTATGTGAATTGATGTCGGTAGCCGATAGTGGTCGCGTTCATTTGCCGTAAAATGCGACGTTGCTATTATTATTATTACTATTTATTGTTATTGTTATTATTATTATTATTATTATTATTATTATTTAAAAAATATATAAACAATATTAATAATGATAATAAAAATAATTAAATAAATAAATTCGCGTATTTCCTAAAGGTATGGAGGTGCGGAAATACGAGGCGTTACAACAGGGACCAACCAAGCATATAACTCAAATAATTATTTATGAGTTTGTGTTCTACATTGTGAAAGCTTCGTAACGAACCAAACTATGTCTAAAATGGAGCTAAGATGAATGAGATATCGAAGCTTGAAGTTATATGTTTGGAACAAATAAAAATGAGAAAATGGATTAAGCTTTGTCAACTTGTCCCACATAGGTGGGATGACAAAACTTGAAGTGGTTTATAAGGAGGAGCACTCCTTGTATATGGCAAACACTAGTGGGACCCTAAAGGGTGCGCGACACCCTAACTTGTGCACGCGCAAGGCATGGGCGATGGGCACCACGCCGCGAGCCGTTTGAGAGCCGCAATTGTATTTTTTTGTCCACGAGCGCATGGTCAAGTACATGGCGGATGGCGGGTCCGCTTATGGCGCACCCTTGGGTGGCGTAGGTGGATGCCATGGCATGGTGCATGTCGATGTGGCGCAAGCTCCTTAGGCGCATGGCACACGCCATTGGCTAAGGCGGAGAGTGAAGATGGCGCATGACCAGGTGGCGTCCTAGTATGCGTAGTGGCATCAGTGTGACGCGCGGCTTCATATGGCGTGGCATGAGATCCTTGTAGTGCGACGCGCGGACTGGCTGGTCAGGTAAGGCGCGCGCGCAGGTTTGCAACAGTAACATGAGAGCTGTTCGGACCTGGTCAAACTAGCTGTTACAACTCGTTTAATTCGTGTCATGATAGATATGACCGTTTTTGATTAACCACTTAAGTCCAGTTAATTAGAGATTAAAGTCATATTCATTATCTTGTTTATTACAAGATTAATGTTTTAGTTATGACAAGATTAATGTCCTGTTTATTACTAGTTTTAATGAGGTTAAAACTATTAGTGTATATATATGAACTTGGTGGTTCATACTCAAAAGAAGAAAATCTACACTTTCTTTAGTCTCTAAAAGGTTCCATAAAATTGAGAGAAGTACTATAGAGACAACTTCATCTATTTCCTAATTCTAAAAACACCAAATTATACCCGGTGCAATCTCGGGCTTGAGAGCCATCTCCGGCTGTACAACTACTGCTTCGGTTGTTGTATCCTGGAAACAGACCGTCTGAGAGGAGGCGCGAAATCTGTTTTAAGGGCCCCGTGTCTAACACGATCCTCAACCAAAACCGTCAATGAGTTTTTCTTGTCTTGCAGCGAAGTTTCTAACAAGAAGGTGCGGTTAAAGTTTTCAGAAGACGTCGAATTGAATCAAGATTGGTACAATTAAATTGTGTTTTATACTAATTTATTTTGTCCATGTAACCGGTATTGTACTAGTAGAATTTCCCATGAATAACGAGAGTCTCGCTATTATTTATTATATATTTTGTAATATATTTATTAAAAAGTGAACCTAATTCCTACGAGAAGTAACACGTGCTACCCCTGCTTATATATTGCATCCGCCATTGTATAAGATAGACGAAAATACATTTTAATTATACATAACCACTCTGATAATTGCACATCAAATAATAGAAAAAAAGAGATACTTTAACCGCAACTCTCCTTATTCCAAGAGTGATTGCAAGAATTATACTATATTCATCCGATCACAACTATTTTAATAACCATCATTCCTCAATATATAATTATAATAAA
This sequence comes from Scalesia atractyloides, assembly GCA_947069175.1. Lineage (NCBI taxonomy): Eukaryota > Viridiplantae > Streptophyta > Magnoliopsida > Asterales > Asteraceae > Scalesia > Scalesia atractyloides. Next base: position 100,059,753 of record CAMTDV010000024.1, on the reverse strand, counting down.
ACCAAATCACATAGATTAAATTAATTTAAATTAAACTACATATTAAATTATTAAATTAAATTAAATTAAAGTACATATGCATTTCTCCTTATGGGAATAGTTAAGTTATGTGGTTGGTTAAAAGTGGCGGCCAGCAATCAACAAAGAAAATAGTGTCAAACAGTTGTTTGTCACCCTTTCGTTGGTCATGAATTTTTGTATTTTACTTTTGAACTTTTAACTTCGCTAAAACACATGTTTAACCCCTCAACTTTTAAAAAAGTTTTCTTTTCCTGACGGGGAATAGTTAACTTATGTGATTAGCCAAAAGTGGCGGTCGGAAATCAGCTAAGGGAACAGTGTCAAGCAGTTGTCTGGCACCCTTTCATTGGTTGTGGTTTTTTGTATTTTACTTTCGAACTTTCAACTCACTAAAATACGTGTTTAGCCTGGTTGCTTTTAAAAAGTTTTTCTTTTTATTGGTTAACTTCGTTTATATCCGTGTTTAGTCCATATGTCATAACTTTAGTAGTGTACATGTTTAATAAATCTACTTTTATTCCTTATAGTGATTGATCGTGGGTTTTTATATCTTTTTTTTAAACCTTCAATTTTGCTAATATACGTGTTTAGCCTCCCTGTTTTTTTTTTTAAAAGTTCCCTTTTATTGATTAGCTTTGTCCATATGTGTGTTTAGCACATCTACTTTAACTTTGGTTGTGTACATGTTTAATCCCTTCACTTTTATTTCTTTTAGCATTTCATCTTTTACCTCTTTTCCCTACTGTAACGAACCCGGAGGAATCGTGACCATCTGCTTTTTGTAGACAAACGCTCACACTCCTAGACTTTAATAAAGTCACTCTATGACGAACGTATTTTTACCTATATCTCGATGTAATTTTTATTGAAATTGTGTTATGAATAATACGTTCAACCAATCAAAATACAAACACACATGTTATTAAACTGCTATGTATTCTGCTTACCGTCCCGCAAAGCGGGCGGGGAATCACACGCCGGAATCTCGATTCTCATGACAAGAAGAAAGATTACATTTTTATTAATTTGAACGAACTAACAACCAAAAGAGGCTTCCAAATAGTCTGCCGTTACAGTTATTGAATCTCTTTCCCCAATTATCAACTTCGCCTGCATTATTAGAAAACTTTTTTTATTAAATTTGGCAGACCTATTGGAAACCGAAGACTTTTAACAGGAATTAGTCTCCTATAAGTAATAAATGGCACCACAATCTTCTTTCTTCACAACCATTTTTCTCCTACATTTCCCAAATTCAACTTTGGTCTACGCGGTTAAAATATCTGGGTGGTATACCACCAGCAGACACGCAAAGACCCACCCTTTCAATTCATCTACCCATTATAGCTCTTTACAGATCGCTGTTCTCATCTGGGTAGCTTTGATTCACTCTTTAAACGTGTTCTTTTGTGAAAGAAAAGTTGACCCACCAGGTGTTTGATCAAATGCCTCTGTGAAGTCAAGGTTTTGAAAAACTTGATTTTTAGCAGTTCTGTGAAGTGGGTATTGATCAGGGCGATTTGATCTTGTAATTGTGTTAGAAAAAATATTGAATTTATTGAATCTGAGCTATTTGATTATTTGATCTTGTTTTTGTGATATGGCTGAAGTGGGATATGATGGATCACAGCATGGTCAAAGTATGCAAGTGATTCCATTCAAGACCTCTAATGCTTCTCTCAAAGTTCTGTTGCTACATGGGAATTTGGATATATGGGTCAAAGAGGCAAAAAACTTGCCAAACATGGATCAGTTTCATAACAAGTTAGGGCAGATGTTTGGTAGATTGCCTAGTTTTAGTGGAGGGAAGAACAAGACAGAGGATGGTAAGCCTGAAAAGGTTACAAGTGACCCGTATGTGACGGTTTCGATCGCTAACGCTGTGATCGCAAGAACCTTTGTTATAAGTAACAGTGAAAACCCTGTTTGGATGCAGCATTTTCATGTTCCTGTAGCACATTATTCTGCTGAGGTACAGTTTGTTGTGAAAGACAGTGATGTTGTCGGTTCTCAGATCATGGGGGCGGTTGGTGTGCCGGTCGAGCAGTTGGTTTCCGGGTCGGTAGTTGAAGGGACCTTCCCGGTTTTAAACGAAAGTGGGAAACCGTGTAAACGCGGTGCCGTGTTGACCCTATCCATTCAGTATATTCCCATGATGAAAGTGCCGCTTGATCTTAACTTTAACGGTGTTGCGGGTACCTATTTTCCGCTTAGGAGAGGCGGTAAGGTTACGCTTTATCAAGATGCTCATGTTGATGATGGGTACCTTCCGAATATGCATCTTGATGGTGGTTTGAGGTATCAGAATGGTGATTGTTGGCATGATATTTGTGAAGCGATAAAGCAGGCGAGACGTTTGATCTACATTACGGGTTGGTCTGTTTTTCATAGCGTTCAGCTTGTTCGGAATGGTGACGGTGCGAAAGATAGTTATTTAGGGGATCTTTTGAAAGCGAAATCTTCAGAAGGTGTTAGAGTGCTTCTTCTTGTATGGGATGATCCTACTTCTAGAAGCATTTTGGGAATAAAGACGGTAAGTGTCGTTTAATTATTCGGCAACGCTATATTTTATACTGATAAATGTTCGAAATTCCGTGTAACACAAAGATATTAGATGCCTCTAACATTCTTTTTTACTGAATATATGAAGAAAGTATTATGCGTTGAGATGATTTGTAGCAGTGCTGTAAGAATCGCTAGGCGCTAGTTGGCCGGTGGGGTACCGACTAGCGATTATCGGGATTAATCGGATTGGGATCTTATATCTAATTTTTTTATAGGTATATAGACACATTTTTATATGTATTTTAAAGTAGACATGTTTAACACCTTCTTCGACCCAATTTTTTAGCCAATTAGGACTGGATTTGACCACTGTTGACCGCCTACTAATTAATTGGCCGATTTGATAAAAATTACTCGGTGAACCTCCGATAGCGATTAATTGGAGACTAATCAGAGGGTAGTCGGGATTTTTAAAACCATGATTTGTAGTAATAACATTGTTTTCCTAATCGTTTATTCAGGGAACAGACTTTTATAAGTGAATGTTCAATTTTATTTATTATAAAATGGATAAATATGACATTCTTAGTGTTGTGAAAATGTACAAATGATATCATGAAATTTAAAAGGATATATAGAAAGTTTCGTACTTGCTTTATTTGGTCATATTTGCATATCATCAATTAAGTTGCATGATTTGTTAAACTAATGCAGCAAGGAGTCATGCAAACAAACGATGAAGAGACACGTCGGTTTTTCAAGCATTCGTCTGTGAAAGTACTACTTTGCCCTCGTTCCGCTGGAAAGGGGCATAGTTGGGCCAAGAAACAGGTTCAACTTCATTAATTTGTATAAGAATATCGAATATATACCCATTGTCATTAATTTTTGTATTTTAATAATTTTTTTGGGTTACAGGAGGTTGAAACAATCTACACCCATCATCAGAAAACGGTTATTGTGGATGCTGATGCCGGTAATTACAGAAGACGGATAATGGCATTTGTCGGAGGTCTTGATTTATGTATTGGCCGTTATGATACTCCGTCACATCCCATTTTCAGCACGTTACAAACTTTGCATAAAGACGATTATCACCAACCTAATTACACAGTAAGCACTTCACTCTGTTACCATATGTTGATAACTAGATGATGAAACCCACGCGTTGCGGCGGGGATGTTAAAGTACGTAAGCAAAGGTTTCAACTAAAATCAATTCCATATATTAAAACTGGCCGATTTACATCAAAATCGCAGGTAAGCGAGCAACAAGCTGCGCTGCTACCCCTTTCTGAATAGCAAACCCTAGCCTATCAAAGACAAATCCCTGCCCCCTATTGAAAAGCAACTGCTGTGGACTACAAAAAAAAATATTTACAATTATGGTTGTATCACACAAAAGTCTTATATGTAACTCAAAAAATAAAGTCATGTTTTTTATATCGATCGGAAATCAGAAAAAACGAATACCGATACCGGTTCCGGGAATACCGATGTTGTTCGGTCGATACCCGCTCGGTTCGTCAGTGTAGCGCTATCTCAAATACTTCTCCGTTTTCAATAAAACTTATATCCGAATTTCGAGAAAGAAAATTGAAACGCAATCGCGTATTTAGTTTTTATTAAAAAAAAGTAACAAACGAAAGTTATAAAAGAAAAAAATAAAACCATCAGGTTAAAGACGTATATTATTTATAGTATAACGGTGAAACTGAAACTTAAAAAAGTAAATAATAAAAAATGTAACGTGACTATTCACCAAAGTTGCAAATGTATGTTTATAAACTAATAAATTAATATGTAATTAATTTCACTTCGAATTACGTCTTGCTCGGTTATAGGGACCCACTACAGGTTGTCCTAGAGAACCGTGGCATGATTTGCATAGTCGAATCGAAGGTCCGGCTGCATACGATGTGCTTAAAAACTTTGAGGAAAGATGGTTGAGGGCTTCAAAGCCACAAGGAATTCGTAAAATGAAGAAATCTGAAGATGATTCATTGCTTAAATTAGAAAGGATTCCTGACATATTAAAAATAGATGAGGCTCATTGTACCAATGAACACGATCCCGAGGGTTGGCATGTTCAGGTATGTTTGTTTTTGAGCAACTTTTAAAGTTATATGGTGCCATTATTTTTCTGATTTTGTTTTTTGCTTCAACGATGTGTAGGTGTTCCGTTCGATTGACTCCAACTCTGTTAAAGGTTTTCCGAAAGACCCCAAGGAGGCAACAAGCAAGGTATGGCAATCAACCGACCAATTTACCTTTCACTTAACAGTTAAAATTAACAGAGTTAGGACCAAAGGACGTAACGTATAAGTTTTTGAAACATTAAGTAGATAAGCTGTCAATTTTAAAAGCAAAGGACAGCGCCTGAAATCACTATAAAGATAAAGGACAAAACGTGTAATTTACTCACATTTTTATAAACATTTAGTATGCCAAATATGATTACGAAGTATATTAACTGTTGGATCGGTGATGGATTGACGTTTAAGATCATTGGATGAACAATTATATGATAGTAATAAGTATGAGTATGCATAATTGATGTTTAGGGACTCGGAATCGGAAACACAGGGACGACACGCACAATATACACACACAAAGCACACTTATTATGTATCACAAATGTCATATAATATGAGGGTATTTATACCCATACAATATGATGGTTAAATAACCGTTTTTTAACTAACTAATCAACCAACACAACCTAATCTTAACTACTAAGTTTACCGGTTTGACTTTCTATTTGACTATTATGTTTGACTTTCTAAAATACACTTAATTTCTTGATAATTAATATTTCAACATTAACTCAGTAATAAACTAGTTTTTATATTAGTAGAAATGAACTATGAAATTTTTATGCATTAAAAGTACACTTTGGCTGACTTTTAACCCTTTTGGCCTTTTTCTTTTAAGAGTAAATTGCCCGGATGGTCCCTGTGGTTTGCCATTTTTTCACCTATAGTCCCCAAGTTTCTAAAATTATATGTATGTTTCCTATGGTTTGATCGTTTGTTACTTGGATAGTCCCATGAATGGATGACCGTTAGTTTACTCAATTAAGTTGGTGTGAAATTACTAAATTTCCCCCACCATTATATTTAGTAATTTCACGCCAACTTAACGGAGCAAACTAACGGTCTTCCACTCAGGGGACTATCCGAGTAACAAACGATCAAACCACATGGGACATACATGTAATTTTAGAAAGTTGGGGAGTATAGGTGAAAAAATGGCAAACTACAGGGACCATCTGGCCAATTTACTCTATTTTTAATCTATTTTTATTTCTTTAACTCGTTTGACCCATTAGAGATAAAAACATAACCCAATTCTTAAGTAAATATGTCAAATTTACTGCCTTTAGTTTTTTTTTTTTTTTGCGGGAACCATACTTAATATTTTTATACACTGCAACAGAATTTGGTATGCGGGAAGAATGTGCTGATAGACATGAGTATACATACGGCATACGTGAAGGCAATTCGTGCTGCTCAGCATTTTATATATATCGAAAATCAATACTTCCTTGGTTCCTCATTTAACTGGAGTAGCTACAAAACTTTGGGTAAGAAATATTAACCTTGTAAGCCGATCTATAGACGGTAATATCATTATTAAACATACTTAAACTATACTTGTGTTTTTGCAGGTGCAAACAATTTAATACCAATGGAAATCGCTTTAAAGATTGCGAATAAAATCAGAGCCAAAGAGCGGTTTGCTGCGTATATTGTGATTCCTATGTGGCCAGAGGGTAGCCCTACAAGTACTGCAACTCAAAGGATTCTGTTTTGGCAGGTTAGTTATGTAACTGATTATAGGGCTGCAAAAGAACTTAACGTTCAGTGAACAGTTCGTGAACCGTTCGGCGGGAAGTTCGTTCGTTAAATAAATGAACGGACATGAACAGAGGCCGCCTTCGTTCATTTAATCATTTATGTTTGTGAACGTTTGGTAATGTGTTTGTTTATTTTTGTTTGTGTTTGATAGCTCAGTAGTGTTTTCATTTTTTTATATTATATTTAAATACCTCAAAATTCCGACAAATAAAATATTTAATAAGCATGAGTGTATTATATATTCTGTTTATGAACACTTGTTTGTGTTGGTTTGTGTCCATGAACGTTCGTTTGCATTCATGAACGTTCGTTTGCGTTCATTACCTAAAAATTAACAAACGAACACGAACATTTTCATTTCCTCAACGAACACAAGCAGAATATCTCGTTCGGAAAGTGTTCATGAACAATTTGTGAACACATATTTCCTTAACAAAACGAACATGAACAAGGTCTTGTTGGTGTTCGTTCGATTCATTGGCAACCCTAACTGATTAACTGTCATTTTGAAACTCATATGTAGCAAAATGTAACTTCAATAATAAACAAAATGCTAATTACAACAACATTTACAGAACAAGACAATGCAAACGATGTATGAAGTGATTTACAAGGCGTTACAAGAGGTCGGGCTTGAAAATGTGTACGAGCCACAAGATTATTTAATTTTTTTCTGTCTTGGCACTCGGGAATCATCTCACGGTGCAGAACCGATTTCAGACGAAAAAGCGTCTCATGGCACAAACGCTGCTCAGGTAACATATCTTTCTCACGATATGTTCATATATATCACTGTTTTCTTGATTTATTATAACTAACACGTTCTTTTATTCTTTCACAAAGTTGCTTAGCAAGAAGAATCGACGTTTTATGATATATGTACACTCGAAAGGAATGATAGTGGATGATGAGTTTGTGATAATGGGATCCGCAAACATCAACCAACGTTCATTAGAAGGTTCTAGAGACACTGAAATCGCAATGGGTGCGTATCAGCCGTATCATACATGGGCTCACAAACGTTATAGTCCACACGGGCAGGTAGTGTTTCTCTACTTTTAATTAGAGGTGTAGTTGGACGAGTCGGGCGGGTTGGGTAATAGGTCAAAAAAGGTTATGTTGGGTATATACTATAAATATGCTATTTTGTCGCATCAACTAACTATGGCCCCTCAACTTTGGCATTAACCGAACTTTAGCATCTCAACTTTAATAATGACATGTTTAGCCCCTCAACTTTGGTAATAACATGTTTACCCCTTAACTAAAACAACTTTATCCCCTCAAGTAAACAACTTTAGCCCCTCAACTTTAATAATAAACAACTTTAGCCCCTTAACTTTGAAAATGACATGTTTAGCCCCTCAACTTTAATAATGACATGTTTAGCCTCTTAACTAAACAACTATAGCCCCTCAACTTATTAATAAACCACTTTAGCCCCTTAACTTTGATAATGACATGTTTAGCCTCTCAACTTTAATAATGATATGTTTAGCCCCGTAACTAAAATATCAAACAACTTTAACTCTCGCGATTTGCTTGTTTTATCTATGTTTCGAACCCGCTAGTTATATTATTAAGGGATATTGTATGTGGAGGGCCACCAAAGTATTCAACTTTCTTTTAAACGGGTGAAAACCATCGCCACTAATTTTCATGCACATTAGAACATAGCTTAGGAAGGGCATAATTCATGAAATGATTTTGTGCAGATATTCGGGTACAGGATGTCCCTATGGGCTGAGCATATTGGAGGACTTGAAAGCAGTTTTGAGGTACCCGAGAGCCTCGAGTGTGTGAGACGGGTCAGATCATTGAGTGAAGCAAACTGGAACCAGTATGCAGCCGTTGAAGTGACCGACATGAAGGCTCACCTTCTCAAGTATCCGGTTGAAGTTGATCGAACCGGTCAGGTGAAGCCTCTTCCTGGCTGTCCAAATTTCCCAGATTTGGGTGGCACCATTGTGGGCACTTTTACTGCCATTCAAGAAAACCTTACTATTTGATTTTAGCTTCAAAAAAACTCACATTTTCTATGTTTTATTACTTGTTATTCATGAGTACTCTCTCTATACAAAAGATCATGTTTGCTAATTTTGATGATTATTATTTTGATTATCAGCTGTTGTTGTAGACACTTGTTGGAATATGTTTCTTGATATATTTACTGAATTGAAAGATTGCATTATGTGATGTTGGTTTGTTCTTTTTGATAAATCTTATATTCTATATTTTATAAGGTCCATTAATAGGCTATACGCCATGTGATATGTTTTATTTATAAAATTCTAAATATACATTTATGTTAGTCTGATATTAAAAATAAAGTTGTTTTCAAAATAAAGTATTTTTTAGTATCATAAACTATACTGAGTTCGATACCTATTGAGCCAAATTCTTTTTTATGGTTTTCGCCTTTAATATGAGCCGGTTTCGGTATTTTTTGCACTCCTCTAGTAAAAATACAATATAACTCTTATGGTTTAGTTTGAATTTTCATAAAAACCTATTATCATCATCATCATCATCATCATCATCATCATCATTATTATTATTACATTTACGTTTATGTTAATGAAAGCTCCTACTAACTGAGTCAATTAATTTACATATTTACCGTTGATGTTGAACGCATGGTATCTTTTCGGGCATGCCAAGACTCTAATTTTTGGTAACATGAGGAAACTTTTATGTAATTAAATCAATTCATTGCATCACACCATTGTAAATAGACTTTTTTTTAATTATTTTGTAATACATACATGTTTTCCGTCAGTTATCCAAATAGCAATGGGGTCAGGTGTCGTGCTTGTAATCCATCTACATGGACAAAGAAGCCAAGAAAGGAGAAGTATGAAGTGTGGCAATCAATTGATGTTTTAGGGCATCCATGAAGGCTTTATTGTGAGTGCTCTTAGGTTATTGCCAAAAATGATGATTAACCAAACCAAACACACCCAATATAATCTCATTCTAGCATAGTTGTTAGTCGGGACTGGGAAGGGTGTTATGAGGACAACCCGTACCCTCTCAGCTCTATGAAAACGGTCCAAGTAGCAATAAAAATAGCTAAAAAAATCCAACCAAAATAAAATGATGATTATATATGTCCAGGATTGTAACCTCTTACAAGTTTAAAGGAAAAAAGAAAAAACAAGAATTCAGGTTTTAAACATGTGTATGTTTATTCATCAAACCAAAACGTCCTTTTACATATCTAAGGCGTTTTTCACTTAAAAAAGAGTTAATTACCCGGATGGTCCCTATGGTTTCACGTTTTTTCATGTTTAATCCTCACCTTTTGGAAATAGCAAATATGCTCCCTATGTTTGTTATTTTGTTACTCGGATAGTTCCCTGAGCAAATGTCAGTTAGTTTGGAAATAGCAGGTATGCTCCCTATGGTTTGTTATTTTGTTACTCAGATAGTCCCCTGACATTTACTCAAGGGACTATCCGAGTAACAAAATTACAAACCATAGGGAGCATACCTGCTATTTCCAAAAGGTGGGACTAAACGTGAAAAAACGTAAAACTACAGGGACCATCCGGGCAATTAACTCTTAAAAAAACGTTTGGTTTCTACTTTCTACAGAGTACATGGCACTATGGCAGATCCACGAAGTATGTTACAGCTTTTGTAGATCCAATCTTGGTTCGTATATTCAAATTTAATACCTTCTTTAATTCTTATCTTTTTTTATAGTAACTTAAAAAATATCGCATTTGCTATCTATTTTTGTAACTTCATTAAAATTGATTGATCCCAACCATTACTTTTCGTTTTTTTTTCTTTTTTTTCTTTTTGAACGCTGAACTTCATGTCTAAGGTTACACGCTCTCCAAATCGGAGAACCACGTAATGCCCCACTTTGGCCAAACCATCACTTTTCGTTAGTTGGTTATAAACTACTCGACCTAATTTTCTTTTAAATGACTTTGTTGTTTATATTTGTTTGATATATTAAACGGTTGATAATATCGCCGTTACAGCATAGATTACTTTTTTTTTATTGAACAACATAAATGCTTGTCTTGAGGCTAGCTTTTAGGCTTAGCGGCCGAGTGTAAGGGGCAGTTTGGCAATATTTAAATGGTTAAGTAATGAACCAGTAAGAGGTCGGAACCATTAAGTGCTGAACCAATAAGAGGTCTGAACCATTAAGATCCAGTATAATGCTTCACCGTTAAGAGGCAAATGTTTAACCAATTCAGATTAGAGGTCTTAACCATTCAGACTCAGTATAATGCTTAACCATTCAAAGGCAAATGTCTGAACCATTCAGACATCTCCTTGCGAAACAAACAGTCTGAACCATTAATGCTGAACCAGTAAGAGGTCTGAACCATTAAGCGCCTCATTAAGAGGTAAACAAACAGTCCCTAAGTGTATAGATTTGTCTTGACATGTAGATTTTTACACAAGAGCGTATACTGCTACTTTTTACTCTTTCGTTTATTGTACTATAGCTTACTTACCACTCTATGCTAGCAGTAGATGACTATCATCGTTATTAGTAGTTTTTGTATGTTTGTGCTTCGATTCTCTTAGCCACAGTTTATGTTGTCGGTATTAGTATACTATATATCATACATGTCAAAAAAAAATGGAAGAAGGGTTTTTGGAGCAAGTTTTCAATGGAGGCAGCCTCTCTATCCCAGTGATAGATAAAAGGGCACATTCTAATCCCACCCTCCTAAGACCTTACTAATCGCACAGTGATATTTTACTAAGCATGCTTGTTTGCATCTTTTTTATAAGGTTAACCAACAAACCGGTTTAACTTACCTTCAATCAAACACGAATGCAGATGGATAACAGAAGTTTATTAATAAATAGATAAAAAAACACATTGACAGAAACAAAATTATTATGCGCTCTTACAACAGTCAAATCACCTCTAACCAAAATCATACCATACTTGTAACTTGATAACACCGAGTTAACTCGCTAGCTTCAGTGACCGTTAGCCACCGCAGCTTCCTTCTTGGCATAATATCTCCTGTACTTCAAGTCAACGTGAGTGAGATAGTAGGTGTCCGGAGCGAGATGACTAGTATCCTTGCTCGTCTCGTAGTCTTTGCCACCGTATCGGTGCTCCATCACGTGCATCAGCTCCACAAATTTTTCAGGTTCCAACTGCAAAAATATAATCACAATTAGAGACGGTGAAATAGACGAGTTGTGTGACGGGCCGAGCTGGGTTCACCAACACATTCTTTAGTATTTTTAAATATTAGAGTAAGGTGGTACACAGATGGTCGGCTTGACCAAAATTTTGGATTTGGTCCCTAGCTTTCTAAAAGTATATGGATGGTCCACGTGGTTTGCATTTCGTAACGCAATCAGTCCCCCCAACTTTTTAAAAAGTACATGGATGGTCCTTATGGTTTGCACTCTGTAACGTATTTAGTCCCTAACTTGGACATGTTGAAACCTTTGGATTTGTTAGTTGGGGACTAAATACATTACAAAGTGCATACCAGAGGGACCATCCGTGTACTTTTGAAAAGCTAGGGACCAAACCAAAAATTTTGATTAGCCATAGCCCATAGGTACCATTTGTGTACTTTACTCTAAATATTAATGTATTAAATATGACACTTAGCAAACAACAAAGTGGCTCCTTTATATATTTTCAAGGATTAAAATAATGTACCTCGGTCCTTGTCTTCAACTTATGTTCGATATTCATGACCTTTGCGATGTTCGACAGACTAAAAGGCGCTTTCCCCTCAGTAAGATGTAGCGAAAACATTGTGGCGGTTAATCCACTCCCGTACGAGAACATCATGACACGTTTCCCATCCTAAAAACGGAGAAAATAACGCAAACAGGTTCAGAGTCCGTAAATAGAGATGTTTAGTAAGGGCAAATGTGTCAAAGCGAAACATACCAGAGAGTTGGTCTTGTTGTGAATGAGGGAAGCAAATGCAGCATATAAAGATGCAGTGTACATGTTTCCCAGTTGTTTCGGAACCAAAGTTCCCGGCTGAACCTTTTTATCGTAATCGAGTTTTGCCACTTGCTGGGATGCCTGTAGATTATTGATTCAATAAATTTATCAATTTAGTTTTATTAAACGATATAAATAAAATAATAATAACAATAATAAAGGTACCTTTTCAAGATCACGGCTTTGGTAGCTCTCGTCACCTTTGAGAGACGTAAACGGTCCAAGCTTCTCTTTGGCAGATTCATCAACGGTGCTGAAGATAACAAGAAACCGTTTGTTTGACAAATGAGTAACAATGTAAATGGAAATTATGAAGAAAAAAATAAATAAATCTCGCATATCTGGACATCACCTGGCATTTCTAGCAACGTCATCGAACACCAAGCGAGCAAAGCTCTTCTGTACAAGCTGCATAAATTCATATAAAAGTTTAAGTGTCATGACTTTTCTTTTTGCAAATTCCATAGTATATAGACGGCAAAGAATCATGTTGAATAGATTACCTTGTTATATGGACTATGGAATACAAAATAGTCAGCATCAGCCATTGAGAATTGCTTGCCTTGCAATTTCTCATACCTATAATCGGCAAAATTTCGGTCAGACATCTTAATATACATTGTGTGTATCTATGTACATATATATGTATATATTGCCGTTCAAAAAAAACATATGTATATATTCTGTATATCGAGAGAAACCTTACTTTTGACAGTATCCTGTGTAGCAAGAGTCGAGTGCCATGAGATAACATGTTTGAGACAGTTTTCCATCAACAACCTAACAGAAAAAAAAACGTTCATTGGTTAGAGCTACAAGTTGCCATATCGAACCATATTTATAAGGGGCAATTTCATTTATACCCCTACAACTTGCAAAATATCATACACATCCATGCAAAATTATAAATATCATATATACCCTTACAAAGTAGTTGAAATATCATATATACCCATTTCATTAAAAACAAATTAATAAATGACAATATCACCCTTATTTTACAAAAACTTTGAAATCTCATATATGACCTTTAACTTCAAATATTATATTTACTCATTTCTAGCTTAATTTGTTTAGCTTAAATATTATATATTGAGTACACTATTGTTTATGGGTAAAAAAATAAAAATAAAAAGGGGTAAAAATAAATTTAAGCTAAAAATGTGTTATATAAAATATGAAGTTAAAAGATGAGCATATATGAAAGCTTGAAGTAAAAAAAAAAGGGTAAAATGATCATTTATTTGACTGTTTTTAATAAATTGGGTATGTTTGATATTTTAACTACTTTGTAAGGACATATATGATATTTTTAGTTTTGGTTGGGTATATATGAAAATTTTAAAGTTTGTAGGGTATATATGAAATTAATCCTATATAAACGGGTCAATTCGGTTTATACTTTATTTCTAACGGATAGAGGAACAGAGGAATACCGGATATTCACTTGCAAGATCGGGTTTGTAGAAGTCATAAGCATGAGACATATGGCTTGCCCTAAATTTGCTTTCAAATGCAATAGGAGCATCAGGGCCAATGAGCATAGCAACCGCACCTGCACCTCCCGTTGGTCGAGCAGGTCCCTCAGCGTAAACCTGGTCAAAGTGATTTCCAGTTAGCAGTTGACCATTTACCCAAAATGCATTTTACAAATATCAAACTATATACCGCACTGTCGGTGGAGACAACCAACCCGTATCGTCCATCCCATGAGCTACTTTCTACCCAATTCACACAGTTAAATAATGCTGCGGTTCCACCATAGCATGCGTTGGTTGAGTCAACGCCTTCAATGTCGGTATTTCCACAATCCTCAAAGATTTTCATTAGGAAAGTCTTGATGGATTTGCTCTTGTCGATCACGGTTTCACTGCCGACTTCCATGCGTCCGATTTGTTTTGGATCAATCTTGTACTTCTCAAGTAGTGAAGTGACAGCTGTCAATCTGAAAATTAAAAGGATCATGCGATGATGGTATGTATGCATAAGTAACTTATGTCTTATTATGTGCTTTGTTATTGTAATACGAGAATCACTTAGTCAAGACTCTATTCTCTCTCTTATATGCCGGATTACTAAACACGCATGATAGAATCTGAGCGTGATTTTTATTTACTAAAAAATATATAATAAAGGGATTGCATACGTTTCTTCTAAGTAGGTGTGGAACAATAACTAAAAGCAAACAGATTTCCTGCAAGTAAAACTGAAGGACGATCTGTATCATCATCATCATCATACTCAGTAAATCTCACCAATAGCAAAGCTAAGGTAGGGTCTGAGGAGGGTAGGATGTAGACAGCCTTACCTCTACCCCGTAGGAATAGAGAGGCTGCTTCCAGTGAGACCCCCGGCTCAATAGTGGCTTTGCATCAAGCTTTGGACATAAGGCACATAACACTAAGCAATTGGGACAATAGCCGATTAGTGCATGATAAGGTTATTTATTATATTGAGCTACCAATCGAGCAAGAAGATGATACTTCCGTTGATATTATAATATTACAAAATGATGTTCCAAGATATCAAACAAGGGGAGTAACACATAAATATTATCATAAATGGTTGCAACCATATAACAAAAGAACTCTAAGTGCATGAGTAGTTGTGACATTAAAGCACTTCAATGTACTTAGTAAAACTCATTCATACAAACATTTTATGATATATATTGTCATGTTAGTTGTTACTAACATTAATTAATAAAACTGTTGCCAATAATTATGATAAAACCATATACGTATGCAAAAAACACAAGTCCGTAGGAAAAGAGTACGAACCCCATAGAGATGACATCTTCAACCTCTGAACAAAATGCCATGCAATCTTGTCCGAGACCAATGGTGTACTTTCCTTTGCTTGCCCCATCAAAATTTTCGAGGATATCCTGAAAAATTATCACCATATAACAATTAAGAACTCATTTCTAGTAACAGAGCATAGCATTTAAATTTATTAACACCTAAATCCCGGATAAGAGGCAATCACACAAATACAGTGCACGAAAGTCATGAACGTTAGTTGCATAACGAGAGAATAAATCAACCAACTCTGTCCCAAACTAGTTTACAACATAAAAGTGAAATAGTTCAAGTAGATGATAAGCTTAATAACACGCTCTACTTCGTCAGCTTAGTAATTTAACTATGTTTGTCCTTGAGATACTCAAGTCACATGAAACTAACACAGATTTCATAATATCACTTCATTAATGCAAACAATAGACGAGAGTGCTCCTCAAGTCCAAATGTGTGGCACTATACAGGTCCTCATGTAAAATATCGGTGTCAAATATCGGTCAGAATATAGGTACCGATATTATAAGCGATATTTGACCAATACATCACCGAATTGTTAGTGCTTAATTGCTATATACATAAATTCTGCATGATATATAAATATCGATATCTCACCGAGATAACCTACATCTCAAATATCGGTCCTTGACCGATATCCGATATTTTACCGCATGAACTGCATAGGTGTGGCATAGGCAGTTAGGCACCAAGTACGCTCCTAAAGGATACCGGATAGCCAAGAAAACATGCTACTAGACAGCATAGTGTTGTAGGATGGTTTAGTTTTCGTTTCTAGGACATTATTGTATCTTCTGGAACCTTTATGATACTTGCTGTGGTCTTACACATTATGTTTAAAGCTATTAAGCTAACTAGTATTTCCTTAGGCTCACTCAACTCAACAAACCTAACTTTTGATCCTCAATAACTTATATTCTAGGATCCAAACATCAAACGTATTAGAGTCAAATATACTAAAAGTCATACTTGGCTAGTGTAACAACCATTTGTCTTGTTTATATATACAGGGGTAGGATCCGGTACATATAGATTAAACCTTCTAAACATACATCCCTTCCATCAAATTTACCCTGTAAACTAAAAACAGCTACATTTTCTCTTTCCTTACAATTAAATAATATTTTTTATACTTTTATCATTACCTTTTCACTCTCTCCTCCACTCAAAACCACTTTCAAAATATATTAAAAAATTATGCGGGGTGAACTATGTAGCATGGGGACACCATTTATGTGGCCATACCCATCTCGGGTACTTGTCGGGGACGGAAACGCCATGGGTACTCGTCGGGGACGTTTCCTAAACGTTTCCAATGTCGGGGACGTATCTGGTAGAAGTATCCAGCCCGTTTCCATTTATTTTCAGGGTTTTAACCTTTCAAATTCCACAACCGGCCATTAAATAAATAGACCTATCATATTCGGCTTCTCTAATCTCTAAACTCTCAAGTGCCATCTTCTCTAATACTCTATCGATTACCGATCTCTCACTAAATGAACACGAATTTGAAAATGATTTGATTATTGATAATTAATTACCTGTGAAAGATGTAGTATTTTTGGAATTTGTTCAATATATTTTTTATTGCCGTACCCGTATCTTGGAATTTTGAGTTTTGCCGTTCCTCGTTCTCGTGTCGTCCCCGTACCCCGATCCCGTATCCTTTCCGGTGCTACTTAGGGGGTGAACATTGTCCCTGGTATATAAAGATGAACAGTAACATTTTTTCTCTCCTACACTTACAATAAAACCACTTTTTATAATATAAAGACCATGGAAGGGATGTGAATGCTCTTAATAAAGACCATGGAACGAGCCTCGAGCCTCGGGCTTTTTAAACAACCCTATACAAGAGTAGTAAAATTACTCTAGTTCAAATGAACATTTCTCTAGTAGGATAAAACCTATGTTGAATCTACTATGCATGTTCAATTAACCACCAAACTTCACTCATTTCATCTATATTTTCGCCATTTCTACCCCAAAACTGTATCATTTTCACTGTTTTAACCTAAATTCAAACACAAACAACAAAATCTTCATCAACAAAACAAATTTCATCACCATTCCGTACCTCATTTAGACCTAAATACCGAAACAAATCCAATCCAAACGAGATAATCAACAAATGCTTAAATCACCAACACACAAATTCAAAATCAAAAACAACATCAAATCATTACCTGCTGGATACAAGTAGGAGGAAAGTAAATCTCCATAGCGAGAATTCCAACGTTTTGTGGAGCCATAACTGATCAAGTTACAAGAAATTAGCCACAGAGTTAACTATCCACAACAATCAACAGATCGAACGGTGTGGATCTGAACGATTGAACGATTACTACAAGTAATCGATGAATTTTATTTTGGGAGAATCTTTTGATGGAAAGTTGTGAGGGGGTGAGGAGGCGATACATGCTAGTGATACATATATATAGCAATCACGAGAACTTGCTGACAATGGATCTGTTTGAGAGTTTGCCCTTGGAGTTGAGGTTATTTACGGTTTTTGCCATTGATATGTACTATTTTACTATTATTGTGTGTGGGGCCCGGTTATCAGTATTATACAACTAATTAAAGATTCCGGTTTTAGTCGGATGTTAATAGGTTATTAAGTTCTAATTTTGTGAGGTTCGATATTTTATTTTATTTGAAGTTTTGTGAGTTTTATCAACTTTGGAGGGTGGTGATCAGTGGCGAAGCTTGCCCTTGAAAACCGGGGGGGCGAAAAGGGTATTTTGAGATTTGAGAATTGTGAATATCAATACGCCTGATGTTATGACGAGTTTCCTTTGACGTAGCATTTTGATTTCATTCTTATTTCTTCGTTTAAGAGAGAGTGAGAGAGACTGGTTTTAAAGAATAAATCGCTTATTGCGTTGCGATTTTGAAGGAAGGGATATGGTTTTGTTGGGACTATCATTGAGGAGTTGAAAGTGTATGTTGGTTCCTTGTTTCTCGATGGAGAAAGTGAAGGTTTTTGAGGGTTGCTAAGCTCAGTTTTGGTTTAACAAGGAAAAGGTGGGAGCTTTTGCATTGAATCTTGCATGATAATGATGGATTGTGTTTGGAATGTTGTTATATGAAGGTTTTAATGTGTTTTAACCATGAACTTAAGATCATGGTGTAAATCGAACATGTGAAAGAGTTGCCATTGAAGTGCTAGGGGTTCTTCAAACATGGTATGTCTCGCACGAAAGTTCTAGGAGAAAGTTTTGTTATGCAAATGTTGGCCTTAGGGGTGCTATGTTAGCAGGTAGACGGGTCCAACCCGAAAATTTTAGATGAAGTCGAAACCAAAAGTTGTGTCATACGTATGAACCCGAATATTCGTAGGTTGACCGAACACGATCCGTTCAACCTGATTTTTTTATATACCAAATTAATATATTAAATTTTAAAATTTATTAAAAAAACATAAATGTATATAATATATAATACATTAACATTTTAATAATAAAATACTATTTCTTTTTTAAGTTATAATTATGACATAAAATACCAACCCAATTTAACTTATAACATAAAACATATTGTAAGAAATAAAATATAATTAAAAAGGGTCAAACGGTCAACTCGCCAACTTGGCCGGCTTGAGATGAATCCACTTAGATTTGTTTAGCTAAACAGGTTAGCATGTTCAACCTAAAAACTGACCAAAACATGTCCAGACTAAACCCAAACCCACAAATTACGTGTTAGATTTGTGTTGTATTTTCGGGTCGTGCAGAAATTCACACCCCTAGTTGCCCTAGGCGAATGTCCCATGCAAAAGTTCCAACTCTCGCCTGTGTCATTTATGTGAAAGTCCCCTAACTCTTGTTGGAAATTTTAATAAAAATAAGTTTCTCATTAAATATTTTGGACACCAAAAATAATATTTACATTATTATATGTGTGTCGCGTGTGTATATATATATTATATATTTATGGTTACAAATAATTTTATAAAATGCTTATCTCATAAAAGTTAGGATAGAAAAAAATGTTTAATTGGTAAAAAACGTGGAACCATCGGTTCTAATCACCCCGTGATTCACACCAACTTCCTTTATCACACCCTTTCACTTGAGTTTTAGACTGATGATCAGTGAACCCCCCTGAGCCTACTCATCATGTGGCCACATCAATCCACTCTGTCTGCTATTTGCAATATTTGATTATACACAATATGCAAATATGCAAATTATATTTATAAATCTATTTGATTATGCAACTAGTGGATACATTTGCATCCACGTTGTTATATATAGGTTTATTCGATTATAAGTTATAACATAAAGTATATACTTTTCAAAATTAAAAACTAGACATCCTAGATTTTGGCCAGCAACCAATACAAGATAAGACCGCGGGGTGTGGGGGGCTTGAATCGATACATGACGGAGGTGAGGACCATGAGATAATTCTTGAAAACTTTGGGTGTAGGGTGGCGTGGCCAGCCATGCGGTATTTTAAAAAAATATATATTTAAAATTCACCCAGCCCCCCACCCCAAGCCAGGCTTATTCCACCACCAAAGGGGCAACGCTAGCCTCCACGCCAACCCCGGTAGAGCATCCGGCGTTGAAGTGCCCCCACGCCCCCAAACCCCCACCCACACCCTCTAGTCTAATACCTTATTGTTATCCAAACTTCAATGTTTGTGTCTAACAATAATTTATTATTTAAGTTAAAGAACAAGATTACATAAGTTATCACATAAACAGGCTGTCATATAAAAAAAGTTGTATATTATTATCAGAATGGCAAACTCACACACCCATTAAATCTACTTATAAATGTTACATTAGCGTCTACCACAAGATTAGAACCCTCGCCAGTCAACATCTTAACACATTACTTAATATCACCAGGCTAGTACAAGCCCTTTAGTCCATAGGTGGAACGTATACGGGGCCATAGGGGGCTCAAACCCTGAAAAAAACTAAAAGAGAATTCGAGAAGATGGTTGGAATCTGGAGCGACCATATGTTTCTCGCATACATACGACATACGCATACATGATACACACTAGAGGTGCACAAACCGAATAATTTCAATAAACGACTCGGTTAACCAGTTATACCGGTTAATTGCACTTTTTTTACTTTAACCGGTTAATGCTTTAATTGGTTATTACTTTAACCGGTTATCTTTTAACTGACCCTGATAATTACTTTAACGAGTTCGGTTAGTTAACCGGGTTTTTTTGCCATTTATTCGGGGTTTTTTTTTGTTAACCGGTCTACTAGTTAAAAAACGGTTAATAAATGGTTCCTATACTAAATATTTATAACCGGTTACTAACTGACGATTAAAGTTAACCACTAACCGAATAATCAATTGCTGTTAATTACCGGTTTTTTCCCACCTCTAATACACACCATCTTAAGTTAAAAAATTCCTAGGTTTAGATGATTTGTTGCTTCCTTTGACGTTTGTGTGTAAGAACTTTTTTTGTTGGATTTATGGTCTTTTTTGGTGAAATGTTCAACTTACGTCACTACTTTGGTTGTTATTTATAAGTAAAAATGGCTTTGGTCTAACCGAATAAATCAAACCGATAAATCGAAAATTGTTTGGTTAATAAAATAAATTAATTGACAACTTCGGTTTCGGTTGAGGATAATAAGCGAACAATGCACACATCGACAGTATCTATATTTCCCGTCACATCACACGAATACCCTTCTAGTATATATAATAGAAAATTCTAAAACTCTAGGTTGGTTAACAAGCTAACTTATAAACTAAGTCGATGCATAAATATATTTAATACATTATTATCGTATACGAAATCACAAAAACGACCAATTTATATTATTAAAGACGGTTACAAGGTTAAGTTTATTATTATAAAATGTTACCGGATGGTTGTTCTATACCATATTTATAGTATGTTTCATGATACTATATGTCCATATTACTATAAAATATTGTCTTGTTCTAGATTTCAATTTTAAGCAGCTAATGTTTATCTTTTTTATTTTAGTTGAGATGCCCGTAATTGACTCATAAAGTAGTAACAGCCTTTTCTTCGTATTCTATTGAAGTTTCTTTATACTTTAATAGAAAAAAATTAATTATTTAATTATTCACATGTATTTCTATTGTGGATAGAGTAAATTGCACAAAACGTCCTTTATATTTTCTCAAACTTGTAGGTTCCAACCTTAATGTTTAAAACTTGCTAAAAACATCCTTTAAGTTTATTTTTGTTGCGGGTTCAATCCTTTATAGCTAACCAAGTTAATTTCACTAGTTAAATTCTTTCACATGCATAACATGTGAGGGTATATTCGTCATTTTGATTAATATTCTTATAAAACCCTCTTTATTTATTTTAGCTTCTTCTATAAGCTTCAACAATCCCCAAAATGTGTTGCTATTCTTTTTCTTTCACATACATGGCAGATACATATCTATACACACATTCCATTCAAGATTAGTAGAGAGAGAAAGTTCAGCAGAGAGAGGAAGAGGCATCTTATAGATATAGAGAAAGAAAGATGGGAGAGATGGAGAGGAGGAGGATAGAGAGAGAGAAACTAGCCGGTCTCTTCCGACAACGAAGACGGATAGCAAAGATGATCGGCGTCGATGGTGTGATGACGAACATAGTGGTTTTCGATGGTAAAGACCGCCGGAGCTACGGTGGTGACGGGTGGTTCACAGCAGAAGTACATGGTGGTAGTGGTGTTTTGGAGGTGGGTTTTGGATGGTGGTTTCCATTGGTCTTAGAGTTGAACGGTTTTCGGCGATGTCGACAATAATATTACTCCGGCATAACAGGTTACTCTCTCGAGTCTTGACATCCGTTCATTTGTTACAAAATATCTCTTGGACTAGTTTTGATGGAAACTTTGGGTGTGGTTCACTGATCCGACCGGTGGAGTTGAATGGTGGTTGTCGGTGGAGTTGAATGGTAGTTGTTGATGTTGTTATGGGTTGTAGCAGTGGTGTGATGGAACTTAGGATCGAGTTCGGACCGTTTGGAGGTGACTCAATGTAGGGGTTAACACAGTGAATGGGTCAAAAATGGTCAACTAATTAATTGAGTGAAACGGGTGAAGGTTGTTTGTAAAAATTCACTTCGTTTGTGAGTGATGACCGGAATTTTGTGGGTGATCTGAAGTGATCAGAATTCGATTGTCCAGGGGTTTTGAGTGGGTTTTATAAGAATATCAATCAAAATGACGAATATACACTCACATGCTATGCATGTGATGAGATTTAACTGGTGAAATTAACTTGGGTAGTCATAAAGGATTGAACCCACAACAAAAATAAACTTAAAGGATGTTTTTAGCAAGTTTTAAACATTAAGGCTGGAACCTGCAAGTTTAAGAAAACATAAAGGACGTTTTGTGCAATTTACTCTCAAAGATATTATTCAGATGTATTTCTATTGTGGATATTGGTTAGAGCATTCACATCCAATCCACCAAAAATATACATACATTCCACTAAAAAACAACTCCTATATCAATATATTTTTATTAAAAACAAATACTTTTTCTCTCTCCTTTTCAATTAAATAATATTTTATACCTTTATCATTACATTTTCTCTCTCTTTCACTCACAACCACTTTCAATATATATTAAAAAACTATAGGGGTGAACAGTGTCTCCCCAAATATACAGATGAACAGTAACATTTTCTCTCTCTTTTACTCACAACCACCTTTTATACCATTTATAATATAAAGACCTCCTTTCATATATATATATATATATTTATATATATATTTTGATGTATAGGATGTGAATGGTATTAGAAGTGTTGGGCTTATACCGCCAACTGCCCCCACATGCTTCAAAGGAGTATTGTTACAAGATTAATTTATAGTATTATTAATCGAACATATTATATTAATTACAAGAATTTTTATGCCAATATTTAACCAAGAAAAATTGAGTGGCATCATGAATAGGTTTAAATATTGTTGATGCAAGATGATTTAGTTTTCCTAGTATTTGGTTATTCGCTTAGGGTATATAAAACGAAGAAAAAAATATTTTTTTTGCACTAATTTACACTTCGTCGATAATATTGAGAGCTACCCCTAATTGCATGCTAGCTTCGTCCCTGATTCTATTCATTGTCTATTATTGGAATTGACTTGAAGATTCGATCACGCTTAAACTTCTGAAGGATATCTTCATGGTTTAAGTGGTATTTCTTCTAAAAAATCTAGAAATTTTTAAAAGTTAAAAATAAATTAAAGTTAAACTCTTTGAAAGTCAAGAAGGATTAAATGAAAGATGAAAATCTTGCCATATAATTATGGGAATGAAAGGCATATTTGAGTTGATATATTATTATACAAAGCTTAAAAAACAAGTTGGATGTACGGTAATCTCACGTGAGTTTTTTTTTACTCTAAAACTTCAACATTTAGTATTGTCACCTACAACCCTTTAACTTTCTAAAGACTTAGAAATCAATTTTTACGTACGTATTTTTTGTAGGCATCGGTATAAATTCAGGTTAATTTACGTTTTAATGTAATAAAAATTTGGAAATGGGTAGGCCCAAATATAATATGTTTTTGGGCTTTCTTTATGTACGTTTTTAGTTTGTTTATAATTTGCCATAAATTTTGTTTTGAAACAAGTTAGGTCAAGTATAAATTCAAGTTACTTTATGTTTCGATGTTGCCGCAACGCGGCGTACCATTTTTTAACTTAAAAAAAACTTAATTTTCTTACTTACTAATTTTTATGTATGTATCGGTATAAGTTCAAGTTGGTTAACGTTTAAACGTAAATTTCCTTCGCAAATAAGTCGGATCAGATATAATACGTTTTAGTGTCTATTTTTTATGTACGTTTTTAATTTGTCTTTGTTTTGACGTAAATTTTGTTCAGAAGCAAGTCGGATTAAATATAATACGTTTTTATTAGATGATACAAATTCGAGTTACTTTACATTTCGAACTCGATGCAACGCGCAAGAAAATTTAGCCTGATGCATGGCAGTTGGCCATTAGTCCACCTTTTATGTCTCTCTTTTTTTTTCTTTTAGTAAACTTTTGTTTATTTTGATTTTTACCCTTAAATATTTTGTATTTACATTTACAACCCTCAATTTTTTATAAACTTTATAATTTTCTTTCACTTTTAGTAAGTTTTTCTTTATTTTAGTTTTTTACATTTCAACATTTAGTATTTACTTACAACCCTTCAACTTTTTAAAAACTTTATAATCATTTTTCACATGCTTATATTTATGTACGTGTCGGTATAAATTCAAATTGATTGCGTTTCTTTGAAAATCGGTAAGCTCAGATATACAATAATTTTTTTTGCTTTATTTTTTTGTCTTTTTTCCTGTTTTGAGTTAATCTATGTTTTGACATAAATTTTGTTTTACAATAGGTCAGGTCAAATACAATATTATTTCATTAGACTTTATAAATTCGAGTTACTTTACGGTTCGGCGCCACCGCAACGCGCGGTACCATTGTTAACTTAAAAAAATATAATTTTTTACTTATCTTTTATATATGTGTCGGTATAAGTTCAGGTTGATGTTCGACTTAATTTTTTTTCGCAAATAAGTTTGCCATATATAATACGCTACCGTGCTTATTTTTATGTACATCTTTATTTTATCTACGTATTGACGTAACTTTTGTTCGGTAACGATTCGGGGCTTTACCGTAGAAGTCCAAATTACTTTACATTTAGACCCGCCGCATCGCGCGAGAAAATTTACTAGTAACCTACATTCACAATGTTGATCAACAGTGGCAGGCTGCTGAGTGGCAGCCTGCCATTCGTCAATTCTTTTTTTTTAAATAACTTCTTTTTTATTTTATCTTTTATCTTTCAATATTTAGTATTGACATTTACAACCCTTCGACTTTTTAAAAATTATATAATCACTCTTTTTAAAGTAAGTTTTTTTTTGTATTTTTAACCTTTACACTTCAACATTTAGTATTGGCATTTACAACCATTCGGCTTTTTAAAAACTATATAATCCTTTTTTTAAGTAAGTTTTTGTTTATTTTAGATTTTACCCTTCAACATTTAGTATTAGTACTTATAACTCTTTGGCTTTTTAAAAACTATACAAACATTTTTTTTCGTGCTTATATCTATGTACGTGTCCGTATAAATTCAAGTTAATTACCTTTTTTGTCATTTAGTAAGTTTTTGTTTATTTTAGTCTTTACCCTTCAACATTTAGTATTGGCCGTTACAACCTTCAAAATTTCTATAAACTTTATAATCATTTTTATGTGTTTATATTTATGTACCTGCCAGTATAAACTCAAGTTGATTACCTTTCTTTGAATATGAGTAGGCGCGGATATAATATGTTTCTTTGTTTTTTTTCGGTTTAGTTGATCTACGTTTTCGCATTAATTTTGTTTTAAAACAAGTCGGGTCAAATATAATATGTTTATAAATTCAGCTTACTTTACGTTTCGGTCCCACCGCAACGCGTGGTACCATTTCAACTTACAAAAACATAATTTTTCTGTACATATCGGTATAAGTTTAGGTTGGTGTTCGACATAAATTTCTTTCGCAAAAAAGTTGACCCTTCAAGTTTTTACCGCACAAATCCGAGTTACTTTATATTTGGACCCACTGCATCGCCCGGGGAAATTTACTCAACAATGGCAGGTTGCTGCATGGCAGCGTGCCATTGGTCAATATTTTTTTTAAAGTTTTGGCATAAATTTTGTTTTAAAACAAGTCGGATTAAATGAAATATGTTTTCATTAGACTTTGGAAATTCAGCTTACTTTACGTTTCGGTTCCACCACAAAGAGCGGTACCATTTTAACTAAAAAAACATAATTTTATACTTTTTTTGTATGTGTCGGTATAAGTTTAGGTTGGTGCTTAACGGAAATTTCCTTCGCAAAAAAGTCGAGCCATGTATAATACATTTTTGTGCTTAGTTTTATGTACATCTTCGGTTTATCTACGTTTTTACGTAACTTTTGTTTAGAAACGGTTCAAGTTTTTACCCCACAAATCCAAATTACTTTACATTTGAAATCGCCACATCGCGCGGGGAAAATTTACTAGTTATTAACATTACTTTATAGGAATCTCATTTCTAACACTAGACTTATCCTATTAGTTAATATTATTGAAGTACTCACGTGGTGCGTGAAAGTGATCAATTTCACGGTAAATATAAAATTTAAATAAGGTTAAAAAAATGAAAAATATAAGATGAGGATATCTGTTATTTGGAGATTAACAACCGCTGCATTGAAATGAATGAAGTGATTTGTCTTTATGTTAGAACGATGGATAATTAAATTTCAAACATTCACTTTATAACCAATATATATGATATCGTCTTAATATATCGTATCTTGGTATCTCACGTGTTAGTTACATGAAGATAATATCACCCTAAAGTATTTATATAAGCTCCTTTTAGTTAAATTTGTATCTCAAGTATGTCATAAAATGCGTTATAGTTAACATTAAAGTTAATTAACTTTATTTCATCAAAATTTTGTCATTATTATTTTAATTTTTACATTTTTTTTGGGAACGGCTACTTAAAAAAAATTAGCAAAGCGCTAGAAACCAATAACAACAACAAGAAGTCACAAATTAAAATTGCATCAATTTCTCCATAACAAGGCCTTAAAAGACGACCAATTCTTTATTCAAAGGAAGGTTGGTGACTTGATGTCCTCCAACGTTTTAGCTATGGGGTCCGACTTATATTATTATTATTATGGAAAGGCTGTATTTTGTAAAAATAAAGGTGCTCAGCATGGTGGTTAAGCCAAATACCGAACAAAACAAAAAACAAATGACTATTACATTGGAAAGCAAGTAAACTTAAAGGTCTTCCATTTCGCCTAGCTTAAGTCTTGGTATGTAGCCCGTGTTGTGGCCCATAAGAATGAACCTGACTTTATGTCTCCAATTATCTTTGATTTATGCCCCCGTTTGCCCTTCAAAATAGTTTCGTTTCTGACCCTCAATAGCGTCCAACAAGAAGTTGTAATAACCAGATAAACCGCTTTTCTAACTCGATTAGATAGCTCGTAATTTTTTATATATTCCAATAACTCAAATACACATAATAGGTACCTGGGCAATGGTATTTTTCATACATAGAACTTTTAAGTGGTATAGATGAAACACTTTGACCCCCCTAATCAAATCCATGATTACATTTGGCCAAAGTTGTGAAGTCTCGTTTTTTTGTCGAATGTTCCATTTCACCATCAAAGATTTGTTTATCGAAGCAAGGCTTCCAATGCCCAAACCCTCTTTTTTTGGAGCCGCCACCTTGTACGATGGAACCCAACTCACTTTGTTGTTATCCAAACACCCACCCCAAAGAAACTTCCTCCTAATCCTTTCCAATTGCTTGATAACTTGTACCGTTGCATTAAAGAAGGAAAAGAACGGGCTTCAAATGTTTCACTAACCCTATATTATCTCCAACCAGTAGGCCAAGTGTCACACCCCGACATCCACGTGTCTACCGGTGGGCCCGGTAGGGAGTACCATGACGTAAAGTTGATATTATCATAACCAAATATAAGATAACACAGCGGAAGGCATTGGATATATAAATTATTACAAATCGATAAGTGTCCAGAGCTCAAAATAAAATATACACAAACAAGGCTTGTAATAGGATCCAGATCGCAAAAACATACAAATGATAACAGACTATAAACAGGCAAGTCCTAAGGGCGCAACTCCTCGGTATTCGCCCCGCAGCTCCTGGCCTATTACGTACTTGCACCTGTAACTTAAACTTTGAAAAATATGTCAGTTTACACTGGTAAATACGCTCAACCGACTCATTTTGAAAACCTTTTCGAAAATGGTTTAAGCACACATGGCACATTTTCTTAAATAACTTGGGATAGTACAAATGACCTTGTATACAGATTTACATGCTGGCTTTTACATATGAGGCCCGGTACAGAAAGCGAGACATGATCGACTGACACGCCACTCTGAACTTCCACACAGAAAGCAGGATAGCAATTACCCAGTGTATGCCTACACGCCATGCTATATTGTCGTGGCCACTACCAATTTAGTGAGCCAAGGATATCCCGGACACGGTCAAGCCCACCCTCATTGGTTTAGTTTCAGTCAAAACAGATCAAAACCGGGTTATGTAAGATTTCAGTTAATTATCACAACTAGATAAAACATTATCCCATACCCGACCAAGCGGTAGTAGTCTACCGTATTCCAAGCCCGTATAGGGAAAAAAAAATTAAAAGTATTTGCCTGAATTGTTTATGTGTAGAAGCTCCAAACTCAGCCGTAGTTCCAAAGCAAGTACAAGGCAATTTACCGAGAGGCGTTCAGTCTGGAGTGATGGTAATTATTAACCAATATTAGAATGCTAACGGGTCCTTAATTAAGTCTTAGACTCGAACCGGTTAGTCTTACGCAAAGTATGATACGGTACGATACGATTAAGCGATGATCGGAATAGAATGTAGTTTAAACCCGATAAGTACTAAGACTTGTATAATATGGGTAAACTATTAACATTCTGAATTTTGAGATGAAAATATAAGGTTAAACCCGTTTTGGTTAAATTACGTAAACTAGTTACATAAGTTTAACCATACGCATATAAGCGATATCAGGTAACCGGATGAGTCATGAACGAGTTCCATATGCCAATATACTTTAAACAAGTTATAATATCAGTAGGATATCAACTTGTATGTCCGTTATAGTTTTTAGAATCAAACAATGCCTCAAAAGGGGCGTTTTGGTCATTTAGCGACGTATAAAAGGAAGTTGCGTATAATCTGATGTTACGACTATAATTATCTTGTGAAAATACTTTATTTATGATATAATATCAGTAGGATATCAAACATATGTGTGTTTTATAGTTTAAGACCAAACGATGCACCGTAGGGGCATTTTGGTAATTTCACACATAGTTTCGAAAGCTTATTTGGGATTCTAAGTTTATATGATGTACCTACTGTAAAATACTTCAAATGAGTTATAAAATCAGTAGGTAGCAAGTATTGGTTGGTAAATATGGTTTTAAAACAATACTATGCGCCGAAAAGGTGTAAAAGTCGTTAAATGACGATATTTGTGATATTTTGTGAAAACTGATGTTATGACCAGGTTTAAATAATTAAAATATGTTATTTAGTATAACATATCAGTAGGAAAAGGTTTCATATGGAAATCATGATTAAAAACCATTTTAAGTGTCGTAAGGGCGTTATCGTCATTTAAGAGCGTAACACAAGAACTTGTGCATAAATTCAGCTTATAAACTGAAATGATATCCCAAAATACCCAAATCATGATATCACATCAGTAGGCAATAAGTCTGGTATAAGAAATTATGTTTAAAATCGTTCTATGCGCCGAAAGGGCTTCACGGTCATTTTAAAGTTTAATTTACGATATATTACGAAAATTCGATTTATGACCAGATTTGTAACACCAAAATATGTTAAACATGTTAACACATCAGTAACTACTTCATTTGCAAGTTCAATGGCATTTAAAACCTCATTTTTAAATAAAATGGCGAAATAGTCGAAATATGGCATCTTCACGGAAACTCGCATAAGACTCGGATAACTATCATTATCATGTAATATAACCTCATAGGGTTATGCTACATCATAATACAATCATAACGAGACCCTAAATCAGTAGCATACTAATCTAATTTGATTCATAATCGAAAGTCAACGCATAAGTCGAATTTCGCGACATTCGGTTGCGAATCGATCCTAAAACTGAAATTGACGAGCCGAACCTGTTTACACATATTATAATATTTATTACCAAGTTGTTTATGTGTTAAAACATATTTTAGAAAGCCTTTAAACTCAGTTTATGAATATTTCTAAAATCTGACCCGTTGACTTTTTTTAAAATATATATTTTGACTCATCAATTGATCTAGCAAATGTGGTAATTAGGAGATGCCCTTTTGAGGGATTAACACCTACCTATTTATGATCACATAGCCACATTCGAATTGATCCATGGCTGGACCATAATGGTCTTAGCTCAAAGTCAAGGTGTTTTTTACGTCAAGACTTTGACTTTAGCTTAGATCCTAATGAAATAACTTAGCATAAAGATGGAACACTTACACAAGGTCCAGAGGTTGCTAAGAACATAAAGGAATGCTTCAAAATGGTCAGGAGCTCCTCTAGATGAACTTGGTGAGTTTAAAGTAAATGAAGGTTTGTTGCAACCCACATGTTCATCATAATTTACAATGATTGAGGATTGCTAGAATCTTTCCAGGTGTTAACAAGGGTTAGAGGATCATTACAAGTGTTAGGGAGGTGTCACAACGAGGTTAAGAGTGGCAAAACTGAGATAGGTGGCGAGCTAGGAGGTTATACATGATGACTAAGCAGTTTCTGGTCTGCAGATGGGCTTACGGACCGCAAGGCTCCAGTCTTACGGTCCGTATGGATCCAGCTCAGCAACCCAAGTTTCACTTATTTGCAGTTTTGGCCCCTGGACTTGTTTCGTCGTGTTTTGTCACTCGTAACCCCTTTTAACCTGATTTCAAGGCTCGATAAAGGTGTTAAGGCATAAGTGACTTGGATTATGTTCGGAAATATCCTGGATGTCGGTTCGTTCGGTTGTACGGTTGTGTGTTTCGCGAAAATGCGTAAAACGCTTAAACGGACACAAAAACGTCAAAATTTCGCAACGATGGACATCCTCACATCCGCATCAATAAAACACGATATTTTAATGTATACAATATATTTAGATCCATATATTGGCTCTGTATATCAAAATACAAGAATCGACAAGTTTCCGCAGTTTGTTAGGAATAGCCCGTGGACTTCCAAACTTGCGTGAAAAGTTATACTTAGTGCGTAAAGCCTTCATTGGCATATAATAGGCACCCATAAGAGCATGAATAATATCATAAGACTCACGGTTTGTTGAAAGGTCACTCAGAGGCTTAGTTTGAGCATGTTGACACTTTTAGTCTCTTATCTTACTAATTTATCGTTCAGAGGTTATAATTAACATAACGATGTATTTGGTCCCTCTCGTTTCAGCACGTGGCATACGAGGATCATTAGGACACGTGTTGGAATTTTACAGGACGGGTTTTTACGAGGTGTTACACCAAGGTAGTTGAACATGAAAGATCATTTTTTACAATTTAGAATGGAAGCCATATTTGAGTTATCCCCATTACTTACGCCAACCCCAAACAAGTTGCTATTGTAAAGTTCACTTTAAGACTCGAAGATAAGTGAAAGCATCTAAGCATTCTAGTAAGGTTAGGGAAGTTTGATTCGCACCAATCGCCACAAACAACACATAATTGGCATATAATAGATGTGAGATTGTAGGAACATCACCCGATGTTTGTACTCCTTTAAAGATGCCTTGTTCATTTGCGCTTATCGTAGCCACATGGAGAGCTTCCAAAGACAAGATAAAAAGCAATGGAGACAACGGGTCCCCTTGACGCACCCCCTTTGTAGATTGAACTCCAAGGTTGGCGACTCGTTAACTACGACCGAGGATCTTGTAGACGTGAGGATGCCCATTGTCCATTTCCTCCAAAGGGTCGGGAAACCCATTTGAGATATGATTGAACTCAAAACGCCCCATTTTAAGGAGTTGAAAGCTTTTTCGAAATCTACTTTAAAAACATGACCTTCTTCTTTGATTTTTTCGCCCAATAAATGAGTTCATTTATGATTAGGGGCCCATCCAAAATTCCACATACGCGTTTGAACATCACTAATCAAGGAGCCAGTCACTGATTTTAGCCGATTGGTTAGACACAACCTTTTAGAAAATGGGCCAGAAATCTTTTATATGTTGAGGGTTAGGGGTCTTTGGCACATGGGTTATGAAGCTATAATTGCATCCCTGATTCAAATTTTCATGCACATAAAAGTAGTCAAGGAGCAATGTAAAGTCAGCCTCAAAGGTCTCCCATAAGTGCTTGATAAACCCAAAAGTGAACCCGCCTGGGCCTGATGACTTGTCGCCACCACAATTCCACACGACCTCCTTGTTCTCTTGTTTTGAGAACATTTTCAAAAACTTAGCCGACTGATCAAGAGAGAGTGTCTTGAACCCATTATTCACGAATTGTGCCCTTGATCGCATTTGTTCCGTGAACATGAATTAGAAACACTCTTTTATTTCTGCTTTAAGAGAATCAGGTTATGATACCCATACGTCATTGAAGATAATCTTGTTGACTATGTTATGCTTTTGGTGGCCCTTTATTATACCGTGAAAAAATGTTGAGTTTTCATCACCATCAATCACCCATTTGACATTGGCTCGTTGTTTTAGATTTTCCAGCTTGTTTTCCTACGGTTCGTTCAATTATTTCACCCATGATTCTCTGCTTTCGACCTCTTACTCAGATAAGTTCATGTTTTCGACTTTAAGATCTAAGTTGTCAATACAATCCTTAATATTAGATATCAAGACAGTGTCCCGTTGTCGTGCACTAGGGTTTTAATGCAGTGTTAATGGGCTTCAATCTTGCAGCCATTACATAGAGATAAATTACTCAACTTTATCAAATTTTAATCAAACTCCATTAATTGAGAGTCCAACATAATTAATAACCCAATTGAGTTTACATTTTTGTCCATCTAAGATGCATTATATAGTAGTAAAGATTGTTCGATTTATCTACGTGTAACTTATAACTTTATCTGAGTCTTCCACATTGAGGCTTCACATAGACATTCATAGTATTTTACGCGACTTAATTCCTTGTGAAATAATATTTTTCCATAAACAAAATAATGTGAAATTTTTGCAAGACGTTACATTATCCATCTACTAAGTGGACGAGAAATGTGTGAATACGGGGACATCTCGCTTGAGAGACCTTAAAATAAGGATTGTCAAATAATTAGCTACCAAATGAGTCAATTTGTGACCCTTTATCGTATTTTTGTGAATGCTTAAAGATATAAAACATTTATATTTTTATATAGAAATGTTGACTTGTTAGTATATATACGTTTGTTTGATTTTGATATGCCTATGTGTCGGACCACTTCTCACCTAGTTTTTTTACAACACTATACTGTCGAAATTTCATTTATTTTATCTTTATTTTAGAGTTAATAATTAAATATATAATAATAATAATAATAATAATAATAATAATAATAATAATAATAATAACAACAACAACTTGTATTTGCTCTGCCCAATCATTTATTTACAAGTTAACTTATAAAATTTAAAATTTAGAATGAGATAGATAATGCCAAAGTGGTAGTTTGTTAGTCGGGATATTTTTTTCATTTCTCCTGATCACTTTTAGTTATGTATTATTTCCTTTAGTATACTTCTATGGATTCGTACTATCGACAAATATACCCCACGTGCTACACGTGCCAAGCAATATTTTTTCTTTTACTTTTATAAAATAAAATAGGCTACTAGAAATTTTACTTTATAAAATAAAACAGGCTACTATAAATTTATATAACAAAATAAAATATACTACTAGAAAATTTACCTTAATAAAATAAAACAAGCTACTAGAAATCCAGCTATTTAATGTAAATGAGTTAATTGTCATTTTCGTCTTTGTGGTTTGTTCACTTTTGTAATTTCAGTCAAATTTTAAAAAATGCATCAGTTTCCTCTCTGACATACTGGAAACATGTCACTTCTGTCCAAAAATTAAAATCTAGTTAAGTCAGACATGTTTAATGAAGGGTATTTTTTCCTTTCATATTTCTTTTATTTTTACATTATCTTATGAAAGGACAAAAATACCCTTCATTAAACATGTCTAACTAAACCGGGTTTTAATTTTTGAACTTAAGTGACACGTTTTCAGTATGTCAGGGAGGAAACTTGTGCATTTTTGAAACTTGGACTGAAACGGCAAAAGTGAATAAACCAAAGGGACGAAAATAGCAGTTAACTCAATTTAAATACATACATACATACATACATACAATGACGAATACATATATACATACAATAACGAATCAACAAGTTTATCGTATGACTTAAGATGAGACAAATGTAGATTTACTTTATAACAAAACATAGAAGCTTAATCTTAAAATAAAACAACGATTAAGAGAACGTAAAAACTTAATCTTAAAATAGAATAACAACTAAAAAATGGGTCGGATAAATCGATCCCTATTAAATTCTATACTTTGTCTTTAGTTTCCTTAAAGTTATTAATATTTTGTTACTTTGTCTTTAGTTTCCTTAAAGTTATTAATATATTTTGTTTTTTGGTGCCATCAAATGTTGAAAAAAATGGTACCCAAAAAATGAATACTTAAAGTGAATGGTATGCTGCATCTTGTTTGAAATTTCTCAAGTTGTACAGAAATAATAAATGCATTTTTTATTACATATACACACACTTATATTTAAATAGAAATAGTTATAACTAAATAAAATTACATAAATAATAAATGAGACAATCTATTACGAGTTCGTATATATGGGATCATTCAAGACTAGGGACGCCTGACACGTTTCGAAAACACGACATGATATAAAATTAATTAGTTTTGGGCTGATTAATATAACATGTTTATTAACTTAAACATGTCGTTAAATCAAATCGGGTCAATCCGAATACAAACTATTTAGTAAATAGTTAACTACTACTTTTAATTTAATTGGTTTCTAGAAGGTTCCTATTTAGATTTTAAAAAGTTATTTAAAAGTGTTGATATTTAAAATTTAAATTTTGGAATCTTTAGTTTTTTTTTATTTGTTAGAAGTGAAATTAAGCTTTTCTATATTTTTAGCTAACTATTTGTTTCTAACAATTTATTCATTAATTCTCACTAACGATTCTCACATCTGGTTCTTCAATGCTTTTCATTTGATTTATCAAATCTTGATTTAAATATATAAAATATTTTATTAATTAACAATTAGAGATATAATTACAAAAATAGTTTAAAAAACACCAATAAAAAAGATCACTTGAACTTTAATGAGGTCTTTGAGGTTAACTCATTTTGTGAAAAATATGAAATTCAAACGGTAAATATGGATGATGAACACATTAGCCTAAAAAACCAAGACAAAAAAAACAAACATCACATATCGCCTATGTCATGAGTATTGATGCTTCAGTACGGTTCTAGATATGCGAATTCAAGAGTTAGGAAACCGTTTTAACGATGAAGCATCCGACTTACTTGTTTGTATAAGTAGTTTGAGTCCTTATGATAATTTTAGTGTATTTGATATTCCTAGATTACTATGATTAGTTGAGATGTAATCATATTTCGATGAAAATGATAAAAGAAGATTTCGGGTTAGAGTTTCGACCTACATTGATAATTTAAAAGGGAATACACAATTTAGCCAACGTTAATGGTTTGTCAAATCTTGTACAATGAAAGGTTGAAACAACGAAACACCTTTTATTTATATTGGTGTATCGTTTATTGAAGTTATCATTTATATTACTCGTTGCAACTGTAATCTTTGAAAGATGTTTTAATGAAATTTGTGAAGTATGATTTGCGTAACTAGATTAGTGATGAGGTTAAGCGATGGTTGTATTTGCTATATTAAAAAAGACTTGCCTAGAAATGTCTCTCTATACGATGTTATGGCCATATTTCCAAACATGAAAACCCGTAAGGAACACCTTTAGACATATTGTATCTTCATTATGCATTTGTAATGACATTCGACACACGTATGTTGATTATATGAAATTTCGTATGATAATCTTTTTTTTGTATGACCTGATATGAAATAAATTATTATATAGTGATATATAAATACCCATAGAAGTTACCTCCCCACAATTTTTTTGGGTCACCCATTGCCGGAGGCGAACCTATGGTATATAATGGCAGTCAACCATCCTCCATGAAAAAAGTGTTATCTTTACGTTAAAATCATGATCGCCCCTATAAATTTTTAGTTAAACCCTCTATCGCTCCTCATGAAAAAAAATCATGAACCCATCACTGTTAGGATCTTAACTTCTTTATTTGGTTCATAATTTCGTCTTATTCAGTTTTTTCATATTGCCTAATGTTAACGCTTAACGACTGACTAATAAACTTAGAAAGTGACGCTATAACATACCTAAAATCGGGACTGGCGGGGACGATTTCACTTTCAACTGTAGACCAAAGTTTCATAATAGCCACAAGTTTCAACCTATTTTGTAAAATAACTAAATGAGATTTAAGACGTTTATAGGATGTACGAAAAAAGAAATTGATTGAGGCGAAGTAGACATAGTAAAAAAGTTGGGGGATCTAGGAACATCACCAACAAAATCACAGTGCCAGAATTAAAAAAAAAATTGCGAACTTTTTTTTTAAAAATAAAAAATTGTGAACCTTTTTTTTTCAACTTTCTTATTAATTATCACGGCACCAACCCCTTTTTATTCTTTCCTTTTATCACCCACGGGCCACAGTTTGAAAAAAAAAAGATGCCCAAGCCCTATAAAGAAAACTAACCCATATAAAGCCCAAGAAATGAAACAAATGGACCCAACATCAAACAACTGGAGCCCAATTAGAAATCATGGACTTTTATTGAAATTAATGATCCAAAATTACTAGACTGCAGAGCCGCAGTGGTGCCAAGTTCTATCCTGAGCACACTCAGATTTTCATCCCATCATATGTTTGTGTTCAACTATTATGGTGACACAACGTCTGTCAAGTGTCAGTCGGCGGTATGGTTTTTCGGGGAAACACCAAAGCCAAACTCTGAAGCCAGCGTGAGCCCAGTTAAGACAACAAAGTCTGGCCGAAATGGGACAACGGGGCTCTCCAATTTAGGAATTGCGGTGGCCTAACACAAGAAATTTGTCGTTCCAAAAAAATGTATGGTAACTTTTATTAACAAATGAATTAAAATTTTAACACTCATGAACAAAAAAATGAATATAATCTTAGAACTTAAACCGTAAACCTACACTTCAACGGTGGTCTGATTAATCGCCATATATCTCCATCGCTCTTTCTCCACAAAATCAGCATCTAAAAACCGTGAGACGAACGCCCACACCCGATAAACATCCTCAAAATTTGTCAAAAAACCAATTGTAGCTATGACCACCGGTATCCCAAGGTCAGACCTCTCTTTCTTTCGGGTCAACGGACTCTTTTGACCCTCGCTGTCGATGCTTTTTTTTACCTCTATTATTCTCTCCCTTTCTTCAATACTTTTATCCACAAAACTAATATGTTTTAAAACCGCGTAACTAAGAGAAATGTTTTGTCGATCTGCCAACTTCTGTACAAGTGTCGGCTCGACCTTCTCGCCTTTCCAATCGAACACGTTGAAAGTCACCACTGGGCCACGCTCCACCCTCACTTTCGGCCCGTAGATCCTAACCAAAGGGACCCCGTCTTCCGGGTGCGGGTGTTTTAGACTACCAAATGCATTTACTAGCCAGTTCACTAAGTACCTCACTCTACTACTTATCAGTATCAAACCCAACGAATCCGCCTGATCTAACCCTCGAAACTCGACATCCGAGCTAACCCCGCTACTACTCGCTTCGTTTTTCGTTGACTTTTCTTTACGGTCAACGACGATGTCACGTTTCCAAATATCAAAAAACGACGATTCCTTCTTTTCTTCATTAATTTCTCCGATCTCTTGTATTTCGGATATTTCTTTTTTTGATAATGACAATGACACTGACAATGACGAGGATGACGACGATGATGATAAGACCATTTTCCCTCGGTCCATACTCCTCGATTCTTCGAGGAATAACGGCCGGTTGGGCGCTTGAACGATGTTAACCAATCCTGTAACCGTAGACGAGTTCTTAAACACCGACGATCTTGACTTTTTGATAAAAAGACACCCGAAGCCCGACGGGTTTTCCCCGAAAACCTTGTAAAATGAACAAACTAAGAAATCGGGCCGAAAAAGCGACAAACCCAATGTCTCCATATCTTTAGCACCAAACCCATTTGCATCAAGACACACATGCCACCCGTTTTCTTGAGCCAAACTCATCCAAACATACGAGTATTTCGACCCAGTAACCTTCGATTGCAACGGGAACACGAAAAGTCCCCTTTTCTTCTTCTTCTTGCTCTTGTTGTTGCTCACAATAGATTTCCTTAACTTCTTGGACTGAACTCTCATATTGGGCCACGAAAACACAGCCGAATCAACCCGGCCCAATCTCTTCCTACAGCTTTCGACCATGGTCTCGACCGCTTCGTTCTGGTGATCATAAACCGTCAAAAGGTTCCGGCTCGTGTGGAATGGGTAAGAATCCGCCAACACTTTGAATGCAGATGTTTGGTTAGCTGTGAACACCAAAGAGTACTCATCTGATGAAATGTTCATGAATCTAAAGATCCTTTCCTTGATCTTAGTTTCGAATTCGGGCTCTAGCCCACCACGTGTTATTTCCAAATACAAATTCGCGGATTTGTATATAATGTTAAAAAAAGTTGCATTAGAATGTAACTGTTGCGAGTACGAAAAAAGCCCGTGACCGTTATAGTCAAGGCACACATGGCTCATTAAAGTGAGCTGATAATATTCCTGATCCCGGATTCGGTCAGCCCGGTCAGTTTCCGGGTAGTTCGGGTAAGCCCGTTTCATTTTATCAAACGATTGGTCTAGAGTTGGTATAGATTCATGGTTGGTAAATTGCGTGTTCGGAAGAAGAGAAGTTGCGGTTGCCGCGATGAAATCGTACCTGGACTGACGACTTGTCGTTGGTTGCTCCCTGTCCCCGGGCTGCCCGAGTATCTGATTCGGGCAGCAACGGCGAAAACAAGGTGAAGTCATTCTTTATGAATGTTCTTGTTGATGAAGTGGTTGTTGCCTTATAAAAAAATGGTCATAATTCATAAACATTAAACAGCTAATGTTTTGTCTTATTTAATTCACAATGTTACATTGTTTTTGTCGTGTTAGTTGTTCACATAAGTACAGCTAACCTTTAACTATGTATCTATTTTGTTGAAGATAAAAAACTAGAATGTAAGTTTATTATAAAATATTAGAATAAAATCAGTTTTATACATTTCTATAAGTAAAATTCTAAAATAGTCCCCGAGTTTAGGTTACTTTTGCCACTTCAGTTCAAAAAATAAACTTTTTTGTATCTAGGTCCCCGATGTTTCATTTTTGTTGTCATTCAATTGGCAAACTGGGTTAAAATTTTATGTTAACTTCTCCTCTTTTTAGTCGTTTTCCTCATTTAGTTAAAATATATTATGACATAAAATGACGATTATACCCATCATTTAAATGATAAAACGGAAAAAAGGGGAGAAGTTAACAGAAACTTCCAACCCAGTTTGCCAATTGGATGAAAATGGCAACAAAAACGAAACCTCTAGGTCCTCCTCTTTTTAATTGTTTTCCACATTTAGTTAAAATATATTATGGCATAAAATGACGATTATACCCTTCATTTAAAAGATAAAACGGAAAAAAAGGGGAGAAGTTAACAGAAAATTCTAACCTAGTTTGGCAATTGGATGAAAATGGCAACAAAAACGAAACTTCGGGGACCTCTATACAAAAAGTTTCATTTTTTAACTGAAGTGGCAAAAGTAACCAAAACTCAGGGACCATTTTGACATTTTACTCATAAAAATTTACAAAACTGATTTTATTCTAATATTTTATAATAAACTTACATTCCAGTTTTTTATCTTCAATAAAATATATACATAGTTAAACGTTAGCTGTATTTATGTGAACAACTAACACCATAAAAACATAGATACAAAATATTTCATTTTTGAACTAGAGTGACAAAATAACCTAAATGCAGGGACCATTTTAGCATTTTACTCAATTTTGATAAACTATAGTTTATGAAATTCCATATGTTAGATACAGGGTATCTGGTATTATAGTTTGATTAGTCATGTGGAACAATTATTTTGACCCATTCTAGCTTGGTTATGAAGACAATAACTTGTATGGTTGTATTTCACGTAGAAGTGGTCCAAAATGCAGCCCTCCACTATCCCCATGAAGTGGTTCATATTTAGCTACCAAAAAGTAGTTTTTGTCTTTTAAGATCTTTTCTTGTAATCGGATCGAGACGGCTCTTATACTTGGACATGGACCGTTTTTAACTTTTAAGTTAGTTTATTGCTTTAATCGGTTTTTGAAACCGGCCTGACTAGAAAATCGTCTGTCTGGTTATCAAAACATTAGTTTGTAAGTCGAATATCAATTGGATATGTTGAAATGCATTCTTTATATATTTTTTTAAAATGAGTCTTGTGTTTTTTTATGATAAGAGATTGTCTTTTCCTAGTGAAGAATGTTGCAACTCGTGGTTAAGTACGTTGGTTTTTATATCTCATAAAGGAAATGATTTTCACATATCACATGGTTTCACATGCCACGTCATTATTATTAATTACAAACAATATTTTTTGGTTTTAATAATTTGTAAATAAAAACATACTAAAACATATATAAGTAACTTCAAAAGGTAAAATAAACAAACTACAACCCGAGTCGTTTTAGATTTTTCGCCTTTAAATTTTTTGCCGCTCACTCGCCGACCTCTCAAGTAGTGGGCGCTCAACGCTAACACCTTTGATCGTTCTCAAGTTCTTATAATCGATTTTCCATTGTTGGAGTTTGTAATTAGTGTGGCATTGGTGGTTGCTGTCGATAGTATTGTTGATTCCAACCATCATACAACGTTGTTTGAGCTTGCAGTTGGGTTGGCGTTTATGTTTGCATTTGGAGGAATTGATGGTTCGGGTCCTCAAGACAACGCTTGGGTCGTGGGGGGGAGGGGGGCAAAGCGGTTCAGGTTGTCTCGGTGATTGGAATCCATATTATGTGTAAAAAGATTAAAAGATGTTAGTGCGTTTGAGATTAATAAGATTATTCATAAAAAAGGTTAATGTATATGAGTGTAAATTGGTGCGTTAAAAAACTAAAATATATTTTCCTGTTTTAAATTGTACCCTTTTTAACAGTCAGTTTTGTGAAAAAGTAATTTATTTATGGAATTGACTATTTCATAGGGGAAAGACTCACGCATGAGAGTCAAAGGCGTGGTTCACACGACCTGGGTGCGTTGTTCCACACGTAGAGCTTGGGCCAGGTCAAAGTCACGTATGCAACGCGAAGGCGTGTTAGAAAGGTCAAGTTATTGAGTATTAGTTTTTTTCTTGAGCTAATTTGTTATGGGTCGTTATGCAAGTGACCTAGTAAATTGTATGCACACTATCCTAAGCTTGTGTCCGGATCTAACGAATCAAAATAGCTTGTCATAAAGATTATACTTGCATTAACGACTTATACATTACAAAAATAAAAATTATATAACACATAAACTACATATAACTTAAAGGAATGATAAATTGGTAGTATTTTCCATAATGGCCGGCAAGCCAACTCATCTAAATAGTATATCAACACTCTTTTCATAGTTTTCCACATATTAATGATTTATTTCATGACCCACCACATAAAATTATGAACACAAACTTTACCATGTGCATATATAGGTGTACATTGTTCATAGTAACTCAAAAGCAACAAATAATCATACAATATTGTTAACTTTAAAGGTTGACACGATTATTGATATCATTTGGCCCCATTTCTTGCTTGTCTCTCGCGCATTATCTTAACACCCATGTACCTACATATCAACAAAACCACAACATTACACATATATTTTTAGCCACAAATATCATATAACTTACTTGAGTACATACATAACACACATACATGTAATGAGTATTTTGACCCGCCGCGTGTTACGGCAGCGTCGAAACGTAATGTAACTCGAATATATACCGTCAAATATTTGACTGACTCGTTTTCGAACAAAATTTATGTCAAAATGTAGACCAACTGAAAACGCACATATAAATAAGCACAAAAACGTAATATATTTGATCTGACTCATTACCGAGAAAAAAATACGGCGAAACGTAAACCAAGTTGGATTTATATCAAAACGTATTTAAAGATAAGCACGTAAGAAAATAGTGTTTTTTGAGTTAAAAATGCTACCGCGCTTTGCGACGACGTCGAAACGTAAAGTAACTCAATTTACACACCACCAAGTGAAAACGTAAAAAAATATGTCATAACGTAGACCAACCAAAATCGTACATAAAAATAAGCACGAAAGCGTACTATACTTAACCCATGTATATAAATATAAGCACGTAAAACTCGAGAGGGTTAAAGTTATTAAAAAAACTGAGGGTGTAAGTGGCAATGCTAGATTTTGAGGGATAAAAAAGACAAAAAAAAAAGAAGAAAAAAAAAAACTTAGGCATTGACATTGGCTACGACGAAAAGGCATTTCTAAATTGTTATATATATAATTTGGTTACCTTCCTAACATCATAACGGTGGCTTGTGGGTTAGTCCCCGGAGAATTGCGGAATGTTGACCCATCAATGACCCTGAGAGAATCTATGTCGATAACCTTATAATCGCGATCCACCACTCTATCCACAATGCACCCGCCGTGGTAATGCCATATGGTCATCACAGTGTCCTTACAAAACTGTTCTAAGGATCGTGACACATTGGCATGTTTAGGGAGTAAGTTTATTGGTGAACTCGCGGTCATGTTGAGAAGAGTAATTATAGATAAAGAATCAAATCTGAATGAGGAAAACGCGTTTGATTCGATTACATTCTCAATGATGTTCATTCCATCGACGCATCTTTGTAAGTCGCGAGGGTCTTTAAAGTAGTTGAATGTAACTGATGGGTTGTCATTTGGGTTACGGGATGTAAGCTCAAGATGGCCCGTTGAGATCGGGCCCATGATCTTCTCTAGAATAAACCCGCCCACGAAAGCACTTTGTGGGAGCGATTGCATAACCTCTACCGCCTTGTCTATGGCTTCTTGTGTTCTTTGTTTTGGTGGTACTGTTGAGAGTTGCCCAATCTGAAAAATTATACAAACAATATACTTAAAGTGCACCATTTGGATATGGGCTAAGAAGCCCACTTTGGATATGGGTTTGGTGAGACCCATTGACTATATAGGCTAAGGCCCAATTGTAAGAGGATTACCTT
This sequence comes from Scalesia atractyloides, assembly GCA_947069175.1. Taxonomy (NCBI): domain Eukaryota; kingdom Viridiplantae; phylum Streptophyta; class Magnoliopsida; order Asterales; family Asteraceae; genus Scalesia; species Scalesia atractyloides. The sequence continues at coordinate 100,016,586 of CAMTDV010000024.1, read as the reverse complement.
TGGAGAAAACATTCCATAATCTTGAGTTCGAGCTCCGCCCGCAAAGTTTTCACCAGAAGCAGCCTCGATATATGTTCCGTTATGAGTGATACCGACGACTTGAATGAGAGAAACCTCAACGGGTTGAGGAGAGGGAATGAAAACCGCATTCATTGGGTTATCAGACATTCCAAGGCCCACCATGGGCTGATCCAAGACCACTGTTATGTTATGGGCCTGAAGTTGTCTTTTTGGGCCTATTCCACTTAACATTAAAAGTTGTGGGCTTCCTAGGGCCCCAGAGGACACTATAATTTCATTTTTGGACCCTCTCCTTAAGTAAGCCCTGTGGCTCACCCCATTTGCATCAGCAAAGATCACTCCATGGGCCTTGGGCTTTGTATTTCCTAGATGTGATATTACACACAAAAAAAAGAGTAAAAAGATATATGATATATAAACATTTATTCAAATGAATATCTGTCAGATTTTACTGGGTATGTTTGTTTGTAATTTACATGAAACAATCTACCTCGAGTCGTGAATAATATTCGGTGAACGGGCGCATGGAGTAACACGGTGAGTCCACTTGGTTTAGCATACCGAAGCAGATCGGCCGCGGTGTGTCTATGACCGTTTTGATCAAAAATCGTGCCTCCAACTTTGGTACCGTACATGTGATCGTAGGTGAACCCGTTATACGGCCGTATTCCCGCCTCCACTAACCCGTCCCTCACCGCAGATTGCCATTGCTTCAACGGCGGTTGAAATGCCACCACCTTTTCCACCCACTCATACGACTCGTTGACCAACCTCGCATCCCAACCTGCAAGCCGAACATAATCATGACCCGCACGGGAGTAAAATCCCGCATTCAAGCAACTTCCGCCACCGAGAACGCGGCCACGCGCGCTCACAACTCCGTCCTCGGAGACAAAACGTTGGGAGGGGGAAGTTGGGGAGAGGTCGGACAATGCGGCCCCGAAGGCGGCTAAGTCAGTGATGTTTGGGTTTCCGTAAGGTGAGCCGCCACGTTCGAGGAGGAGCACCGAGGCGTTTTGAGAGAGGGTGGCGGCTAACGGACAGCCTGCGGTGCCGCCACCAACGATGATGTAGTCGTAGTATGCAACTGTTGGAGCTGTTGTTGCTTGGTGCATGAAAGTGTACCCTGGATCTGTGATACAAATTAAATAAATTATAAGTTAAGTTCAATAAGGGTGGTCATCATCGATCACTCATCACTCACTCACCACTTCCAATCAAGTTCCGCCATTTCATCAACCATTATTCTATCACTCACAATCTTTTTTAGTGGAAATGCCCATCACTCACAATACCCAACAATAAACCCTCACCTCCACTCACAACTTTCCATTTATCACGCGTTAACAAATTGTATACGTTATCAAATAAAGTGGCGGTGGAATGTTATCAAACTCCACGCGTGATATTTGTCCATCACGTGCAAACAAACTGCCACCCCGGGTGGCCTAAGGTTTCATAGTGACAATGTGACAAATTAACGTGTGATACGGATTTAATAAATTAGAAATTACCTTCAAAAGTGACAATGTGACATAATTAACGTGTTTAAATAAAATCATAATAAAAGGATTATAATTTTATTTATTAATATTTATGCCTTTAGTAATAACGTAGGCTGCTTGTTTTAGCTCTTAACGGTTCTTAATGGTTCTTACTGGTTTAACACTTAATGGTTCAGACTGTTTGTTTCGCGAATGGATATATGAATGGTTCAGTCATTTGCCTCTGAATGGTTAAACATTATACCAAGTCTGAATGGTTAAGACTTCTTATTTGAATTGGTCAGACATTTGCTTCTGAATGGTTAAGCATTATACATATATATATATATATATATATACTGATATTGATGATTTTAATTTATAATGAAAAATGATAGGACATGTATCAAGAAAATCTAGAACATGTGGTTATATATTTGTGAAATACAATAAACACCGAAACCATATATTAAAGTGGTTAGTAGGTTTTCATTGAATATAAAATGAAAGGCAGTTGGAAATAAATAAAAATGGACCCATTTATTTACTCTAGTGATATAATTTCCAAAACTAGTATATTATTAATTAATACAACCAAAAGTAACGTGTGTTTATTAACTTTATATATTAAATGATCCAAATTTGCAACACTAGAAATATCAATCTTAAAAAGATGAGTTGTACATTACTAAAATTATTATTAATTCACACTACAATTTTATAATAAGGTTAAATTAACTATAATACAATTAGGAAAGATTGCGAACGGTTTTTTTTTCTTTTATACTTTTACCCTTTCATTTTTAGTATTGATACTCATAATTCTTTAACCTTCAAAAAACTTTGTAAACGAGTTTTACGTGTTTATATTTATGTACGAGTCGGTATAAAGTCAAGTTGATTTACGTTTGGAGTATATTTCTTTTGGTTGCTATACTAAACCAAAATAGATATTGACCGAAACATCATCGCATAACGCGAGTATTCTTACTAGTTCAATACAAAATCAAATTTAAGTAGGAAACCTCAAAAGCTGCGGAATCACTTATACATAGTGATAAAAGATAATCATATGTATTTAGAGGATGAAAACGAGACGACTAATAGACTGTCTTATTAGTAACATCTATAGAGATAGAGAATGAGCAGATCGGACGAGTCTAATGCCGAAACAAAACGAGTTAAAAGGATTGGTCCAGGTGGATTTACGTATAAACACTTCATGACCATATTATTTACGTTTCGTTTTTCTTAACAATGACCTCCCCAACTTTGATGCTCCTAGAAGCTTTGCTTCTCCCATTGAGCCACTAACCCTAATGGTATTTACGTATAGTTGTTTGCATTTATACAAAAGAATTCACTTATCAATATATTAACATATTGATATTGTAACATATTTTTAACATTTGTTTTGTTGGAATAACAGACCATATAAATAACTTCATCATATAACATCACGTTAAAACGTTGTTACAATTAAAAAAAAAGTGTGCATTTCACACACACACACACACACATTATATATATATATATATATATATTTATATATATATATTTATATATATATAGATTGTACCTGTTTGAGCAGAAGAAAATGTATGAAGGAGCAGAATTGCAGCTAGAAATCTAAACCACCCGAAAAACGCCATGATCGTCGTATGTTTATGTGTTGAGTCGAATGCGGCTGATCGGATGAAGAAGGATGATGGTGAAGTAAGGTTTATATGGAGAAGAAGCCCAACAATGTTGACGGCTTTATCTTAGCAACAACTCACCAAAACAAAACATGTTCTTGTATTTGATATATCAATCTTGATCGCACACATCAAATTTGCAATCTTAAAGTCTCCTAAAACTTTGAGTGTTAGCTCCGATATTTCTAACAAAACTCAAGAAATGTGACTAGCAAGTTATATCTAGTCTCTTTTAACCTACCCCTTATAGCTCTTCACTTCACTATGTATGTTGGTGCATTGAATATATATATATACACACATGTATATATATAGGATGAGGATCATTTAAGCTAGAAATCTATTTATTTTGATAAATTAGAGAGGTCCTTAGCATTTAATTTAACATAATATTTTCTTTATGAAAGTGTGTGCATATAAATATATGGGATTAATGCCTTATGTACAAGTATTTTATGCGGTTCTTGTATATCATAGTTCTTAACATAAAGATGATTAAGAAAAACGTGACCGTATATACATACATACACACACACACATATATATATATAGGGTTATGTTCATTTGTGAACAACTCCCTTGGTTGTGAATACTAGTGAACTAATCCTAGCTCTCGATTATCAATACACAAGTGTAAATCAATGGACATGATTTGATGATGAAAATACACTAGTGTTCACTCTAGGATTCCATCATATATATATTATGGGTTAAAATGAGAACCACCTTGAGTTGTGAGAACCGTGAGAGTTAGGTCCTCCAAAAGCTTTTTCCGATTTTTTCCCTCAAAAGTCATAAAAAATCACTTGTTTCAGCAAAAAAGAAAAAAATTAAAATGCCGCATACACACATTTACATGAGGTGTAAAAAAATATTTATCTTCGTACAAAATTTACACCAGCGCGTAAAAAAAATTGCATCAGTCAAAACTACTGACTCGACAATTTTTTTTAGTTTTGTTTTTTACAGATGTGTTTATAATATATTTTCATCTACGTTTATGTAAACAAAATTTGACCCAATTCGCGCGGGAAAAAAAAAGTTTTCATGATTCTCACAACTCTTGGTGGTTCTCATTTGAACCGAACCCTATTTATATATATATATATATATATATATATAGAGAGAGAGAGAGAGAGAGAGAGAGAGAAAGTATATTGTACAAAATGGCTTAACGTACATTACGTACGACATGTGATTTCGCACCCTTTAGTGATGAATTCGCATGGAGTACAGTAAATTCGCACACTAATTTCGCATGAGAGGAGATGAATTCGCATGGAATAGAGTGATTTCGCATGGGATCGGGCGGCTGAGATTATTGCGTACATTTTGTAGGATAAGACATTTTGTACAATAACCAGCCCCTATATATATGTATTTATTTATTTATTTATTTATGTATGTGTGTGCGTGTGCACGTGTTTTAATTATGTGCATATGGATATTGTAATCCACCTCATATGTGTTTTTATATGAAAGTAGTTTATATATATATATATATAGGATTCAGTTTAAGAGAGAACCAATCCTAGTTGCGAGAATCATGAGAACTCCTATAATCCAATAGGATACTTACACATCACCCATAACCAAATTAAATCAAAAGGGTATTTTAGTCTTCGCATGTCACATCTTTTCTCTCTCTTCTATTTAAAAGTCAACATGTCACATCTTTTCTATCTTTTCTATTTAAAACCCAATATGTCACATCATTTCTCTCTCTCTCTCCTATTGAGTCGAGATTTTTGGGTGAGTTCGTTTGGTAATATCCTCAAATCCCGAAATCGGGGCGTCGGAGGCGTAAAAAGATGTTTGGCGTAAAATAAAATTTTGTAAAAAAGTTTTTGAAAAAAAAATAGTAAAAATGTTTTTTGTAAAAATAAAATATTTTGTTTGGCGTAAATTTTTTTTTTTGTAAAAAAGTTTAAAACGAAAAAAAAACTTTTATACCGGCGTGTAAAAAAATTTTAAAATCGCGCGTAAAAAAAGTTTAAAATCGTCGCTTAAAAAAGTTTTAAACCGGCGCGTAAAAAAGTTTTAAACCATCGCGTAAAAAAAGTTTAAAACCGAGCGTAAAAAAAGTTGAAAATCGGCGCGTAAAAAAAGTTTAAAACCGGCACGTAAAAAAAGTTTAAATCGGCGCGTAAAAAAGGTTTAAAACTGTGCGTAAAAAAGTTTCTAAAACGACGCGTAAAAAAAGTTTCAACCCGCGCGTAAAAAAGTTTAAAATCGCGCGTAAATTTTTTTTTAACCTTGCGTAAAAAATGTTTAAAATTTTAAACCGGCACGTTAAAAAGTTTAAAACCGCGCGTAAAAAATGTTTTAAAACGGCGCGTAAAAAAAGTTCTAAATCGAGCGTAAAGAAAGTTTAAAACCGGCGCGGAATTTTTTTTTTAAAAAAGTGCGTAAAATAAGTTTAAAATCGGGCGTAAAAAAAAGTCTGAACCCGCGCGTAAAAATGTTTAAAACGACGCGCAAAAAAAGTTTGAAACCCTACGTAAAATAATTTTCTTACTGCATGATTCAAAAATAACATTAGTTAAACCACAATTATTACAACTTTAGTTATCAATTATTAAAGAGCTTAGTAAAAATACCAATTTACCCTTATCTCACTAAAAACAAAAACTTATTAATTAAAGCACAATGATTACAATTACTTTATTGTATTTTAATCTAATCCATTAAAACACTTTTGATCAATGGCTTATATTGGTTCATACGGTTCTCACAACTCAAGGTGGTTCTCATTTTACACATCCCCTATATATATATATAGATGAGTTAAAATAGTTAGGCTTGTAATTATTATGTTTTATCATCATGATCATACACTTTGGTCCAGCTTATATAGAACAATAAAAATCCGTAGACATTGTGTATTATTGATCAAGTAAGTAGTTAAAGAGTACAATGAATTATCAAATTATATCTTTTAACTATGACAATGATACAATAATAAACCCTAAATAATATATATGCTCTTCAATACGGTTTATACTTCATTAAATTCAAGTGGTCACAGATTGGTCGCAAAATTTGCGCCGAATTTTTTGGTAGAAACACCCATTTGTGTGGTAGCTGCACCTCCAATGGTTGAGAGGAAGGCTTCGTTATCAAGTTGCATTAGATTAATTTTTTTGTTAAATTTATATATATATACATGTCTTTATTTTTTTAGAAATAAATTATGAGGATTGGTGGCATTTATTAGGCTAGTGCCCATGTATTATTGAACGTATTTTCAGGGTAAAAGTCACACTTCATGTCACTCACTTACTATAAATTCATGAAATCTAAAAAATAAACCTTCACACTATCAAATAGGTCAATTATGAGATAGTAACGTTTATTAATAAATTCATGCTATCTTTAGTTATATTCTTATTTCAACCATTCAAACAAAATCAATGAAATCAATCGAACAAAAATGGACAAAGGTTTAGTACTGAAAGTTGCAACATCGTATCTTGTGGACAATATTTGGTTCTTATCAGTGAATTAATAGGGTAAGACCATGTGTAGTGGTTAACACCTCAAGGCTGGACGTTTTGCGCCATGTGGCAGCCAGTCAGCAATAAGGCATTATGAGGCGTTTTCTAAAACGGGTGTAGTGGGGATGTGGGCATTATGTTAAAATGGGTGTAAAATAAAATTTAAATAAAAAAACCCATTAAAATTTGTTATTGTCCAAACGAAGAACAGGAGCACAGTCATTGGTCAAAATATCAAACCCTCGTGCCATTTCAGCGTGATTAAAAACACGTTGCCGAAGTTTTTGTGAAAGAAAACGCCCAAACACGCCAGCGGTGGCGGTGGCGTTTATGGGCGTGTTTTGGGAGAGATACCGCCCACTACGAACGGTCTAACAATCAATTATGTATGTATTTAAATCCGTGAAGTAATTGTGTTTGTTACTTTTCTTAAGAAACTTACGAGTACGCCATTTTAATAAATTAACGCATTTGTTTACAAAATTATAACTGAATAACAAAAACTTTATATAAAATCTTCAACACTAGAGTCACTTTAAAAGTCTGTCTAGTAAGGTTGTATCATATTATACATTTTCTAAATAGTTTATTTTTTCTTACATATTTATTATTGATTTAAGATGAGCAGTCCACCAAATCCGAACATATACATATTTAAGTCTTTAGTGAGCTTGAGCTATAATGGGCCACTTTAGCTACAAATTATAAATAAGCAGTCGTTTTGGGCCGTAGGTTTTTTTTTTTGTACAACGAGGAGACTAGAAAGTATCACAAGCTGAGAAATCATCAACTCTATGAACAACCCATAACATAAATTAGTAGTTAGTTCTATTATTATTTAAATAATTTTCTAAATAATATTATATTATTGTTATATATTATCTAGGCTATATTTCATCATTGTGTCGGTGAAAATGCATCACGTCAATTCTAATAGGAGAGGGATCCGTTAAAAACCATCATTTATTGCGAGAACTGCGAGAACCAGTGTGAACACAAACAGTAATACCTAAAAAATAAAAAAAATCCAAATTTTTTTTGTTTTTTTTTTAATTTTTTTTGAAAAAGTCGCTATATTTACTCAACAATAAAAAAAATTTCAAAAAAATAAAAACAAAAACTTTTGAGTACCAACTATCCATGCACATGTGTATTTTCGTCATTTCTTTGACAAATTTCATAATACATTACAAACATTAGACAATTGTACTTTCATTTACACTACCATGTGTAACACACTACTTTTTACGTTACCAATATTAGCAATGCATATGTGTATCTATATATATCAACATGAAATAAGGTGTTTTAGTACACTAATTTGAATACATTTTCTCTTTCATCTATCATATCATCCATAATACACTACCATGCACATGTGCATTTTCATCATTTCTTTGACAAATTTCGTAATACATTATAAACATTAGACAATTGTATTTTCATTTACACTACCATGTGTAATACACTACTTTTTTACCAATATAAGAAATGCACATGTGCATCTATATGTATCAACATGAAATAAGGTGTTTTGGTACATTACTTTAAATACACTTTCTCTTTCATCTATCATACCATCCATAATATACTTTCATTACTTCCTACCATCCATAATACAATACAATTACCTCCTACCATTTATAATACAATACCAATACCAATATTTTTTACTTTATTACATGTATATCAACACCGTTTATACCATCCAATCAACATATTACATCATAAAGTGACAACTATAATGAACCCATCAACCACTAGATATAACTAACCAAAAACATATATATGAGCCTACTTTATCATTCAAAGTCACAAACTTTTTGCACCAAAACACGGTATATAATTGTTATACATAATAATGCACATGTGCATTTAATGTAAAATTGAGTGTATTATGGATGGTATTGTAAATTAAAGTGCAATTGTCTACTAGTGATAACGTATTACTGAATTTGTCGAAGTTATGATACATATGCACATGTGCATGGATAACTGTTACTCGAAAAAAAGTTTTTTTTTTTTGTAACGAAATATAACGATTTTTATTAAAAAAAATTTTGAGTGTTTTTTTGATTTTTTTTAGATTTTATTTTGCAATAAAGGTGGTTCTCGCGGTTCTCAGAATAAAGGTGGTTCTTGCATGAACCTTACTTATTGAGCTCGCGAGCCTAAAAGAGTTTATTATTTATATTATTTTATTTAATATATTAATAATTAATAAATAGTAAACGAGCCAAGCCCAAACTTGAGAAAACACAAACGAGCCGAGCTCGATCTCGAATAAGTTAATTAAGCTCTAGCTCGAACTCGTTTCCACCCCTATACTTTCTTATAAAACAGAATGCTAGTAAAAAGCCAAGAGGGGTATTGAAATCAAATAATAATTTTACTTAAGTCAAAACTAGGTAACAAAGAATATACTACAACATCTTTGTTACTTTTTCAACGGAATGTTTACATAATCATTACTTTCATGCATACCGAATTTAATTGATTAACTATATCTATCTATTCAATTTAAATGTTGTTTTACATATCAGTTAATAACGGCTTTTGGTGGTTAGTGAAATTGTTTCAAAGGACAAGCAAAGCTTGTATACAAGACTAGTATATATAGTTGGTTAAAACTTTTTACATCAAATAATAACAATACGAGTTCACTAAGGACAAGCAAAGCAACTACGAGTTAGAAGTCTGGTAAGGTAGAAATCACGTATATTTCTCCCTACATACTTACTTACCCACGACACACTGGAATGAATGACCAACAATCGTCTTGCTAATCTAGACAGTGATCACCTTTACACTGTTCTCTATTCGAGTGTTGACCACCCCTCTTAAATTACACATATAAAGGTGGTAATAAGTGATTACAATGAATAATCATACTCATCTCATTCAAGCTCTTCTTAATCTTTGGTTTCTTGTTATTTTATGTATGTTTTTTTTTTCAGGACTTCGTTTATAACTAATAACTTTAAGCTAACGTTATCTCCTTAATACTTCCCAAAACTTACTGGCATTTTTTAGCGTTCCACGGTCATTGATTATAATGTAGGTCCGCCCCTCTAGTGATCGAGAGGAAGGTTACGTTATTAAGTTGCATTACATCAATTTTTATGTTGTATTTATACGTATATGTGTATGTACCTAATTTTAGTTGTATTATACATCCATTAAATTGAGAGGACTAATAGTTGACATGATGTGTAGGTGGCATTTATTAGGCTTATAGTACCCTTGTATTATTGGATCATAAGGTAAACACAAAAAAAAAGTATTAAAATAACTATAAATATATGAATTTAACAGAAAAATAATGTAACAAAGCCCAACTCCAAAACTGCAAAATCCCATATTTTATTTAAAAACAAAACTAAGAACATCCTGTCTGATATGAATGCATACAAATGAATATAAATGTCAAAAAATCATACACACCATCACCACATGTATGATCATAATCATCAGTAGAGCGAATTGTAGGTGCAGCAAGTGGCGACGATCGACATGATGCATATCATGAGTGATGGCAGCAAAGTCACATTCAAAAGGCTGCTCTCCCCTAAATAGCCAGCCAACGTGATTGTCGCGTCAGCGATGACTCGAGCGATTGTTCCGGCTTCTGTTGATAGTAACCCTCCGTTGAACGTCCCACGAGAGAGCCTTGATGACATCACACGTGACAGAAGCGACAGATTCACACCTGGTGTGTGTAACAAACCAACATTAAACTATGCCATGTCGGTTTTCAAATTGTTTTTATGTTTCGTTACATAGATGGGGCGGTTTGTGTTACATGTCAAAACGGGTAACTTTTGTGGGTGTCGATCAACATGGATCGGATGTCGAAATACTTTTTCGTCTTTAGATTTATAATAATTAGTTTGTCAAATATAACGTATAAAACTCTATATATTAATATTAAGTAATAGAATTTTATGAATGAAACGATTTTGGAGGTATGCACTAAATAGTTGATGTAACTTTTGACCCGTTTCCTTTCTAGCTTACCCAAATCAGGGGGGATACCAAACTGACCCATTTATCCATTAACGGGTCAAGATTGACACATCGAAGTATTTATTAAAAAACGTACCTTCTAATACTTCAGCGGAGACAAACATAACGAGTCCTGAAATGACGTATTGCGGGACGGAATACGGGATAATAATATGAAAGCTCATGAGAATGCCAAGACAAACCACGATTTCAGATACGAGTAAAATTTGTCTGAAAAGAAAAACAAACATTAAACAACATTGTAATCTAAGAAAAAAGTCAGAAAATTATAATCTAAGAAACTTACCGGTCTTCAAACATGTTACTAATGTAGCTTCCAACAACAACATTGACCGGAAGAACAGTCAACCCAAGGCACGCAAGAAAGATCGCAACTTTTCCGGTAGTCCAACCGAAGTAATATGTAGTAACAACGCTAGATTCTGATAACAAAATCTCCATTGCGTATTTTAACATGAAATAAATCAATAGTTGAACCTGTAACACCCGTATACTCAAAGTCAAGCATTAAAAAAATGAACTTATAAAGGTCAACTTGATGTAAACAAAGTCAAACCTTCACGGAAGGTGTGAGTAATCGGTATGCTGCTCCAATAGAATTAACGGGTGCACGTGAATCTTCTGAAGTTTCTTCACTACCATCGTATTCCGCGTCATCGTCTTCATCTTGGTGTGGTTCTGAGCTTATTAGCAATGGTTCCGTTACACCTTTTTCAAGAACATCAGTATTGGCTTGACCTGTATTCAAATTAAAAATAGTCAACCTTTAGTGTGCTGTTTGTTTGTGTGTGTATTTAGTTGTCTTTTTAGATTAAAGGTTACCACCCGCGTTCCGCAGCGGATTCGAATCGTAGGTAAAAATAAGCAAATCGCAATAGTTAAAGTTGTTTGATGTTTTAGTTGCGGGGCTAAACATGTCATTATTAAAGTTGAGGGGCTAAACATGTCGTTATTAAAGTTGAGGGGCTAAGCATGTTATTATTAAAGTTGAGGGGCTAAGCATGTCGTGGTTAAAGTTGAGGGGCTAAGCATGTTGTTATTAAAGTTGATGGGCTAAAGTTGTTTATTATTAAAGTTGAGGGGCTAAAGTTGTTTTTGTTAAAGAGCTAAACATGTCATTATTAAAGTTGAGGGTCTAAAGATGTCATTATTAAAGTTAAGGGGATAAAGTTGTTTTTTTATTAAAGTTGAGGGGCTAAAGTTGTTTGATGTTGAAATATATAGTATATATAATTCGAATGTGCACTTTGAACTCATTTTGACTCGTTAGTCGTTACCCAAACCGATTCTTATCCCAAAGAAAAACAAATACATACCGGAAGTAGATTCGGGTTCATGTTTCTCCTCGGTTGGATGCGCGGGTTCTCTAAACGAGATCCACAACCAAACGAGGTAAATCAGCCATGCAAACGCCATAAGCCAGCCAGGTGACGTGTTCTGGTCAATGGTCATGTTATAAAATTTGAACTTGAACTGTAGCAAACCCGCAAGGGCGGCCCACACGCCATTCCTAGAGCACTGGCACTAACAAAACCTGCTGAAGCCTGCATCCGGATTTTTAGAGGTACACAATCGCTTATATATCTCCGGTTCACGGCTCTAGCTGATCCAAGACTGCAAATATAGAAAACAAAAAAATGTAAAATATTGTGATTGCATATACAAATGGCATCAACTAGGTACATTTAGGCCTGTAAACAAACCAAACGAACACGAACACAGGCATGTTCGTGTTCGTTCATTTAACTTTATGTTCGTGTTCGTTCATTTAACTTTAACCGAACATCATCATCATACTTTAACTTTAATCGAACACAAACATATACTTGAACACATTTTTATGTTAGCGTCCGTTCATTAAGAAAATGAGCATGTTCGTGTTCATTTATGTTCGTTCGTTTAAAACCTAAACGAACAGTTGATGAACGTAAAAGAAAATAAACAAACAAACATAAAAAAACACAAATGAACATAAATGACCAAACATAAACAGACACAAAGTAGCTTCTTTTATATAAATTATTGATTAATTACGATAAGTTATATTGGAAAGCCCAACTATCAATTAGTTATATGTAAATAAGTATTTAAAAAAACCTCTTTTAGTTTACATTTATATAAATACAACCCCATATGTATTTATTAAAATATTAACGAACAAACATAAACGAACATAATGACAAACAATACGTGTGTTCATGTCCGTCCGTTTAATAAAATGAACAAATAACTTGTTTCATGTTTGTTCGTTTATTTAATAAATGAACTTCCCGCCGAACAAGTTCACGAATAGTTCATGAACGTTCGGTTCGTTTACAGGCAGGCCTAAGTACATTTTCCAATTAATGAAAAAGAAAAGGTTACATGCGGAAACTCACCCGCAAAATAGACGACCAAGCAAAAGCACGGCAATCGAGTTAAAATCATAAGCCATTGCATACATGGCATTCCCTATAAAAAGAACTATGCTGCTAAACACCAACGGTCTGAAATACGATCGGTTAGACCACGCACTAAAATAAACGGATGAAAATATTTGGGCAACAGCCATGGCACCAATAACGATCCCACAAACCGTTGCGGCAGCTCCTAGGCTCATAGAATAATCATCGGCTGTCGGGACGATGATATACGTGTTGACCATATAAAGAAACGTGTTTGCAAGATTCAATAAAAGTGACATAAAATGGTATCTTTGATCATCAACGGCTTCTTCTGAAGGCGCTGGTAATTCTTCTTGCATAATAAGTGCATGTTGGCCCAAAAACGTGAGGAAATTCGTTGAGTAACTTAATCTGTCGACTGCGGCTTTTATAGTGTCGATTACGGGATCCTGAAAATATTATTTATAAGATAAGCAGATGACAAGTTTAAACGAAAAAGTATTTATTGTGTGAACTATTTTTATAACCTGTAGAGGAAGAGCGGGTTGATCATAAATCGATAAGTAGCTACCTTGTCGGTCCTGAAGTTCCGCAAGATTACGCGATATGGCTCCTACCACTGCCCCTAAACCCTGCATGTTCCATTAGATGATTGAAGACTTGCTGTAGCTGGGAATAAGGATGATTAGGGAAAAAATATTTTAAATAAAATATAAAACGTAAAAACATTAATGAACTATCAGACACAAACGAGCAAGTTACCGAATGTTCACAAACATAAATGAAAGAACACGGCCTTTGTTCATGTTCGTTCATTTAACTAAACGGACGACATTTCTTGTTCGTGTCCGTTCATTTATTAAACAAACGAACCGAACATTCCATGAACAATTTGTGCACTGTTCGGCGGGAAGTTCGTTTGTTTAATAAATGAACGGACACGAACAAGAAATGTCGTCCGTTTAGTTAGATGAACAAACATGAACAGAGGCCGTGTTCGTTCATTTATGTTTGTGAACGTTCGGAACGTGTTTGTTTGTGTTTGATAGTTCATTAGTGTTTTTAGTATTTATATTTTATTTAAATACTTGAAAATTCCGACAAATAATTAGGTAAAAAATAGAAAAAAAAGAAAGGAGCATCATGGACAGTACCACATGCTTGAAGACTTGTTGTAACTGAGAATACGGATGATTAGCACGGGTTTTGACGTAATAATCAGTAAATCTATAACCGAAACGTTTGTCAAATTTCTTGAGAATCTTCCTTAACCCAATGGCATTAATCTCAACGAAATACAAAAGCTTTAATAGATCTCTTCCAACATCTCTATAGGCTTCTCGTAAATCAGATATTTTTGCAAAATCTGGTTCCTCTTGAAGAGCATCTTGTTGTTTCCCGAGATCATCTAACCTGCTTGCAAGCAGCCCTTGTTGCTCCAATAGGAAAAGAACGATCTTCTCGATCTGCATTCATATATGTTGAAGATGAGAATAAGCGGTAGAGGTCGAAAATAGGCGGGTCACACGGGTCAGGTAATGGACAATGGGTCGTAGAAAGAAATATTGGTTTGGGTCAAGTTGGGTTGACTAGAAACACTTTTTTCCAACGGTTTCTATAGATAGTTCGTCCGTCAAATAAAATTACAAAAAGTATATTACTTCGTTAAAAATTTATATTCTTGAATAAATATACTATAAGAGGTTTTATACTTAAAAGAGTAGTAAAGTACACAGATGGTCCCTGTGGTTCACTATAATTTTGGATTTGGTCCCTATCTTTCCAAAAGTACATAGATGGTCCCTATGGTTTGCCCTTTGTAACGCATTTAGTCCTCAGCTTTTTCCAAAAGTACATGGATGGTCCTTGTGGTTTGCATTTTGTAACGCATTTAATCCCTAAGTCTGACATGCTAAAACCTTTAGATTTGTTGGCTGGGGACTAAGTGTGTTACAAAGTGCAAACCACAGGGACCATTCGCGTACTTTTGGAAAGCTAGGGACTAAATCCAATATTTTGGTAAATCACAGGGACCATTCGTGTACTTTACTTAAAAATTACAAAAAGTATATAGAAAATGCACAAGAGAACATACTTTTTAAATAAAAAGATGAACGTTTGGTATTTTTATGTTTTTACCTGGTTATCGAGCATTCTTGAGAAGTCTTTGAGAACATATCTACGCTCAAGTCCTCCAGCCTCAATCTGGCGAGCATACTGCTTTACTTTTTTCTTCATGAGCTTGTAATTGATGTAATATCTACAACATAAAAAATCATAGTAATTTATGTAAGCATTTCACTACCGACTAGGTTAACAAATATTCTAAGATAAAAGCTACACACCCTTTCCATTCTTCAATCTGTCGGTCTTTCAACTTCTTCCCGAAAGCAACCATCTCTCACTGCACAAAAACTTATTACAATTTACAAGAGAAAATGACGAGAAAATGGTAGCATCTCATAATTCACTTTTAACAACACATAAAGCGTGTTTATAAGATTCTTGAATGTTAATGAGTCATGAAAACATACTTTAAAAGCTGTCATGAATTCATTGTTTCACAACACATACCAAATTCATGTGATTTGACGGTTAAATGTGAACGATGCGAATAACAAAATAAGATATTTTTATAACATAATCACAAACCAAACGTCATTTAGTTTGAACAATTGAACTTCAAGCGAATTTGCTCAAATATCTTGTGCAAGTCAAATCAAGATCCTGACACGAATTGATGCAAAATCAATTCAAGAACTAAACTAAACGAGTATTAATTCAAATTCTACACGACTAGTGCAAGTTTAATCACAAACCGATGACATTTAGTTCAAACCTTAAGCGAATTTGCTCCGATATCTTTTCCAACCCCACCCAATCGAGCTCCCAATTCGAATCGGTGCAAAATCAGTTTAAGAATTAAACTAAAAGACTAACAATTTCATTTCTAAATAGAATGAATCCAACTTGCATAAAGCAAAAAATATATATATATAAAGTACTGACTTATAGGCTTCACATGGATCATTCAGACACCCTGGATTACATTAATAATTCAAGCAAAAAAGTCATGCTAAAGTAGCAGTTTTTTGTCCTCTAACTAAGATACCCAGATTAAAAAAAAATAATCAAAAATATGATACATGAACATTAAATTTATAAAAATTTATGCAAAATAACCACCACAACTATGAATCAATCATGATCCCAAAACAACAATTTCTTGTTAAATACTCAGTTTTCTTGATCCAAACACTCAACATAATATCTTGCAATTCATCAATCTTATGATCATTTTTTATTAATTCATGATGCAAACACATCATCACATCACAAAAAAGAAAAAAATAAAGAAACCTAATCTTTGAAACACAAGTTGCAACATAATAAGATCTTCCAATTCACAATCTTTTTATCAGTTTTTATAATTTCTTGATGCAAACAAACAGTTTCCATTAAAACCCACAAATTACAACACAAAAAGAAGAGAAAAAAAAACTAATCTTTGAAACTCAAGTTGCAACATAATAATCTCTTCCAATTTACAATCTTTTTTATCAATTTTCATGATTTCTTGATGCAAACAAACAATTTCCAATAAAACCCACAAATCACAACACAAAAGGCAAAAAAATAATAATAATAATCTTTGAAACTCAAGTTGCAACATAATACCTTGCAAATCATCAATCTTTTTATCAATTTTCATGATTTCTTGATGCAAACAAACAATTTCCAATTAAACCCACAAATCACACCACACACACACACAAAAAAAAAAAACTAATCTTTGAAACTCAAGTTGCAACATAATATCAATTTTCATGATTTCTTGATGCAAACAAACAATTTCCATTTAAACCCACAAATCACACCACACACACACACACAAAAAAAAAAACTAATCTTTGAAACTCAACTTGCAACATAATAAAATCTTGCAATTCACAATCTTTTTATCAACTTTCATGATTTCTTGATACAAACAAACAATTTCCAACAAAACCCACAAATCCCAACACAATAACTGCAATTCAAACACATGATCACATCTCAATCCTCAAAAAGAAACATAAAAAACTAACCTTTATGAAGCAGAGCAGTACCAATGAGGAGAACAAAGGGGAAAGATTTAAGAAAAACAGGGGATGAAGTGAGTGAAGAAAAAGATTCGGAATTGACTAAACTAATCACCCGAAAAAAGGGTAGCTGAGATCGACTGAAATTTTTATAAATAATAATAATAATAATAATACTAGATTTGCTGTGTTATTATGTGTGCAAGAAACGATAAAGAACACACACACAGAAGGTTAGATTGGAGGCAGAGGGGTGGCGCTGCTGATATTTTTGTTTTCTTCTCGATCTCGATTATTTATTTATTTATGTTTATGGGTTTAACCCAAAATCGGATGGTGATTTATGGAACACCATAACTTTTAAGATTATTATTATTATTTTATTTTTGTTGATATAGGACTATAGGAGGGTCATTTGGCTCGTCATCTAGGGGTCAATTTGATTCATGGGTTATTTTAATATTATGTTTTTGGGTTTTTTTTTTTTTTTTTTTTAACAAGTTGTGTTGATGAGTAACTGAATGAACGGTAACCCTTTTCTAATGTATATAAACGGATTGTGAACACGGATTAGGGCGTGCTCTGATGATCAGTGTCACTTTCTCACTTGTGCGATGTGGGTTCTATCTCACGCCCCTGGGTTAGCTCTTTAATTTTTTTAGTGTATTTATATATCGTTTGTAGATTAATAGTTAATTTTTATGTAAGCTTATACGTCTAAAGATGTTTTGCTTAAATATCTATTTTTTTTTAATTGATGAATGTTATTAGTAACTATTTGAACGGAAAAAAACGAAACTTTTGTAACAAAACTAAACAAATACCGGTATTTTACCGAATTTTACACATAGATACCGGTAAACGTTTCTGGTACCGGTATTTTCGGTACGGATACCGAGCCCCAGTGTCGGACACAGGGATTATTTATCGGGGGTGCGGATGAGGTGTTCGATGTTGGGTTTTTTTTGTCTAAAATACACATTAATTTTTTTCAAGGGGTGTGGCCGCCCACATTAACCAAAAGGTGAGTCCGACCAGCCCTAATAACAAGATGTTAAGGAAACCATAATATTATTGGTAACTAGCAAGGAGTATTGAATACACATGAAATATCGAACAAAAATAATTTAATTTACCACTTTATTATTGTTTTTTTTATCTATAAGAAAGAGTTCATCTTAATAATTTCTACCACTTTAGAGACAGGGATTTAAGTCCAGATCATCAACATCTATTTGCCTATTTAAATGATTGTGATCAATCGTGGTGGCTTAACTATTTAGCCGGGATCCTTCACATTTAAATAATATGATAATGATATAAGGAGAAATTAACATAATTTAACAACTTAATATTAATTAAAATACTCATGTGTCGATTGTCATAGTTTCTTTTGATATAGACCATTGATTGATTATAAAACAAGCATGTGGATGTCGGACAATTGTTGTTTTCCTATATTTACCTACCACGGAAACCTAGATGCCTAAGATTGAATGCCTTTTTGCAAATTGTAATCATTGAAAAAAATCGAAGATGAAGAAGGTTTGACAAGTCAATGACTTATATTTAATCTTTATCAATTGGCCAATAACACTCTCAACTTTCGATTTGTATATTAGCACTTTCAACTTTCAACGGCTGATAACATTCACTAACTGACTGAACCCTAACCCAGTTAGTTTTTGTTGATGTGGCCCTTTTTGCTGACGTGGCATATGATGTGGCATTTTTTATGACATGGCAGCTGATGTGGCATTTTTTCGATGATGTGGCAACTGACATGACATTTTTATGACGTGGCAGCTGACATCGGTTAACTGGGTTAGAGTTCAGTCAGTTACCGAGTGTTATCGGCCAATAGGTTGAAAGTTGGGAGTGCTGGTGTGCAAATAAAAAATTGAGAGTGTTATCGGCCAATTGGTTAAAGTTTAGGTTATTTAAATCCAATATCCTTGTTTTTGTTACTATAACATTATTATCTTCAAATCTTTAAACATTTTAAGATCATTATCATAAGTTATTTTTTTCAAAATTAATATAGTTGTCTTCAATATAACATTATTAAAATATTCAAATCTTTAAATATTTTAAGATCATTATCATAAGTATTTTTTTTTTCTAAATTAATATTGTTATCTTCAAAAACACGTTTGATAAATATAGATCTGATTTGATATTCAGATCTACTATATCTAAATATATGATTTTTTTTCTTTTCTTAATCTTATAATTACATATTTTATTATATTTATTTAATTCATTAACTTTTTTTTTGGGTTTTTTTAACGATAAATTTGAATTGCTGACGGACCACTGGAGTATCATCGTGTCACTAGAGGAGCCACCCGATCATATCCATCTCCACTAGGCATAATACCACACCAATTCATGAGAAACCCAATAAACATGGGAAAACCCCCTTATGGGAATTGAACCAGGTCCTAAAGTCTTATCACACCACAAGAATGCTAGGCTATAAAGCCATGGGCATTTAATTAATTAAATTAATATTAATATTTGGTCAGCACGATTCAACATAGTTACTGTGTGGTCAAGTCTATATATATAGTTGATATTTGATAAGTCGTAATTAGGCTAATGGGCCCCACTTTCAGGTTTCTTTGAATGGCTTTTTCCTTTGATAAGTCATACCTATTATAACTTCTTGATTTAATTTCTATATACACAAACTCATATTAGAGAGACATAAAACAATAGTGACTGAAATGGCATTTATTGGCGATTAGGGGTTCAACTTATGTTTTTTGGGTCAGTCATAGGGACACAAGTTACAATTTATTTAAAATATTATCATCTATAAAAGTGAAACTTTAGCTACAACATCAAGTGTGATTAGAAATATTATAGATTTTTTTAACAGCAAAAGATTCTATAAAATGTAGAAAAAATGAGCCAGCGAAGTTGTAAAACTCACGAACAAAGTACAAAAGAAAAACTACTAGTAAAAGAAAAACGACAAAAACTACACTATTATAGATGAATATGTTATAACTCGTCGTATGTTTGTTTAACAAATAACCAGATATAACATATTAATTCGACAACATTTCATCAGTTTAAAATTTGTCTCTTTTAGTCATCTTCATTTCATTGTCATGTTACATCACATCAAAATCATTTATCAAAGTAGAATAACTCATCGTATGTTTATTTAACAAAATGAAAATTGGATTTTAGTGATCAAAACTACGATTCATAGGTAGATAATAATTCATACTTACAGTCTGACTAGTGGTGTTCATAAATTTCACTTTCGTTGTTAAAAGCAATCTCAATAACATGATGATCATAGGTTTATACTTGAGATCCATTTAATTTCTCTCACAATGATGATTATAAACGAAATGGAGAAACATACGAGCGGAATCAACTATAAATCGAGTGTGTATCTATAACGATTATGTCACACCCCGACCCGCAGCGGAAAAAGGTGATCGGGGCATGATTGGGTTTTCATCAAAGCTCATGACATTTATTATAATGTTTCATATTTATTATTACAATTTTAAAGAAGATCATACAATCAAATCATACAAGTACAACATGTTCTATACATCTTTCTAGACTTCATTATTTTTCTTCATTAACCCGAAGCCCAGTACATAATCCGCCTGACATCGATTTTTAGACGATTCTGGGTGATTGTTCAAAGATTCGTAACATACAGAATGATAGATAGAGAAGTTATAGGAATATACCAACTAGAAGTAAAATCCCGGTTTTCCGGTGGAAATCTCCGGCGGGTGCACCAAATTCCGGCGATGTATTTCTTGCGACAGAGACTCTTCAGGGAGTTTATGGTGAGTGTGGGTGATTTCGGTCCTAGCTCTAGATGTCCTATTTATAAGGTAAGGCAACAGTGGGATAGATTCTTCGGTTTTCCGGCAAGTATCTGAGAATTCCGGCGAACACAGATAAATTCCGGCGACTTGCGGCGACTGCTTCAGAGTGTTTTAGCGAGAGTTTAAGAGAGAGTTTGAGTGTTTGAACGGGTGGGATTAAGGAATTTAGCCCTGTATTTATAGGCTGCTTAAGGTGAGATTTGATTTTGGTAAACTCGGCGGTTATGACTGAAATTGGGGCTAGACATCGGTTATAACCGATGTCGTCGACGGTTATAGCGTTATAGTCAAAAGAAATAATGGCTGAACTCGCGGATTGCCAGATTTTCAGGTGATTGCGAGTTCCGTCGCGCTGATACCTGGTTTTTGAATTTAAATTTTGCTTTAAGTATTAATTGTTTCAGTATATTAACCAAAGGCAGCGTGTGGCGGAGTGGTGTTGTGGTTGTTTGGTGAACTAGCTGACCCGGGTTCGAAACCCGGCAGCTTGTTATTATATTTTTTGCACTAATTTTTAATCTTTAATAATTATAGTTTTTAAATTCTAAAATGTTTATTAATTATGTATTGTTTAAAATTAGTTTGAGCTTTAAACATGCAACGAAAATTTTAACTGGATGTTCGGTTAATAAACGAAGCGGGTTTGAAAAACCCGTTTTTTGACGGATGTTACAGTATCCCCTACTTTTAGAAATTTCATCCCGAAATTTAAGTAGTAGTGGTATATTTGTCTTGGAGGGAGGATGTTTTAATTAGACATTTACATAATTAGAAGAGGGTGAGAGTTTAAATCTTATTTGAGGCGGTAACGTTCCTAGTAAGGGTTGAATACCCGGTTACAGGAATCGCTTTTTGATGCCTAAAGTGTAAGAATACGGAACATGGATAAACAGAGTTGATTCACTAAGTATGATTTCATGCACAAGAGTTTTGATACGTTTGGAAAGATAAGGTTATACCCTAAAACAAAACTTCTACCACTAAAACCTACATGGAACTTCTCATAACCGCCTGACAATGCCTCTGATCCTTTGACAAGAATACTTATATATAGGAAGTACCATCGGCGTATCCACCATATTCTTATCAAATTTACATTGGCTTTATCATTAAGTTATAATTAGTTCTATGTGACTCTAGAACATAAACAAACACAACAACCAAAGCTTGCGTCTTAATTCTGAAAGTATACATGTTTGAATGATGACAGTACCTCTCTCGTTTGTTATGATGAAGAGGTTAGTATATGTAGAAGTGAGACACAACCCAACTTCTTTAAATGATGAGATTGAGATACGTTGAGATGTATGATGATATGAATGCTAAAATCAGTGAAAACAAACTTCAACCCTGACATTACTAAATCCTACATGGAACTTCTCATAACCGCCTGACAACGCCTCTAATCCTTTGGCAAGAATACTTATATATAGGAAGTACCAGCGGCGTATCCACCATATTCTTGTCAAATTTTCATTGGCTTTATCAGTAAGATATAATTAGTTCTATGTGACTCTAGAACATAAACAAACACAACAACCAAAGCTTGAGTCTTAATTCTAAAAGTATACATGTTTGAATGATGATAGTACCCCTCTCGTTTGTTATGATGAAGGGGTTAGTCTAGGTAAAAGTGAGACACAACCCAACTTCTTTGAATGATGAGATTGAGATACGTCGAGAGGTATGATGATATGAATGTTAAATCAATGAGTATAAAACAAAACTGAAATAGTAATTCGCATTAAAATTCTTGGATAAATTTCCAATTTATAATTGAGATACGTGAAGACTGAGATAACATAAAGAAAACATAAAAACTAAGCGGTTGGAGTTGAATCTTGATTTTTGGTGAGGAGAACTAGTTGGGTGGTTCGTTTGGGCCGTTATTATCTTCAACAGGATTGGCGTTGATGTTGTAAACTCTTCCTCTTGCTGGCGGTGGAGCTGGGTTTGCTTGATTTGTTTGGTTAACTGGGTTTGCTTGAGCTTGGGCGTTTATGATGTTAACCAATCGAGGGCACGTGTTTCTAAAATGGGTAGGGTCGCCACAATTGAAACAAGCTCGAACATATGGGAACATGGGGTATTGGGGTTGCTGATATGTTTGGATCATGTTTTGAGTAGGGGGTGAGGTTTGGTTTTGAGAGGTGCGGCAAACCTTGCTCAAATGACCATAGCGTCCACAATTCGCACATAGTCGACAAGGTAAGGTAGATGGATGGTGATAAAAACAGGTGTTGCATTGAGGGTGAGGTCCAAAGTAAGGTTTCTTATTTGGGTATATTGAGTTGGGTGCTACTTGAGTGATCGGGATAGCTTGGAGGGGTATGGCTTGTGAAGCTGGTTGGTTGTGGTGGGTGACAGTGAATATTTGCCCATCTCGTTTCTCTTAGAAATGGGTTGAGAAGGGGATTTGGTTTGGGTGGAGTTTGAGGTTTCGGTTGATGCTTTATCCTTCTTCTTCTCCTCCGTGAAGTCTTTATTCCGTATGCGGTTTTCGGTGAGCTCTGTAGCTAACTTCATTGCTGCTTCCAAAGTTGCATGTGTGGTACTGATTACAGGGTCTTGAATTTTTGAAGGAAGACCTCGAATGTAGTGCTCGATCAAGCGGTAGAGGGGAGTGAACAAGTTGGGGACCATTTGATTTAACTCAAGGAATCTCTTGTTGTATGTGGTGTGGTTGCCCTCTTTTTGTTTCAAAGAATGGAACTCATCTTCCAATTTCTTGATTTCGCTTCTTGGACAAAATCGTCTCGTCATGATCTCTTTCAGCTCTTCCCAAGTCAAAGTCATAGCATCTTCAACACCTCGCTTGGCCTTCTCTGTATTCCACCATGTAAGTGCTACTCCGAGCAAACGACCGGTAGCATATCGCACCTTGCGATCACCGGGACAGTCGCAATTGAGAAAAGTGTTTTCCATCTCTTCAAACCAATGGAGGAGAGCGGTGACACCTTCAGTCCCTTCGTATTTTGGAGGGTCGCATGATTTGAAATGCTTGAAGGTGCATTTAGTGGTATTTGGGGGAGGGTTGACAACGTTTTGATCTTCTTGATTGATTGGGTTGACGGGATTACCGGTAAGGGCCTGTTGAACTTGAACTACGATGTTGGGTATTACGGCAGCCATTTGTTGAGCGATTTGGGCAGCCATGCGCTCGCGGGCTTTTCCTGATCTCATCTTCCTACGAGCGAGACTAGAAGACATCTACAAGGAATACGTATCAAGAGTATGAGTTGGACGTTTTAGGTGTCATGTGTCGTATTTAGGAATGAATATTCATAAAATAGATATAGAATAATAAATCTACTACATCCATAGGATGTCTTGGGCTTTGCTCGTAATTGGGCCTTGCATGCCGCCATACTTCACCTTCGTAATCATGTGGGCCCTCATGCTTACCGGGTCTTTCATATGGTTCGCATGTGTTAGCCTGGTAACGTACACTAAAACCCGGAGAAAATCGAGAAATATGTATGTAACGTATGATATTCGGAGTGCATCCAGGTGTGGACACGGTGACACCTCAAAGTGGGGTTAGTTCGAACGACGTTTGGTGTGGCATGCTTTGGCCTAATAGGTCCTTCGTACTCTCATCGTTGGTCCCCAGGTAGGCAAACTGGTCCGTTATATTGGATTTATATGAATGCCAACCTAGACAGGACGTTCCGACTACCGGTACTCGTACCCTTACAGTTACTACATGCCCGTCGTAGAACTCACTTTGATGAGATTGAAAAATGAAGAATGTGACAAAATCTTGAATAACGGAAGTAGGATGATTTGAATATGTGAACATTGAAATATGCGTGATGATTGTATATGTAAGCATGTTATGTTCGACTATAAGTATGATTCATTAAGTATCACAAACTATAATATTGGAAGTGTTTGCATACATTTGTGTATGTAATAAATATGAAACAAATAAACATCATGAGTTTGCATGTAACCACATAAACAATTAAAATCTAATCAACTATAGTATAGGCTCTAAGGGTCTAATAACCTATCCTATATCCCTATAGTCAAAGGCTCTGATACCAATCTGTCACACCCCGACCCGCAGCGGAAAAAGGTGATCGGGGCATGATTGGGTTTTCATCAAAGCTCATGACATTTATTATAATGTTTCATATTTATTATTACAATTTTAAAGAAGATCATACAATCAAATCATACAAGTACAACATGTTCTATACATCTTTCTAGACTTCATTATTTTTCTTCACTAACCCGAAGCCCAGTACATAATCTGCCTGACATCGATTTTTAGACGATTCTGGGTGATTGTTCCAAGATTCGTAACATACAGAATGATAGATAGAGAAGTTATAGGAATATACCAACTAGAAGTAAAATCCCGGTTTTCCGGTGGAAATCTCCAGCGGGTGCACCAAATTCCGGCGATGTATTTCTTGCGACTAAGACTCTTCAGGGAGTTTATGGTGAGTGTGGGTGATTTCGGTCCTAGCTCTAGATGTCCTATTTATAAGGTAAGGCAACAGTGGGATAGATTCTTCGGTTTTCCGGCAAGTATCTGAGAATTCCAGCGAACACAGATAAATTCCGGCGACTTGCGGCGACTGCTTCAGAGTGTTTTAGCGAGAGTTTAAGAGAGAGTTTGAGTGTTTGAACGGGTGGGATTAAGGAATTTAGCCCTGTATTTATAGGCTGCTTAAGGTGAGATTTGATTTTGGTAAACTCGGCGGTTATGACTGAAATTAGGGCTAGACATCGGTTATAACCGATGTCGTCGACGGTTGTAGCGTTATAGTCAAAAGAAATAATGGCTGAACTCGCGGATTGCCGGATTTTCCGGTGATTACGAGTTCCGCCGCGCTGATACCTGGTTTTTGAATTTAAGTTTTGCTTTAAGTATTAATTGTTTCAGTATATTAACCAAAGGCAGCGTGTGGCGGAGTGGTGTTGTGGTTGTTTGGTGAACTTATTATATTTTTTGCACTAATTTTTAATCTTTAATAATTATAGTTTTTAAATTCTAAAATGTTTATTAATTATGTATTGTTTAAAATTAGTTTGAGCTTTAAACATGCAACGAAAATTTTAACTGGATGTTCGGTTAATAAACGAAGCGGATTTGAAAAACCCGTTTTTTAACGGATGTTACAGATTATGCTACCAGGGTTGCCCTTGACAACATTAAATGAAATGGAGACGCATACAAGCGGAATCATATATAAATCGAGTGTGTATCTATAACGATTAAGCTACAAGGGTTGCCCTTGGCAACATAACACAAAGTTGGGAGTGCTATTAATCAAACTCTAAGTAGGAATTATTATCGTTCAATGAGTCATAGTTTAGATTATTAAAATTCAATTTTCCCTTAACAAATAACCAGATATAATGCGGTAAAGGTGTGAAGCCGCATTCAGGATGACTCATCGGGATAGGCTAGATCACCTGCAGTTGCCTCATGATGAGACTCGAGATGAAAATCTTGGATGATGAACCTAAGTGTGATATCGAAAAAGCACGTGGGAAAAGGATTGGAAATTGGGTTCAGGCTCAACAGGAACACCACCACAATTAACTCGGGTTCATTCGAGTTTAATGGGTTGTAATGAAGTGTCACTCCATGATTAATTGGTTGTGATTTGGATTCATTTGGTAAGCTGGGTTACGTCCACTTTAACCATAGCATTTTATCATTTTAAAAATTGCTTCTTTAAGTCATCTTCAATTTACACACGAAAACATCAAGTATGATATACGATTTATTTGTTCATGTTACATCATATTTGATTTAAGACGTTTATCAAAGCAAGTGCATACAACTCAAAATTATAAAATATTTTTTTCTATAATTTGATGAATTGAAGTTTAGTAATCAAAATCATTTCTCATTGTTCAATAATAATTTATAGTGGTGATTTAGTTAATGCCACTCCTATAATATTTTACTTTAGGTAAATTAGATTTTAATAATCATAACTTTGATTTAATGACTAGAATTAATTTCAATTTAGAAAATGTTTACTAACAATTCCAACATTGAACATAATTTCCTTTACGGATCACTAACTGAAAGTTAACCCATTTAGTTTTGCTGATGTGGATTGCCACATAAGCAGTCCATGTCATCAAAACTTTGTCACATTGAAGTTTACGTTAGCAAAAACTAATATGGTTAACTTTCAATTAGTATGAGATCCCTAAAGGAAAATACATTCAAAATCTAGATTGTTAGTAAACATTTATTGAGTTGGGATTAATCCTGACCGATAGGTCAAAGCTGAGATAATTAAATCCAATTCCCCTTCCCCTAATTTGTCAAAGGTTGTCCCACAAGCATAATCATCATGCTAATCTATGATGATCATGCATATAGGATGCATATAGGATTGTTTTTTGTTTGCAACGATAGTGAGAGTTATATTAGTCAGATTGTCAATATAGATTATTATCGGCTATTGAGTCATAGTTTAGAATAAAAATCTAATTTTGTATCGCTTACTTTATATCTTATCAAATATTAAGTATTTATGTATTTGTTAAAAATTCATATAAGGTAAAAAAAAACTATAGTTGAATATAAAGTTTCTTAGCTAAAAAGAATTGCGATATTGAATATTGATACATGAGCATTGGATCCGGATCTGGACCCGGACCCTGACGTAAAACTTAACATGGATATTCAACCTGTCAACCCGAGTATATTCGACCCATCGTGTAGGTTGTCGCCTAGGTTGGAGGCGACAGGGAGCAATTATTATGATTATTATATAAGTATTAATATTAATTATCTTATATTCTTTTGAATTTTTACTTGTATCTTTCTCTTGAGTTTTGTATGATTATATCTTCCTAGTTGATAAGCATGACACTATCTATATATTTGTTGTGTTTTCTTTGTTTCCAACCACAACTTTGATATTACGTATGTTGTTTGTTTCCAACCACAACACAACTTTGATATTACGTATGTTTTTGTTTCCAACCACAACTTTGATATTACGTATGTTCTTTGTCAAGCTTTGAGTTTGCAAGCTATATGGGATTGACTAAGACTTGGCCAATTGATCGCATACAAAAACCACATCAAATATGAACTTTGATCATTATAATACATTTATGGTTGCTAATACTAACTTTTATAATGATTTACTTGAATAATTAAGTAATATAGAACCATATGTGCATATGTTTAACTATTGTAAGCTTATATTTTTTTACTAGAGTTTGTGATTTTTTATAACTAAATGAGAATTAAGCTATATTATTTTTATTATTTTTAATTACAGTTAGGTGGTGTTTGTTTTTCTAATATTTTTTTAACTACACTTAGGGGGTGTTTGTTTTTCTAAAGAAGATCTGAGCATGCTCTTCTGTCTGCGCCGCGAAGACCATGCGCAAACATTGTCATCTGCAGACTGTTTGTTTTTCGAAGACGTTTCATTAAAAAACGTCTGCTCTAGCTCTTCTTGGTGCAGACCAGGCCTAGCCACTTCTAAGATCTTATAAGGTCTGCAGCGGGTTAAACACCACCACCCACCACCACTCACCACCATCGTCCACCACCCACCACCACCGTCCGTATACCACCACCAGTTTATTTTAGAAGTCTACATACATTAAAAAAACAAACAATCTTCTTCTTGCAGACTGCAGAGTTTTGGTTGACATCTCCTTCTGCAGATGTCTGCAAATATGGTCCGCAAATTCAGACTTTTACCTCTTAAAAAAACAACCAACACCTTAGTAATTTTTTGAAACTAAATGAGAAAACTTGTTTTTTTTTAAATAAAGGGGTTTGTCTTAAATAAATAAGAAAACAATATATGAGTAATAAATAAAAAAACAATATAAGTTACTAATATTTAAAAAGTTCATGTAAGTATTGGATAAAATTTTTGTTTCTACATAATAATCAGGGTACGTGATAAAAATTTGATAAAATTATTATTATTATTATTGTTATTATTATTATTATTATTATTGTTATTCTTCTTCTTCTTCTTCTTATTATTATTATTATTATTATTATTATTATTATTATTATTATTATTATTATTATTATTATTATTTTTAAAGGTTGATAAAATTATTTGTTTCTACATAATAATCACTTAATCAAGGTACCTGATAAAATTATTGGAAAATTACCAATCTAGCCAAGACTTTAATCAAATTACCAATCTAGCCACCTCATACGTCCTTGGAAGGCCACTCACATGTATGGGATGAGTCTTTCAAGCATGGGATAAGTCCTTGGGGCGAAACCCAATAAAAAATAGACACGTGCCACAAACGTATGGGATGAGTCTGCGGACGCATGTGATGAGTCCGCGGACGCATGGGATGAGCCTTTCAAGCATGGGATGAGTCCGCGGACGCATGGTTGAGTCCGCAGACGCATGGGTTGAGTCCGCGGATGAATGGGATGTGTCTTTCATGTGTGGGATGGGATGAGTCTTTCCACGTGTCAGTTGGGGATTGGCGGACGCAATACTTGGCCATGCAGACGCATCAGAAGACTTGGGATCTGTGAGTGGCCTTCCAATGACGCATGAGATTGCTAGATTGGTAATTTGACTTTTTTCTTAGCTAATTTTGTAATTTTCCAAAAATTATTTGTTTCTATACAATGATCAGGGTACCTTCATATTTTGATTTGTCCTTAATCTTTTAAGGAATTAATCTGCACATATAACATAATTTTGAAAAGGATGGATGATGTGAACGAGTATTCAGTGACAACACTTTCATGATTTCAGCACTATTAATAATCTATCGTAAACCTGCAAAACGAAAAGAGGGCCACACAAAAACCCATAACACAGACAGGACCACTCAAATTAATTTTTAGCCAACTTATCATCTTAACCTAGATACGTGTGCACGCACGAGAACATGAACATACTTGTAATTACGTAATATGTTTATTTCTTAATAAAGAAAAACTATTGCAATATCACAGTTGTCAAGCTAAAGAGAATAAAATATCCATTTTAATGGTTTTTTTAATATTAACGTACAAAAAAACTATAGCAATATCATCATTGTCAAGTACTCAAGCTAAAGAGAATAAAATGGAGTTTTTTTCCTAAAGTGGTGTTGAAGGAAAAAATATTTACCATTTTAGTGTTCATTCAAAAATATTTACCAAACTAGTGTTTGCTCTTATTTTTATTTCCTTTTTTATTAATTCATGCATTTATTAGAATAAAAAATTAAGAAAAAAAGGCAAACTTCCTAAAAAAATTAGGAAAAAAGGCAAACTTCATCTAGATGCATGTTTCAACGTTTCAGTAAGTCATTTTTTTGTTCTTTTATTATATTTTTCTTATCTTCTTATTTACTTAACCATATATTTGTGTTTTTATTTTGGTTTTTCCAATCGTTAGTTTTTTTATATAATTTATTATTATCAGCTCAATTATATTTCATTTTTCTATTAGTCATGAATCATCTAAAATGTATCTAAACAATGAAATAAAAACATGACAAAGCTAATCAAATATTAAAGTTGACCCATTACCGGTTTCATTATCAAATACAAACAAAATTAAAAATGTCAAATAAAGTCGAGTCACAACCGATCTCATTTCAAACAGATTAAAAGAAAACATGTAAAAAAAATCCAACCAACTTAGTGATCATTATTCATTCTTCTACGCTTAGAGGGACATCTTGCTCGGTTATGGCTAAGTCGTCTACAAATACCACAAAGAACCGTCCTTTTCTTCTCTTTAATATCCATTCCATTCCGTAGCCTTGTTGAGCGAGGACGACCCCTTTTATCTCGTTTTAGATCTGAATTGGGAAGTAATTCTTTAATAGATGATGGTTGTTGCCAGTATGCTTCATGAGGGAGTGGCGAAAACTCATATGACCAAGTAGCACAATAATCAACAATTGAGTAGCATTTATGAACATATTGCCAAGTGTTTAAAGAAAGATTGGCACATGCAGTCAAAACATGAGAACACGGATACTTGAATATCTGCCACTTACCACATGTGCAAGTTTTTTGTTCCAAATTAACTATTTGGACATTTTTCCCCTTTTGAGTTATCACCTCAAATATTCTTTTTTGTCGGTTAAATGATCTTAAAGAATGTGAACTAGCTTTTGACTTCAAAGCTGCTTGTTTTGCAGCAACATGGGGAGTATACACATCTCCGTTAGCTTGAGCACTAGATCCCATAGGACGCCTCACATCAAAATAGTTAACCAATCTATAAAATGTAAGTTGAACACATGGCGTGATTGGTAAAAAACGAGCACCTTTAAGTACACTGTTGAATATCTCTGATAAGTTTGTAGTAAGCAATCCATATCGCTTTCCACCATCATGTGCAAGTGTCCATTTAACAAATCATCCACATCGGTTTCAGTTTCATCCACATCGGCATTGTTCACAACCGCAATTTGAGAAATCGTGTTAAAATCCTCATTTTGAATCATATGTGATACAGCACTAACTTGGTTCATTCTGAAAAAAAAAAACAATTATAAAAATTAACTACAATATAAAGGAATTCTGAAAGTTTTAATATCTTTCAAACTTTGTAGCATTCTGTTGAGCATAATATGATTTAACTATAATAAATAATTGGTGGTAACAATCAATGCCAATGTGATAATAACATAATAAAATAAAATAATTGGTGGTGAAGTCATGAACAAGCAAATAGTTAAAAGTCAAAATCCACATATGCAGACAATCAATCGATGGCAATATTATAGTTATAAAATAATCAAACTTTGTGGTAAAGTTCTAAACAAACAAACAAATTTTTCAATGCTAAGAAAATAGGAACAGAGAATCATCTTAATATATACGTCCAAAATATAGGGTTTCAACTAAACCCTAATATAATATTGTTTCAGATGATTATGATTATGGGGATACCTGTTTTGTGATCGATAGATGTTCTCGCAATGATGATTTAGTTGGTTTTGATGAAGTTTAGCAATGGGGGCAGAGAATATGGAGAGGATCAATTGTAGATGGAACTGAATACTGAAACGTGGGGGAGAGTTTACCTTATTTTTATTTTTTTTTCTTTTAATTAATAAATGAGCCAATAAAAAAGTAAATAAAAAATAAATAAAAACACTATTTTGGTAAATAGTTTTCAAGGAACACTAAAATGGTAAATATTTTTTGTCTCAACACCACTTTGGGAAAAAAACTCGAATAAAATGTCCATTTTAGTGGTTTTTTTTAAAGGTTATGGTAGTTTAAAATTCATGAAGCTTGTTGGTTTAAAAGTCAACAATATGTTTTAAGGGATTGTAGCACATGTTTTAAAATTATATCACTTAAATTCTTAAATAATATAAAGAGTAAACTTCTGTTTTTGTTGGTGCACTTTGTGTTCGTCACTTGTCGAATAGGCTAGATTGAGCGTGTGTTGAATATTGTATAGGTTAGAATCGAACACACTACCAAAATACGGAGTGTATAGTGTAAAAGGGAACAAGTTCGCCCGAACTTGACCTGTGGAGGTCAAGTTCGCTCGAACTTGATATGTTGATGTCAAGTTCGGCCGAACTTGCATATGCAAGTTCGCCCGAACTCATCTTCACTATCAGCGAACTTGTCTCCCTATATATAGGTGTGTTGTTCATTTGTCATTTAAGTTTTTGGCATCCCTACGGGGAGGTGCTGCCGGATTCTCTCCAGGAACTCCGGCAGCTGGACTTATAAAGATGTATACTCTTTCGGTATGAATGAAGACTTCCGCTACATTCTCTTTCTACTCCTTTCTGTAATAACATTCTACCGAATCGGTTTACGTTTATCCACTAACTTCCGTCTAGAAACGCCTGATCACGGACCTTCAATTGGTATCAGAGCAACGGTTATCACCTACGCTCATGAATTTGGACATTAGGAGGGGTTTTAGACGTAAATCATGAATAAGCCTACAATCCACGGATAAAATCCAAAATTGAACGGATAGGATTGTTAGAAAACCAATTTCGACCAGATCTATGGTGAAATCATCTCGAAATTCGAAGAAATAAGGATTTTGGATCGAAAATGTGAAAAATGACTAATTTGGGAGACCAAGTTCGCCCGAACTTGACCTGTCGAGGTCAAGTTCGCCCGAACTTAACATGGTTTTTCAAGACTTTTCATCAAGTTCGCCCGAACTTGACAAAGTTTTTCATGAATTTTCATCAAGTTCGCCCGAACTTGACTGATTTTCATTGAAATTAAGCACAAGTACGCCTGAACTTGTCTATTTCATGCAAGTTCGCCCAAATTTGGTGGTGGCCAACCAAGTTCGCCTGAACTTCCATCAAACCGACTAAGTTCGACCGAACTTGTCACATAGTGACCAAGTTCGCCTGAACTTGTCACACAAGTTCGCCCGAACTTGTCAAGGAGCCTAAAAAAAGGCATTGAAAAAAAATTTATTACTCGGTTTGATGATACATGTGTCCAGAAAAAATTTGGTGATATAAATTTTTTCGAAATTTTAACGTCCGATGCTGACTGTTCATGGACACCGTCAGAGGCCTTAGAGAGAGGCTGAGATGATGAGGTTAGAGATGGTTGAAGATGAGAGGGTAGTCATTGATGTAACATCCGTCAAAAAACGGATTTACCAAACCCGCTCCATTTATTAACCGAACAATCAGTTAAAAATTTCGTTGCGAATTTAATGCTCAAAATATTTTTAAACGATACATAATTAATTATTATATGGGAATATATAATTTGTTTTTGAAAAACTGTCAAAAATAAGAAAATAAAAACAATTTGTTACTGCCGGGTTTCGAACCCGGGTCAGTCACGGTTCAACAAACAACTTAACACACAACACTTAAACCACTGCGCCACTGATGTTCCTTGTTAAATGTTAGGATCGTTTAATTCATATCATGAGTTTCCGAATTCAAAACCGGCGCCCAAATGCAGTCGTCGGAAATCCCGGCGATCTCGCCAAGAATTAACGACATCTTCAGTTATAACGTAAAACTTAAACGCTACATCGGTTATAACCGACGTCTGAGTCCGCGACACCATCTATAACCGCCGGAGAAATTATAACCGATGAATGCAGTCGGAAATCAGACCAAGTTCATCGATAATTTGCCCTATAAATACCCCCTCGAACCTCTGCAAACATTTTCGCTCAAACCGCACCCTTTCTCGGCGAAAAATCACTCGCCGGAATATTTCTGCTCATCACCGGAAAACCGGGTTCTTCACTTCTAAGCCTTACAAAACCCCCTAAGCTTATACCGAAGTCACCCACATCCTTTGTAAGCTTTCTGGAGACTCGCTGCTGCAAGACACCCGACGCCGGAGCCTGTTGCTGTCGCCGGAGTTTTGCCGGAAAAACAGAGGAAGCGAGTGGGTATATTTACGCCTAATTTCCTTTCTTTTTACTTATATCTTATCTGTAATTAATCATAAAACGCTAAAGAAACTGAATAAACACTTCGAACCAGTCAGTCATCACTTCTGGTTATAACACAACGAAGAAGACGAAGTTACGGAACTCATAAGTATAATTTAAATCAAGAAATAACTCGGGTTAGACACACAGTCCAGCGGTGGACTGTGTGCACATTAAACACAAACGTCTCGAGTTCGAATCCTGTTTCCACACACGCTGCCTTAATAAAAACGTTTTTTTTTGTTGTTAACCGAACCGGAGTCACACTGTTATATGTTAAGTATATTAATAATCGGAATAATAACCAAGTTAGACACACAATCCAGTGGTGGACTGTGTGTATGTTTAATCAAAGCGCACGAGTTCGAGTCCGGTCTTCTGCATCGGCCCGGACAATTATTTACCTTTTTAAATAAGTCAGAAATAAAAATAATTAGTTTGTGTTTAAGTATAATAAAAATTGGATTATATAACATGTTAAACACACAGTCCAGCGGTGGACTGTGTGTTAGCGCAACCCACAGGTCCCGGGTTCGAGACATGTGGAGCGCACCGGTCCGAATCAATTAAATCGTTTTTAAAAATAAAATGATTTTCGGTTTAATCTAACTAATATATAAATATAATTAAAAACAGAAATATTTCGGGTTAGACACGTAGCTCAGTTGGTAGAGCTGCGTGCACTCGTACGGGAGGTCTCGGGTTCGAGCCTCACTCAGCGCACAATTATACTAACGAACCGGTCAAAGTCAACGGTCAACTGTAGCAAAAAAATCAATTTTTTTATTATTTTTATTTATTTATTTTAATTAAAAATCAATTAAAAATACTTAAAAATAACATTTTTAAGGTTAGAAAATAGCCTTAAACTCACAAAAATACACCCATCAATCATACTAAAATAGATTAATAAAATCCGTTTACTTACCGAACCATAATGATATTTATCTAGGTTAATTTCACTCGTGGTTAAAACCACTTCGCATGCATTCAACATCATCAACCGAACGCACCCACTGTGAGTGAATCTTACAACTCCCCCTTTTAATTACACGTTTTAGGGTGTGTCATGTGTCGCAACATAATTAACTCGTTTATTTAAACTTGTGCCATACCATGTCGTGATCTAAACTTAGATTGTTTATATTGTTGTGATTACTTATTTCATTTTGTCAAATTATATGAAATTCATTCATTAAGCCCATCAGTTCCTCGTGGGAGACGAGTTGAACAACGCGTGCCTCAAAACCAATTCATTATTGTTCATGTGTGTATTATTGAGTTTATATTGATTGTAGTTATGTCTTTCATATTATCATGTTTATGCAATTCATTCATTAGGCCCATCAGTTCCTCGTGAGAGACGAGTTGAGCAACGCGTGCCTCTAAATGTTCCATTATTGTTCATGTGTGCTTTATTTAATGTTTAATTATTGTTGAATAAGTTTACATCTATTTTTACTCATGAGTGGTTGTGCACATATTTCATAATCAATTTAAATAAACTTGTTCAAATGTTTTCCATAGGATTCACTCGCCAACTTTATGTTGATCCAAAAACCTTTTTACACATGATACAGGTGAACAGGTTGAAGCAAGGAAAACATAGGAAATGCCTTAGAAGAGAACAAAGAAGCTTAGATTGATAGTTAGAACATATTGTAGTATTTATTGTAAATTTCCTATTAAATTGTATTTAATGAATATGAAACGTATAATAAATGTCATGAGCTTTGATGATAACCCAATCATGCCCCGATCACCTTTTCCGCTGCGGGTCGGGGTGTGACAGATTGGTATCAGAGCCATGACTATAGGGATATAGGATAGGTTATTAGACCCTTAGAGCCTATACTATAGTCTGCCTAAATTTTAATTGATTAGGTGGTTACATACAAACTTGTGATATTTATTTGTTTCATATTTGTTTATATTTACAGTCAAACATACATGCTTATATACATATTCATTATACATATATCAATGTCCATATATTCAATTCATTTTCATACTTTCATTATTCAAAGATTTTGTTGCAATTTTCAAATCTCATCAAAGTAAGTTCTGCGACGGGCATGTAGTAACTGGAAGGGTACAAGTACCGGTAGTCGGAACGTCCTGTCTAGGTTGGCATTCGTATAAATCCAATATAACGGACCAGTTTGCCTACCTGGGGACCAATGATGAGAGTACGAAGGACCTATTAGGCCAAAGCATGCCACACCAAACGTCGTTCGAACTAACCCCACTTTAAGGTGTCACCGTGTCTACACCTGGACACATTCCGAATATCACACGTTGTATACATATTTCTCGATTTTCTCCGGGTTTTAGTGTACGCAACCTGGCAAACCCGTGCGAACCATATGAAAAACCGGTATTCATGGGGGCCCACATGATTACACAGGTGAAGTATGGCGGCATGTAGGGCCTAATGGCGAGCAAAGCCCAAGACATCCTATGGATGTAGTAGATTTATTTTTCTATAATTATTTTATGAATGTTCATTCCTAATGCGACCCATGAACCCAAATCGCTCAACAAATGGCTACCGCAATACCCAACATTGTAATCCAAGTTCAACAAGCACTTACCGCTAATTCTGTCAATCAAGCAAACCAAAACGTTATCAACTTTTCCCCAAATACCACTAAATGCACCTACAAGCATTTCAAATCATGCGACCCTCCAAAATACAAAGGGACTGAAGGCGTCACCGCTCTCCTACATTGGTTTGAAGAGATGGAGAACACCTTTCTAAATTGCGATTGCCCTGACGATCGCAAAGTGCGATATGCTACCGGTCGATTATATGGGATAGCACTTACTTGGTGGAATACAGAGAAGGCCAAACGAGACGTCGACGATGCTATGACCTTAACTTGGAACGAATTGAAGGAAATCATGACTAGACGATTTTGCCCAAGGAGCGAAATCAAGAAATTAGAAGATGAATTTTATTCGTTGAAGCAAAAGGAAGGAGACCACACCACATACAACAAAAGATTCCTCGAATTACATCAAATGGTTCCCAACATGTTCACTCCCCTCTACCGTTTGATCGAGCATTACATTCGTGGTCTTCCGTCAAAGATTCAAGACCCTGTAATAAGTACCGCGCATGCAACTTTGGAAGCAGCAATGAAGCTAGCAACAGAGCTCACCGAGAACCGAATCCGAAACAAAGACTTCAAGGAGGAGAAGAAGAAGGATAAAGAATCGACTGAAACCTCCGACTCCACCCAAACCGAATCCCCTTCTCAACCCACTTCTAAGAGAAAAAGAGACGGGCAACTTTTCGCTGCTACCCAACGTAATCAACCAGTTTTACAAGCCATACCAATCCAAGCTATCCCAATCACCCAAGTGGCACCCAACTCAACCTACCCAAATAAGAAACCATATCTTGGACCTCACCCTCGATGCAACAACTGTTTTTATCACCATTCCCTTACCTTACCTTATCAACTATGTACAACATGTGGACGCTATGGTCATTTGAGCAAGGTTTGTCGCACCTTTCAAAACCAAACCTCTTCCCCTACTCAAAACATGGCCCAAACTTATCATCAACCCCAATACCCCATGTTCCCATATGTTCGAGCTTGTTTCAATTGTGGCGACCCTACCCACTTTAGAAACACATGCCCTCAATTGGTTAACGTCATCAACACTCAAGCCCAATCAAACCCAGTTAACCAAGTAAACCAAGAAAACCCAACCACTAGGCCACCAGCAAGAGGAAGAGTCTTCAATATCAACGCCAATCCTGTCGAAGATAATGACGGCCCAAACGAAGATACCCAACTAGTCCTTTTCACCGAAAATCCAGATTCAACTCCTATCGTTTAGTTTTATGTTTTTCTTTATCACATAGAACCAAACATAACTTAAGGATAAAGCCAATGAAACTTTGACGAGAATACGGTGGATACACCGCTGGTACTTCCTATATATAAGTATTCTTGTCAAAGGATCAGAAGCATTATCTGGCGGTTATGAGAGGTTCCATGTGTAGACTGTTAGAGTAATTATTGTTTATTATTTTCAGTATATGCAATTGCCGAGGCCGCCTGCTCCCCATTTATGAGGTTTGAGCTTGTTCCCCATTTTATTATGCGGTTGAACCTGGCGTGCCCGCATACGATCGGCTCCGTTTGATTGAGCCTTGATCGCACAGTTCATTTTACATTTTCATTACATGCAATACGTTCGGCTCCGTTTGATTGAGCCTTGAGCGCACAGACATTTTCATTTCCAGTACATGCAATACGATCGGCTCCGTTTGATTGAGCCTTGATCGCACAGACATTTTCATTATCAGTATCTTGTGGTTGTTGTGTTTGTTGTAGAGTCGCATAGAACTCATCATAACTTGCGGATAAAGTCAATGAGAATTTGACAAGAATATGGTGGATACGCCGCTGGTACTTCCTATATATAAGTATTCTTGTCAACTGATCGGAGGCATTATCAGGCAGTTATGAGAGGTTCCATGCATAGGCTGTTTGTGTGATTGTTGTTTAGATTAAGTTATTCATTTTTAGTACATGCAATACGCTCGGCTCCGTTTGATTGAGCCTTGAGCGCACAGACATTTCATTTTCAGTACATGCAATACGATCGGCTTCGTTTGATTGAGCCTTGATCGCACAGACATTTTCATTATCAGTATATTGTGGTTGTT
The DNA here is from genome assembly GCA_947069175.1 of Scalesia atractyloides. Lineage (NCBI taxonomy): Eukaryota > Viridiplantae > Streptophyta > Magnoliopsida > Asterales > Asteraceae > Scalesia > Scalesia atractyloides. The sequence goes on along the minus strand of CAMTDV010000024.1, from coordinate 99,977,451 downwards.
GTGTTTGTTGTAGAGTCGCATAGAACTAATCATAACTTGCGGATAAAGTCAATGAGAATTTGACAAGAATATGGTGGATACGCCGCTGGTACTTCCTATATATAAGTATTCTTGTCAAATGATCGGAGGCATTATCAGGCGGTTATGAGAGGTTCCATGCATAGGCTGTTTTGTGTGATTGATGTTTAGATTAAGTTATTCATTTTCAGTACATGCAATACGCTCGGCTCCGTTTGATTGAGCCTTAATCGCACATATATTTTTCATTTCAGTATTTTATGTTTGTTGTATTGGTTGTAGAGTTATATAGGACTAATCATAATTCACTGATAAAACCAATGAAAATTTGACAAGAATACGGTGGATACGCCGCTGGTACTTCCTATATATAAGTATTCTTGTCAAAGGATCAGAGGCATTGTCAGACGGTTATGAGAAGTTCTATGTAGGATTTATTAGTTTCTTGGTAACTAATCATAACTTGTGGATAAAACCAATGAAAATTTGGCAAGAATATGGTGGATACGCCGCTGGTACTTCCTATATATAAGTATTCTTGCCAAAGGATCAGAGGCATTATCAGGCGGTTATGAGAAGTTCCATGTAGGATTTAGTATTGCCTTGGTTGGAATTTGTGTTACATTTATATCATCTTGCTATTTAAAGAGATTGGATTGTGTTCCATTTCTACATAACTAACCTCTCCATCATAACAAACGAGAGAGGAACCGCTACCATTCAAACATATATGCTATCAGAATGTGGATTCAAATATTAGCTGTTGTGTTTATTTATGTTCAAATATTAGCTGTTGTGTTTATTTATGTTCCATGTAGGTTGTAGTATTAGAAGTTTTGCCTTAGGATATAACCATACCCTTCCAAACATATTCAAACTTTTATGCATGATATCATAGTTAGCGAATAAATTCTGCTTATCAATACTTTTACAGTAGGCAACAAAAAGCGATTCCTGTAATAGGGTACTTAACCCTTACAAGGAACGTTACCGCCTCGAACAAAAACTTAAACCATTACTTCTTCTAAGCATGTAACTGTCAACACCATCATTCTTTTAGTCAAATATATCTCTATTTAAATTTCGGGACGAAATTTCTAAAAAAGCAGGGGATACTGTAACATCCGTCAAAAAACGGATTTACCAAACCCGCTCCGTTTATTAACCGAACAATCAGTTAAAAATTTCGTTGCGAATTTAATGCTCAAAATATTTTTAAACGATACATAATTAATTATTATATGGGAATATATAATTTGTTTTTGAAAAACTGTCAAAAATAAGAAAATAAAAACAATTTGTTACTGCCGGGTTTCGAACCCGGGTCAGTCACGGTTCAACAAACAACTTAACACACAACACTTAAACCACTGCGCCACTGATGTTCCTTGTTAAATGTTAGGATCGTTTATTTCATATCATGAGTTTCCGAATTCAAAACCGGCGCCCAAATGCAGTCGTCGGAAATCCCGGCGATCTCGCCAAGAATTAACGACATCTTCAGTTATAACGTAAAACTTAAACGCTACATCGGTTATAACCGACGTCTGAGTCCGCGACACCATCTATAACCGCCGGAGAAATTATAACCGATGAATGCAGTCGGAAATCAGACCAAGTTCATCGATAATTTGCCCTATAAATACCCCCTCGAACCTCTGCAAACATTTTCGCTCAAACCGCACCCTTTCTCGGCGAAAAATCACTCGCCGGAATATTTCTGCTCATCACCGGAAAACCGGGTTCTTCACTTCTAAGCCTTACAAAACCCCCTAAGCTTATACCGAAGTCACCCACATCCTTTGTAAGCTTTCTGGAGACTCGCTGCTGCAAGACACCCGACCCCGGAGCCTGTTGCTGTCGCCGGAGTTTTGCCGGAAAAACAGAGGAAGCGAGTGGGTATATTTACGCCTAATTTCCTTTCTTTTTACTTATATCTTATCTGTAATTAATCATAAAACGCTAAAGAAACTGAATAAACACTTCGAACCAGTCAGTCATCACTTCTGGTTATAACACAACGAAGAAGACGAAGTTACCAAAGCAATTTGGTGCGGGTTGGGGTGTGACAATTGATACCAAAGCAATTTGGTGATCATTAGGGTTGAAGACTACCGATGGGCCTTAAAGTTAAATTCCGTATTTGATGAAAACTGAAAATTCCAGGGATTTGAGGGGGAATTTCAGTGAAAATTTCAGTATGGTCCGAATTTGCAAAAATGAGGGGGAATAAAAAATTTTCAATATTTGAAGATTCTGGCATTTTGGAAATTCGTGACACTGCAACAGTATTCGGGTGGTTTCCGACTACAGATTTTCAGGAAATACAGAGATTTGAGATTCATTTGTAAATGGATCAAGTTGATGTTTAGTTTGAAAGCAGGTGGTTACATAACTGAGTCTTGGAGGAGTTGTTTATCAGATTCTGCGGTCATGGTTGTGGATTGACACCTGAGTCGCGCGTATGGTTTGGAAGCACACACGACTGCCTATCTTTAACTCTACTTTGCACATGAACTATTGACTGGACTAACCGCCAGGAGATAGGGATGCTCTGTAGTTTCAGTTGCCCCGGGTTGTACGCGGTACCATGATTAAGGAAGATGATTTATGGGATCGGATCTTCCAGACAAAGAAGTGTACTAGTTGCTGACGAAAGAGATTATCCATTTGGGATTCTGTGATCACAGGAAGTTCCGAGTTTTCAGTTCATGATACAGAGTGATGCTTAAGGGTTAGAGTCCTGATCTCCGGTGAAGTAACAGTTAGCTGGATTAGCAGTCATGGGTACCAGTGAGGAACTGAAAACGTTCAAAACGTTTGGTGATGATCTTAGGAATTAGTGACTAGCTCCGAAGACGGATGGTTTCAAAATTACCAAGGAAATCTGATGATAACCTTTGGTGGCCATTATTTTTAATCTTCAAGCATATGAATCATTCTTCTCTTTGGACTAACCGCCGTTGGATGATGATGTTTGGTGATTAAATGGCGCTGGTCTACCGGAGATAGCTATATATCTGACATTGTGACTGAAGAAGAAGAATGTGACTTTGATCGCGGACGAATGTTTCTCAAAGTCGAAGTGTTACCAGATTATTTGGTTCCGATGAAGATTTGCTGATTGAAAAAGATTACCGATTTGCTGATCTGGAGTGATTACGGAAATCGGGATTTCAGATTTTTGCGGGTAAACATTGATTTGAAGTTTACCAGTGTGGTAATTCGAAGTTTCTATCAATTGCCGGTTGAGTCTTGAAGATCGAAAGATTGAGCATAGGAGATATGTGCTAAACTGAACGCGGATATGGTAAAAGTTGAAATGGAGAAGCTGCATTGATGAGCTTCAAATTGGTGTCTATTCAAGATAATCTGTCGGTCAAGCAAATCAGAGGAGGTTGGAAACTGTGCAATAAATATCTGAACTGGAGATTTCAGGGGGAATTAGACGTTGTTAATGCAAACCCGGATCATCAATTAAGGGGAATTTGTTGACGCGTTTCGACGACATCGGCAGATACCTTGATTGAAGTTGCAGAATATTCAAACACGGCTCACGTTTGAAGACCAAGATTCGACAGTAACGAACAAGGGGGAATCTGTTGGTGCACTTTGTGTTCGTCACTTGTCGAATATGCTAGATTGAGAATGTGTTGAATATTGTATAGGTTAGAATCGAACACACGACCAAAATACGGAGTGTATAGTGTAAAAGAGAACAAGTTCGCCCGAACTTGACCTGTGGAGGTCAAGTTCGCTCGAACTTGCATATGCAAGTTCGCCCGAACTCATCTTCACTATCAGCGAACTTGTCTCCCTATATATAGGTGTGTTGTTCATTTGTCATTTAAGTTTTTGGCATCCCTACGGGGAGGTGCTGTCGGATTCTCTCCAGGAACTCCGGCAGTTGGACTTATAAAGATGTATACTCTTTCGGTATGAATGAAGACTTCCGCTGCATTCTGTTTCTACTCCTTTCTGTAATAACATTCTACCGAATCGGTTTACGTTTATCCACTAACTTCCGTCTAGAACCGCCTGATCACGGACCTTTAGTTTTGCTCCCTGTGGTTTGGTCGTTTTAACGGTTTTGCCCCAATCCTTTAAAAATAGCCATTTTGCTCCAATAGTTTACTATGTTTTTTCCATTTTGCTCCATGCCTCTAACTCCATTAAAAATGTCTGTTAAATATAAGGGTATTTTGGTAACTTGCACATGAAAGTAAGGACAATTTAGTAATTTACCTGTATGTAAAACCCATAACACGTTTTTAACCATAAAAACGCAGCGGGAACACAAGCTTAAAATTTCTTTCATTCAAATCGCTCTAGCATGGTTGAAACCATTTGAAATCACTCTTTTACAAGAATTACATCTTTCATTCTTATCTAAGAGATAAAATATTACCTACTTTTACAAAACTAATGGACCACACTCATACAATCCATGTCCTAACTCGATCTTCAATCGCTTGCATTGCATGATGAAGTTGATTTGTGTAACCTGCAGTCACCATATACATCCACATCATTAGTAATTGGTGACACCTTACATACATTTAAACATATATACAATTAACATGCGCATCACGTTCTTTCTACATATATTGATCTATCCAGTTATCCCTCCGAGCTCAATCATGCCATTCCGGTTCGATTCTTCGAGAGCCCATCATGATTTACCTGCACTTTCTTTCACTCTCAAGTAACTTGGTTAACATCATTTAATATCATTCGTATTAAAACCATATATCCAATTTCCATATGTTCGCATATACTAAATTTTAACACATGCATACATTCCTTTTTATCCATACACAAACTAACACTTTACATCCTAACACATTCAAACGTCCAAGTCTTAGGGTGTAATCCATGTTATCATGTTGATTATCTACCTTCAAGGGTTTAGCATAATCAATACAAGCGAGTGGTAACCATTACATGTACATAAACTCTCAACCTTGCTCATAAATAAAAATTTGGGACATAACACTGACCCGGCCGGGTCAGACCTTAACACGGTCGGGTAACTGAGCTGGGCATTTTTATTATACACTGACCCGACAAGGTCAGAACTCAACACGACCGGGTAACTGAGCTAGGCATTTTTATTACTTTACACCTTTTTGTGGCCTTATGCCCATACATAAAAAGGCATTATATTATCATTTCTAATCCTTTCTAAGAAGTATTTCGTAACCCACTCCTTCTGATAAACATATTCTAAGTTTGACCCGTTTGTTCCCAATAAATGTATTCATTTAATAGTTAAACCACAAATAACTTTTTATGACATTACTTACCTTTGTACTACCATTATTTATTCATCATTTCATAATTCCTTTTCCTCTTGCATATGAAACCGCATTGAATAATAATAAATTGAGTTCGGGAATTACTTACCTTAAGCGTCCGTAGTCGCATCCGCTCACTTTGACCCGTTAGCCTTCCATACTTCCACCCATCTTGACATGATCCCTATACTTCCAGGTCATCGCATTCACATTCTTGTTAGCATACATGATTGTACATATTAACGATCATATCAAATGCATATCTCACATTTGGCTTTCATTAATCAATTCTAACAAGCATAAGGCATATATCCAAAATCACATCTTTTCAAACTCATATAATTCACCGTGTCATCACATATAACATATATTGATATAACACGTATCATATGACTTTCTATAACCTTATAATTGTGACAAAAAGTCTAACCATGCTTCTTATGCGCGGTTGACTTTCAGAAGTCAACGGTTTATCATATAAACTTTCAACCTAACCTCATACATCCGTGTCATCATAGTAGACTATACTAATGACACTATATACATTTCATACTCATGATGCAATATGCTTGCAACCACATGATCACCTAGTTATATGCACTCACCAAACGTATTCAATTCCGTCCATACTACTAATTCTCATAATTCTACAACTAACATCATGACCCATGCTTAGGAACCCAACATCATTCCAACTTCATCCTGTTCTAATGTTCTCCTATGCTTCACATGTAGTGTACTTTTACTTATTTATTTTGATTACGCAATTATTCAAACATGTAGTAAACATCATACCGCTCCAACATAAAGTACAATCTTTTAACGCATACTTTTACCAAACAACATGGCCAGCCAAATCCTACATGAGTTCCATCTAATATACATTTCTCATGTTTATTTACCATCAAACACTTCATATCCCCATATTATACAAGTTCATCCATTACTTGCATACAATTTCATCTATAATTCTCACCTAGGCATTTCATCAAACACTTGGTGTGCATACCACCATTTATGCATAATGTACATGTGTTTCATTCTTTACTTTCTACTTCATGCTTTCATTCATCAATCAACAATTAAAATCACATTTCTTCCATACCATACTAAATCTAATTGACAAGATGCAACTACATATTACATGATATATCATATTAGCACAAGGATTAGACATGGGTGATACACCCATGTTGCCATCTTCATCATCCCAAATGGGTTTCACTTTAAAACATGAAATTACTAAAAATTATACACATAACAAGTTCTGTTTGGTGATTCTAATACACAATCATGCTTAATTTCATACCAATTCACGGATTAATCACACACACCCACTTCATACAAGATCACAAAATCAAAAATTATAACTTACCACATGTTTGCTAAGGCTAGATCATTAAGAAAACGAGTTCATGCATTAGTTTAGGCTGAAATCCTTCTTCAATTTGGACTAATTTCATCAATTTTGAGCCTCCCCTTTTTCTCTTTCTAGTATGTGTCTACACACTGATCTCAAAACACTGAACATAGAGTTTTTATTTTCTTTTGTATAATCATCTTTCTACGATGGAAAATTTCAGTCCCTCATGTATGCTTGCTACCCCCTTTTGTCCAAAACTTCACCCCTTCATATTTAGTTTATATTCTAACCAAGTTACGTAACCTAGTTATTTATGATTATTTCTTAAGCCAACATGAGAAAACACACCAACTAATAAAATTGAGTTTTTAGGGCGTTACACTGTAAGATATTTTAATTTATAATATATGCATACAATATTAAATCACCACATACATTCTCTCATCTTTCTCTTCTTAATCACCAGCCACCACCAACAACCACCATCCCCACCAACTCAACACCGCCAATAAACACCACCACCACTGCCACTCCACCCCGCATCGACCACCGACCACCGTCAACAACCCTTACCATTACATCTTCGTCTGAAACCATAATCCCAAATCCCTCCCCACCTGCAACTACCACCGCCACTAGCTATTTACCACCACAATCAGTCGACCATCTGAACCCACCTCTACACGTCGACAAACAAAAACAACACTCAAAATCCCAAATCAGTACCCAACCCCAAATCGGAACCCACTATCTTCATCTTCAACCCTAACTTCATTTTTAGATCCAAACTTTTTACAACTGCCACCACCATCACCATTATCATCAACTGCCGCCCCTTCCCTCTGCCACCACAAGCCACCTCATATGACCACCACCACAACCACCTCTTATAACCACTACCACAGCCACCTCCTACAACCAAAGGAACCCCCGGAACATGTATCGCCGCCACAAACTCAACGCCACCCTCAGTCACCACCATCATCCACCACCAGACGATTTCATATCTAAAGCCACCACCGAGCATCACCACTGGAATACCCCTAACAACCACCACCAACAGAATACCCGAATACCCTGGAACACCCACCACTTGCGTCCACTACGTCCACTATATCTTTGGATCACTTGGATAGTGATGGATAATCCAGCACTTTTAAGTTCAAATTGGTTGCAAATTTGTCTTTTTTTTTAATCTCTGATGAGGAAGAAGCAAAAAAATCTAAATAAGGGGGATGAACAAGATGGATGAGTTCAGATCTGATGAGCAAAAATCAAAGTCAAAATGGTCTGCCATGGTTGTGCTTATGTTACAGTTATTGAAAGAGAGGAGAGAGAAAGCTTATGTATATAGAGAGAAGGGAAAGTGAGGAGAGAGAGAATGCATATGTGATATATGTTTATTTTTTATAATATATATCTTTATATATAAAATTACTAAATTGTCCTTACTTTCATATGCAACTTACCAAAATACCCTTATATTTAACAGACATTTTTAATGGAGTTAGAGGCAGGGAGCAAAATGGAAAAAACATAGTAAACTATTAGAGCAAAATGGCTATTTTTAAAGGATTAGGACAAGACGGTTAAAACGGCCAAACCACATGGAGCAAAACGGAAGTTTACTCTAATATAAAATTACATTTTTGTTCTCTTTATATATTTTATAATATTTTATAGATAGCATCCACTTAAATCATAAGCATTGAGATAATATGTAACCCGTTGAGTTAGTCCTGTCAGTTAAATTTGGGGCACTTCTTTTGATGTCGAGCATTAGAACATCCTATAAATATCAAAGGAAGGCTGTTAAAGAAATACTCAAGGTCGGATGCTCGGTTTTTCTTTTCGTCAATTGAAAACGTGTTTGGATCGCGAGTTATCAGTAATTAAGGTGCTGTTTGTTTTTGCAGACATAAATTGTATGCAAGCTGATTTCATCTGTTTTTATATCTGCAACTGAAGATGTGGTCTGAAGCTCTGCAAGCTGAAAATATAAGACTGTTTGTTTTTATAAACTGATGATGTCTGCACAAACTTTGTTTATGCAAATACGTTCCCCTCATCCCTTTCATTTTAAACCCTAGCACACCAAACACTCTCTGCCTTCTCTCTATACTCCGGAGACCAGAGCCATTTTCCGGCCAGTAGGCGCCGGTTTTCCGGCCTGCCACACCCAACAAACCTCCCTTTTCTTGTACCCTCTCACACACACGCATAATAGAGAGATCCCGAGAGAGAGAGAGAGAGATAGTTCATGAGAGAGAAGGAGATCAGAGAGAGAGAGAGAGAGGTCAGAAGAGAGAGAGATCGGGAGATAGAGAGAGATGGCAGAGACAGAGAGAGACGCGACGGTGGTGAAGGACGGCCGAGCCGTCCCTCCGGCGACCCGAAAATCCGTGACGGCGGCAGAGAGTGTTCGGGCGGTGGGTGAAGTGGCGGTGGGGTTTGGTGGTGGAAGAGAGGAAGAAAGGGTTTTGTGAAGATGTTTGAAGTAAGGGTTCCGTAGCTTTTTTTTTAAGATGAAAGAAGCCATTTACAGATCTGTTTAACAAAAAAAAAAAAACAAATAGTCTTCAAGTGTAACGTCTGCGCGCCTGTAGACATCAGATCCCTTGAAGATGTTTGAAGAAAAAACAAACACTCCCTAAGGGTGGGTTTAGGCCCCAAAAGGGAAGAATTTGGGTCCTAAGCTCTTGCTATTTAGAGAAGGGGATGGAATCTTAGCCCCGTAGGAACCATTTTCATCAAATTGCTAGAGAGAAAGTGGATGAACTTGTGATTCAAGCTTGAAGATTGAAGATTTGAAGCTAGAACCTTTATCTATATAAGAGACAAGTGTTAACATTATGCTGGAGGGTATGGAATGGAGCTCCTAGGAGCTCCATTGTGCTACCTCGGTTCCACATCATCAATAGTACCCCCCCTTTAACAACCAATTAATGAGATAAAGCCCTTTTTCATCAATGCCCCTTTTTCACATACACACATCTCGTTATTGTCTGTCATTGCAACCACGTCCATTCAATAATGCTCCTTAATGGCGCTTGCGAGATGGTTGTGGGGGGCATTATTGATCTTTTTTGGCTGAGGTGGCATGGGGGTGGCGCCCCACACCCAGTGGCGAAGCTTGCCTTCGAAAACCGGAGGGGGGGGGGAACGTATATACCCAAAAAATTCTGTACGAAAACTACATAACACTACTGAGCGAAAAATTCGAGGGGGGGGGGGGACGAGGGGGCTGTAGTCTTGCAAAATATGTTGACATAGGTGGAACTCTCTAAGGGCTCGGTGAGGTCTCTTCGGGAACGATCGCGGTGCCGTTGTGGTTATCAAGTGATAATGGGATTTTAAAATCTGGAATATAAGACGCCGTGGTGACGATTGTGGTAGGTAACGACGGTTATGGAATGGTTTCTTCGGGGACAAAGGTTTAGGTAAAATACAAATGTTGATATGTAACAATTTGTAGGTAAGACAAACTTTTCTTGAAGAAAGCAGATTAAGTAAAGGCTATTGTTTTAATGTTAAAGTATGTTTTATTTAAACGTTTCAGTTTTGTAAATAAAACTAGTAATTAATCAGTGTGGCTGACCTTTGTATGCACACTAGACTAGCGTATTTACATAAGGGTTGGACGGATGCTAGCTTGGACTGAAAGGAGCGCGGTTGAAGAACCGACATCTACGTTGAACGTTTTACTTTATTTGTAATAAAGTTAGACAAATAATGTAATTTTGGATGTGTTAACTTCTCCTTCATTGTGAATGGTTGAATTTTTAATTGCTTTTTCACAAGTAAATCCAACACATGAGGCTTTCGGGAACAGGGGGCCTTACATATGCTTGGCAATAAACCTCTTAACGATTAATTTAATATCGGTATGAGACACATGCAGCATGTGTGTGATGTATATTTGTGTGCAAGGATTGTAAAGTTAGAAAGAATTATCATATGAAGGGTATAAAGCACATACCATTAAATAATTAAATGATTGAGTTCAGTTCATTACAGTATCAATATAGAAACTAGAAAATAAAACCCAAATAATGAAGTTATGATATGTCCAAAATAATGTCGACAAATGTTTTAGAATAACGTAAAGGGTAAACAACGTCAAATTAATAAAAAAAGTAAATGTGAGGTTGTTTCTTTACAAAATGTATGTTTGTGCTTCGATACTTATACATTAACACTTACAACTCGGCTTCAAAAAGGTCTATATGAGAACGTAGATTAAAAAAATAGGCACATGCAATCTTAAAAGTTATAAACTTAGTGGAGTTCTTTCGCGCGTTGCGGCGAGAATTTGGTCGGTATCGGTTCGGTTCATTACAGTATTTGTACGCTACTGACACTTGGTATAGGGTTTAAAAGATACAACCCAAATAATAAAGTCAGGATATGGCCAAAATAATACCGAAACATGTGTTTGAATAACGACAAGGTAAACGACTTCAAAATTATATAAAAATCAAGTAAATGTTAGTAGCTTTTATATAACATGTACTTAGGGATGACAACAAAACCCGAACTCGATGGGTAAGCCTAAAACCCGACACATTTTGGACGGGTTTGGAGTCGGGTAATCAAGCATGGGACCAAGTTTGGGATTAGTTTTTATTTTGGGTTTGGGACGGATTGGTGATATACACGTTTACCCGACCCGATAAAGTGTACCCGTTAAGCGATATAATTTCCTTTATATTTTTTAAATATCACAATATGTGTGTATATATATATATGTCAATTATTGGCACACTATTTTTGTGATATATGCACGTGAGTATTTTATATACATTTTGTTATTTTATTTATATACATTTATATTTATATTACCTACAACTACAAAAGGCAATTGGGGGAGCTGTCTGGCACTCCCTCATTGGGCCACCCCGGTTTACTATTTTATATTCATTGTAAGAATACCGTTTTGCCCCTACTCAAAATTACGGTTTTGCTCCCAGCTCAAAATAAAATTGCGCTTTTATCCCTAGCTCAGAGAATTACGATTTTGCCCTCGATTCAAAATTACGATTTTGCCCTCAGCTCAAAATTACATTCTCGCCCCTCGGTTTAAGATAAAATTATGTTTTTGCCCCCAGCTAAAAATTACGATTTTGCCATCTGTTAAAAAATATGATTTTTCCCCGTTTAAAAAACTATTACTTCGTCCGCAGTTCAAAATTACGTTTTTGCCCCTGTTAAAAATAAAATTATGCTTTTCCCCAACTCAAAATTACGATTTTGCCCTCGGTTCAAAATAAAATTATGGTTTTACCTCCAACCTAAAATTACGATTGTGCCTTTAGTTCAAATTTATATTATTGTGTTACCCCAAGTTCAAATTTACGAATTTGCCCTGTGTAAATTTACAATTTTGCCCCTGGTTCTAATTTACAGTACTACCATCACTTTAGCTTTTGGTAAATTACGATTTTACCCAGTCAAAAAATAAAACTTTCTCTTAGTTAAAAATAGTTGTATTGCCACTCTTTTAGTTTTTTTAGCAAAACTATAAAAGTGTTTTGTTTAATTGGTTGACTCGATTTAATTTTTTTCCGTATTACGGAGTTGGCTAACACTCGCTCCCTTATTCGGCCATCGCCCCGCAACGCGGACGGTGCATCAACTAGTTTATATATTAAATCCTAACATGTTAAAGAATAGTATAGTTTTATTGTTTTAAATTTCAGCCACAAAAGATTTTCACAATTTTCTTTTTAACTAAACTCTAAAATGGAAGCTTTGAGAATTTGAATGCCACATAATTAAATATAAAAGTATGATTCTTGGATTTGCGTGTTTACCGCATTGAAAATGGTTTTTTAAATTATTTTCTCTCTCTATTTTTTTCTTCTATTACCATTAGTATTTTATTAATACTCCTAAGTTACTTGTATTTTTAAAAGATTCAAAATTAATGGATGTTATAATGAAGTTATAATTAGAGAAAATTCAAAGAAAACATTGTTAACCAAAAACTTTCTAATATAAACATCACTTTTCAATTATTTCGAAAGTAGTCTATCTTAGCTTTGTCACCTTGAAAAGAGTGTAGTTTAGTCGTTTCAATCGTCTTGCATTGCGACATGATTCTTTTAATCTATGTTCTGATAAAACTAATTTCAAAATCGAACACGACAAATATCATTGATCTTTTTTTAATAACTTCGGTAGCGCAATAGAGTATCTTTTTATATCATAAGTTATAACAAGTGTCGGTACCAATGAAGAAACAAACTGATTCCGACCAAACAAGATATTCGCTTTTATAGTTTTCGATCAATGTAAACACAGGTTGATATCCTTTTTGACATATCATAACTTTATTTTTTAGTTTTTTTTTTTGTCGATGACGAGTATCAGTGTCGTTGTAAACCAAACTGATACCAACCGAACTCCCCCGCGACGCGTGGGGGAGTTTTACTAGTTATAGTTATTTGATATATTTTTATATTGATAATGCTTGTAATTGATTAATAGTTTCCCGATAGACATCAGACAGGTTTTTGGATCGAATATGCCCAACGAGCAAATTTTTCAAATTAACATGTTTACACGAAACACGTACATGGGTATACTTGATACCCAACGAATAATTACCCGACAGGTTTTGGGACGTCTGTGGGACAATCTTATCTAATCAGGTTTGGTGTTGGAATTACCTAAACCCGTTTCAAACCCGTCTCATTGCCATCCCAACATGTACTTTTGTGCTTACATACTTCATCATTAACACTCTCAACTCTTTTGAAAAGGGTTTATATCGAAGTATAGATGAAAAAAATAGGCGCATAGAACGACATATTCAAAATCTTAGAAAATATTGTATCTTATGTTAAAAGTTATCAAGAAAAACAAAATATGATTTAACTTAGTTATAATAAAAAAATATTAATAAGGTTCAAAACATTCCTGTAAACATCTGTTAAAATTATTTGTTTCTACATAATTAGTAAAATGTTGCTTGACATTCAATTTGTCCTACTCCTTTTAGGGAATTAATTTACACAATTACACATGGTGTGCACATACAATTACACATTATGTGCACATATGACATAATTTTGAAAAAGATGGATGATCAATGATGTGAAAAAATATTCAGTGACAAAACTTTCAGCATTACTAATAATTTAGTGTAAACGTGTTAAATAAAAAGAGGGTCACACAAATTTTTTTTTTTAGATTTGTTGATTTGAGAACCAAAAAGGTTCAGAAGCAAAGAAATACTTGTTTGACTTAGAATTAAAAACAGTTTTTATTTGTATGTGAGTATTACCATATTTCACATATATGAGAAAGAACAATGTGACTAATTTGCATGATTATATATAGAGAGATTAGAGCTTCTTACCCTAATGCTTATCGCTTAGTTTTGTTTTACCATGTGACTATCATGGGTGGGTGTGGTGATTGTGGATCGATCTACTAGGGGATAGGTGGGTAAGCGAGGGTAAGACGGTTGTCGGGTGATGTATCTAATGACCCTCATAGCGGACGTGTCTGGAATACAAGACTCGAGAAAGTGGAGAAAGATAGGCAAGTGTGTTGTAAAATCCTCATGTTTAATTCCCATCTTTGATCAGAAACTCAGAATCCATCTCTCATGTCTCTTCAGTTCGAACGGAATAGTCATTAGGGTTTTTTTTACGACAAATTTCTTTTAATCCCTATCGTATGTAGGACTTGAACCTAAGACCGCCCCTTCCCAAACCCAGGTGTATAAAGACTTAGCCTTTACATCGATCGTGACTCTTCTTAACTTATGTTCATCTCATCACTCTTCAGTTTGTCTCTAACATATATTTTTTTTATTTAGGTTAAACAATCAGAATTAGTTAATTGAGCGTTTATTTGGTTATTGGGTTAAAAACTTAAAAATAAGGCATGACATTTTAATGGTTTAAGGTTGAATTATATATTAGACGAAATTAAGTAATTGAGCTTAACTAATAAATTATAAAAAATTTAGGGTAAAACTAAAGAAATTAAGAAATCGATCTAAAAAGGATGTAATATTTAACCAATAGTAGTAACATGATATGCTAAGAAATCATAGGGGATGGTATAGAAAGACTCAACGACCAAACTCTAAACGATGAAATGGAATTTAATTTTCTTCCTAATTAACACTCGTGACATAATGAGAGGTTTTCTTATAGTACATGAGACAAGACCATAGGATAATAAGACTTGAAAATAGGATCATCATGTGATCGTTGATGCCAAATACGGTGACTTTGGGAGAGAAAAATAGTAACAATTCACGACAAAGTGCATAAAGAGCACCAATAGTACCTAAGGGGCAGGTATTGAGTTTGGAAATCATTCATTGAGAAATGGGTCGTGCTCAATATAATATATCAGATCAGACTGAGGTATATAGGTTAAGGTTCCTCTACAAAGGACTATTAACCTAAGAAGTATAAGAAGGAATAAGATGATGACATGTGTCGTTAATTAAAACAACTTATTAAGGGTATTAATTGTGTCCATAATTCATATAAGGAAAAAATAACGCAGATACGTTTTGAAGAGGATTTTCAAGATTTTTATTTTTTAACCACATCTCTGATTAAACATACATGATTGGTATTTTAATGAAGTGTTAGTTCAATTCATGGTGTTTTACAACCTTCTTTTTCCAAAAGATGTTCTTAGTATGGTGTTTTATTCAACGGTAATAAGACAACATCAAGACATGGTGTTTTAATCTCGTATAGTGTTGCTACATGTTTATATAACATGGTGTTTCAATAAAGTCTCTTAATTCAATTCATGGTGTTTTATAATCTGTGTTTTCAGAAGATGTTCCTAGTATTGTGTTTTATTCAATCGTAATAACATAACATTAATACATGGTTTTAAAACGCATATGGTGTTGTTACCTGTTTTAAATGACATGGTGTTTTAATAAAGTCTTAGTTCATTTCATGGGGTTTGACAATTTGTGTTTCCAGAATATGTTCTTGGTATGATATTTATACATAATAAGAAGATATTTCTTAGTATAGTGTTTTATACATGCGTTAACACATGGTGTTATAAACCCGCATTTCCAGAATGTAATTTTAGAATGGTGTTTTATACTTGTTTTTTCAGAAGATGATTCTATCATGATGTTTTATACCAATGTAAATACATGGTGTTTGCACCTGCAATCTGTAATACTTCTGTATGTAAAACTCTATTTATTTGATGTTAATAAATTCTGATTTCGAAGGAAGAAAGAAGAGAGAAGAGAGAGAGAGCTTGAAAGTCGCGGGTCGATCGAAGTGATATATGGCGGTTTCTGATTTAAAAAAAGATCAATAACCATTCTACCCATATGCGTCTCAATTAAGAGCTACTTAAAAAACATTATTTACAATTTTGCCACTGGTTGATCGTAACCACACATTAATCCATTCAATGGCCCAAAACCCTTCTCACACTTCTTAGATAAAACCCTCTTTGTAGGATAACTCCACCCTCATATTAGAAATGCCAAACATAAATATGTTTGTATATTGCTTTCTCGCCAATATGTGTGCGTATAAATCAAACTGAGCTTAAGAAGTTTGTCTAACCCAAACGTTAAACACTAGCGCTATGTTCCCGAGTTTAATAAACGAAAGAAAAGAAGAGAAAATTATTAATGAGAAAAAAGAAAATGAGTAGAAAGAAAAATTTTAATTAACTATCGTGTTCCAGAATTCGAAGGAAATGAGAAGAAAAGTAAGGATGTTATGTTTTAAAAATGTTTTCCTTCCAAGTTTCTCCAATTTAGAAGGATTTAAAATGAAGAAAAAAGTCTTATGTTTTCCTTCCATTTCTCCCCCTTTCCTTCGTTAAAAAATCTTTGGAACACGACTTTTTTTTAATTCCAAATCCTTTCTTTTCCTTTGTTAAATGAAACCCGAGATCACAGCGTAAGGGTCTGTTTGGCTTGGGGTAACGAAATGGAATAGGAATGGATGGATGAGATAATGGAATGAACAAAGGAATGAAATGGATTATTACTAATCCATGGTCTTGTTTGGTTACCTTGTGGGAATGGAATGAATGATTACCTTGTGTTGTTTGGTAGACAGGAAAAGACGAAGGAATAGAATCAGCGATGGATGGAGGTAGTGGGCGGCAGCAGTGATCGTGGTGGTGGCGATGAAGGGTGGCGGGGGTAGCGACGGGTGGCGACGATGGTGGTCGATGGTGGTGGCGGTGGTCATCAGTGTTGCTAGTGCTCGAGGTCGGGTGGCGCCAGAGGCAGGGTGGTCAGTGGTCAAACAAGAGTGAGATAATACAATTAACATTAAGATAAAGAGTGAGATCGTACAGTAGACATTAACACAAAAAGGAAAAAAAAGGTTGAGCTTACAATGAAGTATAACAAAAGTAAAAGTTGACTTGATTTACCTAAAATGACATTATTTGAACAACATCTGCAAATTGTTACCATGAAGAAAACACCCTTTCTGATGAAATTAAGATTGTTGTGAGTTGGTGAATTACCTACATAAGAAGATCTATAGTTGAACCCTTATCTCAAACAACTTCCAAACATGAAAACAACAATGATGAAAAACTTGTTTAGACCTTTGTCTTTGACACAAAAAAAGTTTTTCTAGTACAATGCCAGAGAAGGTAGTCAACAGGATGTACACAATGTTTTCAGAACCGGATCGAACATCGAAGCGGTCTTCTTATTGGTTCACTGGTCTAACTAGTCGGACCGGACGTAAGAACAGGATGGTCTCGTAAATATTATAAAAATTAATAAGGTAAAATTTGAAATATATATAAAAAACCTGCCCAACCCCTTTAAAATTCGTTCAACCAACCGATTTCACTATCCAACCGTCAGTTTAACCTCTAGTTCAATGCAACCCCGGTCCAATACCATGAGACGAATCGTTCCAACCCCTGGTTCCAGTCCGATCGGCCGATCCGGCTCGGGTTTCCAAACACTGGTTGTACGCCTCTTGGCATGAGGTGTTGGTGGTTGGTGACGACACTTTCGAGTTCTCTGCTAGGCTTACACAAGTTTTGAAAACGATAGAAAACATGATGATATGCACTCATCCTATGAAAATTGGTACAATTAAAGTTTCATTTATTATATGTCTTGATCTTTATTACGGGGGAATTACAAAATGGAAACCCCTATTAGTTGAAGTCGGATAAGAACATGATGATATGCATTCGTCCTATGAAAATTGGTAATTTATTACATATCTTGATCCTTATTCATATATCTTTTGTTATATAAATGCTAATTTAAAGCATTATAATTTACTACACAATCAAAATTAATATCTAAACTTAAACTTATATGCAGGAGACCGTCCATGAAGACTACCACATTACAATTCACACGAAGAACCTGAAAGATATAAGGTTCAAGTATTCTTGCAAGTGCAGTCGAAATCCATGCTTGACGACACCTGCATAAGGGCGATGACAAGGAGAATCCTAAGCTTTTTTATAGGGTGATTTATTATCACCCTCCCTCTTTTTAAAAAGCCCAACACCTCGTGGAAAGTTCGGCTGCCATGATCTACGAAGCAGACGACGAGGCTCACTTGCTCATGAATGCGAAAGGGAACTATGCGGGGTGGAATCTGATCGAGCTGATGAAGCATCACAACAAGCTCGTAGTTGATCTCATCCCTATTCAGATGATGGAGGATTGTGTCCTTCATTTCAGGGTCAAGGAGTTCTTCAATATGCAAAAGTAGTTCATATATGATGAAACCCCTCCCCTGGCCTCTTTTGTTAGCAACTATGGCTATTGAAGAAACCCTAGATCAACTAGACCGGAATCTAAGTAGATCTATGAAATGGGCTCTGCATAAAAAGGTGAACCATCCGTTTGGTTTCACAATGGATGGTGAATAATACAGTACTTCTGCTGATCCTGCAAAACAGAACACCGTTAGCTCGCCACGGGGAGAAGGGGGTTCTTTCCGTGACCACCCTCCGGCGTGAGAATAAGTACAGGTAGTCGGAAGTAAGTATTGTAAGTGAGAGAGTAGTTGAGAGTGAATACATTTCCTTGAACTCCAAGTTACTTATTTATAGCCGGTGTTTGGCGCCAAAAAGAGAGATTGTTAACTTTAACGAAATCTTTTGCTATTCCGTTAACGTTTGTTGGCAATCTGTTAGTGCACACCGATCGTGAGCTCATTAGCGGTTAGGGAGGTGCCACGTGTCAACATGAGATCACTACATCTTATAAATGTGAGCATGTCATCACCGTGACCTTCCTCAGCCGTCCAGATGCTGCCATGTGGCAATTGGTTATAACTGAAAAGATGCTTGCACGATTGGGTGTTAATGGCTTCTAGAAGGTTTCACAGCTGTTACCCATCTATTATTCACCACGTGTACATTCTGTTACAACAGAAAAGATTCCTTTTGCTTCTGCACCAAGTCAAGGATTTTGCTAAGGGAAAGTTTCTCAGGATTTACTGTTTCCTTGCGCGAGAAGCGCAAGTTAGTTAACTGATTTTCCTTCTTCTCCTTGATGTTCAAGGTTAACTTTAAACCTTGCGCGAGCCCGCGCAAGGTAGTTATATGAAGCATTATCAAACGAGAATGTTTAAGGTTAACTTTGAACCTTGCGCGAGCCCGCGCAAGGTAGTTAAATGAAGCATTTATCCAAAGAGAGTGTTCAAGATTAACTTTAAACCTTGCGCGAGCCCGCGCAAGGTAGTTAAATGACGCTTTCCTCTCTTGGATATTTGGCGCAGAGTTCTAGTAAATCTTATTTTGGCAAAGAAGTTTGCGCGTAGTTTTCTTAGAAGTTATTAATGGGTATGGTTTCCTTGATTGGCGCACGGTTTTTGGGACCATACCCCTTCAAGCCCCCCCAGTCCAGTGTTGCTCCTATGTAAGAATAAAAAAGTAGGTGGAGCACTGGACTTAAGATAAATGTGCTGCGCTAGGTAAGGACTAGCTTTTTGTTGCTTTATGCATCTTGATGACGTGTCATAAGTGAATTTTGAAAAAGTATTTGAATTTCAAATGTACTTAGACACGTGTCACTTATCTGGATGGTGTAGTTGGTGACGACGCACGTTCTTGAGACGTGGTGGTACTGTTGACAGGCTGTCAACAGTACATGTCTTACCGTATTTAATGCTTTTCGGCGACACTCGCGCGCGTGGGGGTTACTGTTCCCCACTCGCCCCTGCGGTTACTTGGGGATACGTGATGGTCGCAAAAGTCGCTGCAGTCAAATCGTGCATTAATTGCGGTTAGTATATAAAGGGATCAACGATCCATTTTCTTCCTCACCAGATTACCACTTGAGAGAAATTTGTGTTCACCTCTTCCGGCGACCTTCAAAGTTTTCTAAGTTTTCTTCAAAGTTTTTGTTATGGCCGCCGGTGCAAGTTCTGCTGAGATGTCATCGTTAAGTTTGCCATCGTTGAAGTGGTCGAAGAAAGATTTCGATAATCTCCACCAACTTTCTCTTTGCTCCGTCCTGGAAGGCGTTTTTCCCGGTGGCGAATGCCATGGCGGCTGATGCGCCGGCTGGCTACATTACATTATTTTACGATTATTTTGCCGAATGGAATTTCCGGCTTTCAGTGACCCATTTCTTGCTGGAAATTCTCGGTTTACAAGATTCACATTTCTCGGTTGAGCCCGATGGGAATGGTGAGGATCCGACATTTTGAGTTCGTTTACCGATCGATGCAGATCGTGCCGTCGGTCGAGAAGTTTAGAGTTTTCTACCAGCTGCACTGCTCGTTGGGTTTTTATTCATTCCAACAGCGTGTGCAAGCTAAACGATTGCTGCTGGTGTCGCCAAAATCCTATCACGACTGGAAGCAGAAGTTCTTCTTTATCAAGGCAGCAGTGAATCCAATGAAGATGACATTCCGGATCGGTGATGAGATTGAGCTGGAGACCCTTCCCATACCTACCGACGAGGTATGGTATCAAGATATTAAAGATGTGCCCAATATCGTTTTGCCGGAGAGGGCCCTCATCACCGCCGGGATGAGTATTTTCTGGAAGAAGGAACGCCGGGAAAAACCGGTGTATACCGAAGATGGGACTGGTATGTCACCCTTTAACTTCCTAGCAATATCTTTCAACATATATGTACTGAGGCAAAAATGTTTGTTATTTAGCTGCGCCTCTCTACTTGGTATCTTTCAAGAGAGAGAGATGGAAAATGGCCGTCGTGCCTCTTGCTGATGGTGAGGAAACTTGGTTCTGACAAATCTTGAGGAACTTTGAGTTGCCCAAGAAGGAGGATCTGGATGCGCAACCATCTTCGAAAACTTGTAACTAAGCTCTTACAAAGCCTAAGTTGATATTGAAATATTACTCTTGAACATTTTTTTCTAAGTAATATTGCAATATAACTAATGGCGCAACCTTTGCTCAATATGATTGATTATGTAGGTGATTTGCTAAACTTGGGCGTAGGCCCTAATTCGAAGAAGAAGAAGAAGAAACCAATTGCTGCTGCTGCAGCTGCTGCGCCTCCCCCTTCCAACCCAGAGCAAAAAACCAAGCCATCAGCTGCTGCGAAAGCTGAGGGCAAGAAAGGTACGCGTCTCGTATCTGACTCTTGGTGCAATTATGTGGTGGTGTCGGACTCACTGGAGGGTCTTGCGCCTGTAGGTTTGAAGAAACCAAAGCCCGAACCCATTGACACCTCCTCTCTTCCAGCTGCGAACCCAGATGATCCCTTAGAAGTACCTTCTAGCCCGGAAGAGGCGTTGAAGTGCACTTCCAAGAAGAGGAAGGAGGCAGAAACTAAAACCCCTGCGCCAACAAAGGTTGCGCGCCCGCGCATTGGCAAGAAGGGCAATCTGGATGCCTTTGCAAAGAAGTTCTCACCTGGTACGTTTAGTTTGTTGCGCATTTCTGTCACAAAAGTTGCGCAGAATCTTATACTTGGTATTTGTTAATATGTTTTGCAGAGAAAATGGTGAAGGCTGCGTCGGCCACCTCATCTGCTATACCATCACCGCGCAGGCCTGAGAACGTTGAAGAGGGAGATGCGGGGCAAGAAACTCCTATTCTTGATGCCGACCCCATCGTCACAGAAAATATAGCGAAAGTGGCTCCGGAGGAAGAGCCAAAAATTTTGATACTGAGAATCCTGTTGGCGAGCAGGTTAAAGATACGGCTGCAGATGTTGGGGAACTGTCAAAGTTGATATCCAAGGGAGCCGGACCTTCAACACAACAGCGAAGGCTTTGTGGTTGTTGAGGATTCGGAGGAGGAGTCGCCTATTCGCCCAGAGGAGACGCCTGGGGACTACTATTAATGCTCCTATTATGAGAGGCGGGCCTCTGCGATTCATCAGCCCGTGTGGAAAGTTAAGCATGGCGATGTTTTCACTGATTGGCACTCCAGTAGGGAGTTGTATAAAGGCATCTTCCCGCCGGCGGAGGTGAAGCGACAGGAAGAAAAAGACCATGAGGCTACTTACGAGTCATATCTGCAAGAGTCTGCCCTTGCCTCGTCCATAATAAATAGAATTGTGCGCGAATGGTGTAGTATGAACAAGGAGTGGGACGAGGTTGAGCTTGAGAAGGCGAAGGCCAAGCTCGAGAAAGAGAAGACGTTGAAGATGCTTGTTGATTTTGAGGCGGAAAAGGACCAGTTTGAGGAAGAGAAGAAGACTGAAGAATGGGCTGCGCTGTCTTGGAAGCGCAAGTGTGAGGCATCTGCTGCGCAATATGCGGACAAACGCAAGCGCTTTGTGGAGGCTTGCGAGCGTGACAACAAAGAAAAAATTTCTCTGCGCAACGAAATTGAGAAACTCAAAAAAGAGAAAGCTGATGTAGTTGCGGCAGCAGAAGAGGCGCGCTCACACAGAGAAAGGAGCGAGCAGAATGAGGTATCAACCAAAATGACTCTCCTTCTTAAGAATAAAGAAATTGATGATCTAACTGCTATGCTCTTTGACCAGGCGCGGCTGCAAGCTGAGGTTGATAGTTTGAAAAAAGATATCAACCTTCACCGAACAGAGAAAGCCAAGTTGATCCGCCGTTTAACTGAAGGCGAACAAAAACTTAACGACACTGAGGTCACTCGCGCTACCACAAAAAGCTTGGCCGAATCCCTCATGAACCAGCTTACCTGGTTGCGGGAGTATGGGATTGTGGAGGTAATATTCCCCTTTCTTTATATGTCTGGTTTGATTGTCGCAACATGTACTAATTGTATTTGTGTACAGATCGCATATGCCATCCTTAACTCTACGGAGTTGGATGAGAGAGTGGCAGAATTAATGATGGCGGCGCGCAATGACGGGCATGCGAGGGCTGTTGAGAATGCACTTTGCATGTGGCCCATGCGCTGAAGACCGAATGGGATACCAGCCGTGCTGCCACGCATGGGCTAAATACTGCCGCCATTTATTCTGCTACCAAAGAAAAATATGATCAATTGCAAATTCCGATTATGAACCTTGTGGACGTTGCGCTGCAACAAGACGACTTTGTTGATAAGCTTAAGGAGATCTTTTCTTCAACAGAGAAGCAAGCGGGAACCAAGTCCATAGAATAGGAAATTTGTAATTTTTTACTTTATGATAACTTGTAACGTTGCGTTTCTGCGCAAGTATTGTGGATGTGAATATAATATATTTAAGCTTTACAATGTTTGCATGGGACCAATTACTTGTGTAGGATAGACAAATGAACAATTTCTTCTCATGTGTGAGCGTAAGTATTAAGTTAGCTTGTGGCTCATGAGTTTGTGTTTTTGTTTATCCAAAGGAATTGCATGCATTTGTAAATGAACATATACAAGACTTGTAAGTAGTGGCAGAGCATTTTATTCATACTGATAAAGCGCAAAACTATGGCTGCCACTAAGATTACATAATAAAATAAAGTAAGCAGTCTCGTTACGCAACGTTCAGAAGTTGCTTAGAGGACTGAGATTACATATAACATCGGCGTAGTTGTTGGGCATTCCAGGTTCGAGGAATGCTGGATCCGTCTATACGCTTCAGAGTGTACGCACCTTTTCCCAATACTTCATTTATCACGTACGAACCTTCCCATCGCGGGGCTAACTTCCCGGTTTTTCGACATTCGACGCTTCATTATCACGAAGAACAAAGTCACCAGGAAAAAAGGAACAGATGCGCACCCTTTTGTTGTAATATTTTTCAAGATAGGACTTGTATTTAGCTTCGCGAATCGCTGCATTTTCTTGTCGCTCTTCTAATAAGTCTAGGTCGATGCGCCTTTGTTCTTAGTTATCTTGTTTTTCCAAAGCTAGAACTCTTGGAGATGGTAACCAATTTCGGCAGGAATCACCGCTTCCGTGCCGTACACAAGGCTAAAAGGAGTTTCTCCAGTACTAGTCTTGGGCATAGTTCGATGTGCCGACAAGATGCTAGGCAATTCATCAACCCACCCCGCCGCGCCGTGCCAAGGCGGGCCTTGATACCGTCGACCAACTGTTTGTTTATGCTTTCAACTTGACCATTTGCTTATGGGTGCGCAACAGAAGCCAAAACATGCTGGATTCCCATGTCGGTCATCCATGTTTGCAACTCTTCAGCCGTTAAATTTGGACTGTTGTCTGTAATAATGCGCATGGGCAGACCAAAACGGCAAATAATGTATTCCCAGATGAATTTGTGAATTACCATCGCTGTAGTGGAAGCTAAAGGTTTGGCTTCAACCCATTTGGTGAAGTAATCGACCGCAACAATGATAAACTTTACTGCATCGGGCGCATCCGGAAATGGTCCCACTAAGTCGATGGCCCATTGTTGAAATGGCCAAGCTGTTGTGACGGGTGCCAAAGGATTCTTTGGGCGCAACGTTTTAGGGGCATGCCTTTGGCTGGACATGCATTCGCGCAAGATCTCTACCGCGTCAACGTACATTCCGGGCCAATAATACCCTGCGCTTTTCACTTTGGCTACGACCATGCGCAGCCCAGAATGTATGCCACATAGCCCCTCATGGACCTCCCTGATTAGGTATTGCGCGTCATGTTTGTCAACACAGCGGAGCGAAGGACCCATGTAAGAGCGTCTGTACAGAATACCGTGAATCATTTCATAATTGAGGGCTTTGCATCGTAACTTACGTGCTTGCGCTTTATCTTTTGGTAAAGAACCATGTAACAAATACATCATTATTGGAGACATCCATGATGGATCTCCTACTTCGACCATTGTCACTTGTCTGAGAGGGACTGGTGGATTACTTAAAACCTCGATGCGAACCTCTTTTGCCAAATGCTTGAAACTAGTTGCAGCAAGTTTGCTTCAGCATGTTTGTTTTCGCTTCGCTTGACGTGTGTGATTTTACATTATTGGAACTGTGCTATAAGAGCCTTGGCTTGCGCCAAGTATAGAGCCATGATATCTCCCTTTGCATCGTACGTTCCAACTACTTGCTCAGCAACTAGTAATGAATCAACATGGGCTTCTAAATTTGTTGCACCCATTTTGATAGCGAGGCGTAAACCTGCTAGGAAGGCTTCATATTCGGCCTTGTTGTTGGTGCTTTTAAAATCCAACCAAATTGCATATGTGAATTCTGCTCCCTCTGGACTCATCAATTGAAGACCTGCTCCAGCCCCATCACTGTTTGATGCGCCAACTGTAAACAATGTCCAGGCTCTATTGTCGATGACTGGGACTGGGTTTTGGATTGCTTGGCATTCTTCAAGTTTATCGGCAGGAATTCCAGCGATGAAATATGCCAAAACTTGGCCTTTGATAGCTGGTCTAGGTTTATAACAGATGTTATAACCTCCCAATTCTATTGCCCATTTCACAAGTCGTCCAGAAACATATGGTTTGGCCAGGACTTGGCCTATGTGAAAATTTGTTAAAACTGTAATAACATGTCCAGAAAAGTATCTTCGTAGCCTGCGCGAAGCATGGACCAATGCTAAAACTAATTTCTCCACGATTGAATACCTTGTCTCTGGATCGTTCAACATCTTGCTGATATAATAAATTGGAGACTGGACCCCTTCACGCTCTACCAACAAGACAGCACCTACTGCTACCTCAGATGCAGCAAGATATAAGACCATGGGTTCTTTTTCACGAGGAGCAGTAAGTGTGGGAAGTTGAACTAAACAATCTTTCATCTGCTGGAAAGCTTGATCAGCTTCATGAGTCCATGCGAACTCTTTGCTCTTCGTACAATTGCGCAAGGTTCGAATAAATGGATAAGACTTTGCAGCGTGATTGGCGAGGAAGCAGTTTAGCGCAGCTAACCTTCAGCCAAACGTTGCATCTCTTTGATGGTAGTAGGAGAAGACATTTTTTGTATTGCCTCAACCTTTTTGGGATTAACTTTGAAACCGTCTTTGGTGACGATGAAACCCAAAAATTTGCCCTCCTCCATGCCGAATGAGCATTTGCTGGGATTTAACTTTAGATTTACCTCACGCAGAGAATCAAAAGTTCGTTGGATGTTGTCTAGCATAGTGTCTTCTGAATTACTCATAATGACCGAATCATCTATGTAGACTTCCACAGTTTTCCCGATGTCATCTCCAAACATTGTATCCATCAATCTTTGATAAGTAGCTCCCGCATTGCGGAGACCAAAAGGCATCTTGGTATAACAAAAAATGCCCTTCTCCGTGCGAAAAGCGGTTTTATCCTCGTCCTTTTTTTTTCATCAAGACTTGATGATAACCTTTATAACAATCTAGAAAACATTTCCAGCGAAAGGAAGCTAATGAGTCAACCTTTTTGTCAATCTCAGGAAGAGAATAACAATCTTTCGGACACGCCTTGTTTAGATCTTTAAAATCTACGCACATCCTCCATCCGCCATTATGTTTCTTTACCATGACTGGGTTTGCCACCCAGGTCTGGTATTTGACTTTGCGCAGAATACCAGCATTTAATAACTCGGTGACTTGTTCATTCATTGCCTCTGTCTTTTCCGACCCGAGGTTGCGCTTTTTCTGCACAACTGGTTCTGCTGCTGGAAATACATTCAGGCAATGTTCCGCAACGTCGCGCGGGACACCCACCATGTCAGCAGGTGTCCAGGCGAAAATGTATTTGTTGCGAAACAACAGTAGTTTAAGCTTTGTGCGAATTTCAATACTGACTGCGGGCCCTAATAAGATTGTATGCTCATGGTACTTATTGTTGAGTACCCACTTTTCTGGTTCGTTGCTTGGCAGTGTCTTGCCAGCCTTCATAACTGGTTCCTAAATTGACATGATTTCTTTCCGCGCATAAAGTATAGCTATACCATTTGGTGTCGGAAAACCACAAGCAGCGTGCGGAGCGGAGGTAATCATACTAAAATCACGTTGCGTGAGGCGCCCCAATAGTACATCATGACGGGAATTTGCCGGCATCACCATGAAGTTGACGTTACTCGTTCGAGAACACCTCCCATCAGATAAGGTAACAGGAAAAAGGATTTGTCCTAGAGGAAAGACAACCTCATTGCAGAACCCAGTTAATGGAAAATCAACTGGTTCCAAGCGTGCCTTATCCTCAGGATCTAGTTGCTTGAAACACTGCGCATACATGATATCCCTGGAACTACCCGGATCTATAAACATATAGTCTGTTTGGTAGTGCCCAAAGATACCGGTGATAACTACTGGCCGGTCTTCTTGAGGACCTCCTGGAACGATAGGAAAAATGACTTGTTGTCCGCGCCAAGTGTTGTTTTGAAAATGTTGAAGGCTACGCTTGCGCGATAATCACCTTGAATCATGGAAACGTTTTGTTTCATTTTCTTGTTGCTAGGCCCTTCGTTCTCGCGCGTAATCTGTTTAATCTCTTTGCGCACATTCTGGACTAGATGTGTAAGCTTCCCACATTCTGTACCCTTCAGCTATATCTTTGTTTAATAGTCTCTAGTCTTGTCTAGAGAAGCAATCAAGAGGATGTACGCAATGTATTCAGAACCGGATCGAAACCGATCTTCTAATCGGTTCACTGGTCTAGCCAGTCAGATCGGGCGTAAGAACCGAATAGTGTCGTAAATATTATAAATATTAATAAGGTAAAATTTGAAATATATATATAAAAAAACCTTGTCCAACCCCTTTAAAATCAGTTCAACCCACCAATTTCACTATCCATCCGTCAGTTCAACCTCTGGTTCAATGCAACCCCGGTCCAATACGATGAGCCGAATCGTTGCAGATTCTGAATGTATCCTAGTGATACTGTAGTTGTATCCAAAGTATTTTATTAGCATACCATTCTTATATTATTATATCACTTTACGTATGCGTTAACATTAGATTGTGTAATAAGGATTTACATATCAAGCTAGGTTAAAATTCACATTTTGAGAAATCTATGTTTATGGCCTCCTATTTAATAAAAACATGTTAATAGAACAGACAGTTGCTTGAATATGGTAACTAGTCAAACTTTTATATACTCGAGTCCTAATCACGCATACAATGTATCATTAATCTCGTCCCAGATACTATATTTATAGAAGATTGTTACTCCGGTGGATTTGATTTGCATCGTATGTTATTTTATTTTTTTATCTTTTCCTGTATTTCTTTTTATCATTTTCCCAACATTTTTAATAGTTGTTTTAGTTGTTTTTTCATTTACTTTATAGAAAGAGACGACCCTTCAGCGAAACCTTCTAGCGCTTTCCCTTTATATGAGATGTTATCTGACGGTATATTTTTTTTTAATATTCTCTACATAGATAGTTATTTAGGATCCGGATGTTATCGCAAGTGATTATGTGTTTCGGAGTGTGTTTAAGCTTGTTTTTTTGTTATCAAACAACAATTTTACATGGACTAAGTTCTTTGTCAAAGATATACACTCATGGTCTTAATACTTTGAGACACATTTATCACCCAGTTAACCTTGTCTCGTATGGTCTTTGGTCTTAATCGTCATATTTTATTACGTTTTCTTACATGATGTAATAATTTAATATTTTCACGTTTATCATCATATTTTTTTTCTTGAATACTGTTACATGTTTTAGTGTTTTTGATATTTTTTGTTTGTAACTTGAGTTTTCTCAGAACCATGGCCTATTTCAGGAGACTTGGGTGGTTAGGTAAGTCAGCCATTGTCACAGGGTTAGTTTTCGACCCCGTATGGCGTCCCCATCTCCTCGGGGACAAGCTAATCCATCTCGCTTCTTTGTGTGGGTCACTGGTTTTGTCCTGTCTTGGACTCATCAAGAGAGCAGTGCCAACTCTCGACCAGTTGTGCGTTCGTCGCATAGACACGACTAGGCACGTACACCTTCTTATCCGCTCAAGCCATCTCGGATGAAGTCCCAAACTTGCCAGTAACCCAAGCATTCAAGCACAACCCATAGCATCTCAATCTTCAAATATTTGGCCCATGACATTCTCCCACCACCATTTCATGCACGTCCTCGTGCATGCTCGTCGTCCCATACCAGCTCGCATACTTCACAATGCATGATTCCCTTATGTTGAGCATGATTCACTTTGGGGGGTAGGATACCCTGTAGCACAACAACAATGATCTTCTACCGTGTCGGTTCAAAGTTCTTCCTCAGTTAATTTTATTTTTGGTGTTAGCGTCGAGGAGGTCGCTAGAATTTTCCAGGCATATGGGAACCTAAAGTTTTTGCAGCTTTCAACCTTGCTTTTTTTATGATGCTGCATGAACCGTTGTAGTTTTTTAACACAACACGTAGGGCTTCATTGACACTATACTAGAGCGGTTCACATGATCCCATACTCGCGGAATACAAAGACCTTTGCCGAAGTAAACCCATATCTGGTCTTCTCCTGCCACCGATACGTAACTATACTCTAAATGTTGAGCTCATTTTGGTTAAGTCACGTTCCAAGATATCCGAGAATCGACCTGCTCTGATACCAAATTGTCACGTGGTTAGTTTTCAACCCCTATGTGGCGTCCCCATCTCCTCGAGGACAATGCAATCCATCCCGCTTCTTTGTGTGGGTCACTGGTTTTGTCCTGCCTTGGACTCATCAAGAGAGCGACGCTAGCTCTCGACCAGTGGTGCGTTCGTCGCATACACACGACTAGGCACGTACACCTTCTTATCCGCTGAGGTTGTCTCAACTAGCTAGTAACCCAAGCATTCAAGCACAATCCATAGTACCTCGATCTTCAAATGAGCCGGCCCGTGACACATGGTGTTCTTATTTTCCAGCAAGGGTTCACACGTAAAAGGTTTCGTTCTTGAGATGGAAATTTTCTTTGAGAAAGAAAGTCACACAGATGGCGCCAATGTAGAACTCAGGATCAACAGTCTGACGTGTCTCCGAAGGCCGGAACGACTTGCAAAAGAGAACTAGCCTTGTCATGGAGAGCCCAGGGGGTGTTCCGTGCCCAAGCTTTGACGTGAGAATAAACGACCATTTCAAGGATAAAGGGAGAGATTAATTGCTAGTAATAAAGTGGTCTGAATCTCTTTCGTGTATTGAATGCAACAACATTTACTCTAGGAATTCTTAAGTGTGTGTGTTCTTCAGAAGATGTTAAGATACCTTTGCTTATATGGGCTTGACCCATTATCCAAGGAAAAATCCTTTTTGGCAGGTTCTTCTGGACAACCGTCTTACCCGGGTAGTAGCTCCGATCTTGTCCCTTTTGCAGGACATAGAGATCCTCACAATTAATAGTTGCTTCCTTACTAAGGAATTGACCTTATTTTTTCCAAAGAAAACCAACGTTGGGCCACCAGCTCTCATGAGCATCTAATGGGTTAGTCGAGATCGAAAAGGGCTTTCTGCCCTCTGCGTCGAAACAATACTTCCCATGCTACACTTGGGTGCGAAAGTCTCGTTTATCGACCAAGTCAAACCACGGGTCTTGGTTTTCTTGTTTTAATCAGGAAAGACTAAATTGGCTTAGGCCCAATCATTAGTCCCGCCCAGACGGGGATACCCGTCAAGGTGTCGAGCATGAAAATCATTCATTATAGGTCATGCTCAATAGGATATATCGGATGTCAATCATAAATTATGTTTGTGTATTGCTTTCTCGTCAATATGTTTGTATGAATCAAACTGAGCTTAAAAAGTCTGTATAACCCGAACGTCAGACACTAGAGGTGTGAATATAAACAAGTTGGGATACATGTTGATACGAGTTGAGTTCACATATGTCAATAAAAAATATTATTATTTTTATCATTTTCTTAACATAACAAATAAATAATCATATCCAATGTTTTTATATGGTATAGTCAACCCATGCCTTGAGTAAATTATTGATTGTTACAAAATCAAATCAACTATCAAATACAATACAATATAATATATTTGGTAATTAGTGAGATCCACCCAATATTAAGATGCTTATAATAACCACATTTTTCTTGATTTAGTGGTCTTAATCATACAGCTACTAGATCTAAGATCCATGTGGCTTGTGAATGTTTGTTAATATTTTAGATTATTGACATTTTAACGAAAGCCGGAGATTGTTAGAATACATACATGCACACACATGTAAAGGATAATTGACATTTTAACAGCCATACTAATATATAAAACGCCTCGGCAAAAGCAAGCACAAAACGAAACGAATTACACAAAGAGGAGCTAGCGGGTTTTGTAATCAGCCCGTCCAACTAATGTTGATTTTCCTATTTCTAGTCACGATCCAAAAAAAAAACATAATAATAGAATAGAAAATGCTTTCTTTTTGCCGATTCTTACTGCCAAAAACCGTGTCATTACAAGACCTCCAAATGATTAACGGACACATATACTTATCTAATAATACAAAAATACGATTCGATTCAGTTTGCTTTTTGATATCAAGCCGATTAAATAAGCAAGTGATGACCAATTCATTTTATACCATGTAGTCAATGTCATAAAATATTATCGTCCATAAAAGTGAAACCTTTTGTTATAACATAAAGCGTGATCAGAATATCTTTAAGTAAATATAGTAAAACTTGCACACCAATTTTAGCATTTTATTTTTTGAAAACCATTTTTATAACACCTAATAAACTTGCACATGCAATGCAATGATTTTATCATTTTAATAGTTAAATTTACACACTAATTAAGAAAATCAAATGTGATATAAGAACTAATGTATAAGAATTTATTTGGTCCTTGCATCAAATTTTGATTTGATATAAGTCATTTATTAATATGAAAATTTTGCAACTTTCATTTTACTCTTTTTTTATTATTGATCTCTTACTTTGTATATTATCATATATTAACCATATTCATTCATATAATGTTAAACACTCACAAAATATGAATAAAAACTACAGTTGAATATGAACTTTTTAACAAAAAAAAATAAGCTCAATGTTGAATATCAATTTTGATTTTTTAATTTTTTTAATTATACATTTACAATTAAGCTCACTAACTTTTATATTCAGTTGTGCTACAAGCACAATGTTTATCTGTATAGGTAAAACAAAAAATTTGGTTAAAATTGTATGTATTTAAACTTTTTAAACAAAATACTTTACTTCAAATAAATTATAATATATAAATTACTGATAATTAAAAGGTTAATGTAACTTACTATATAATAGAATTATTTGTTTCTACATATTAAGTAATGTAACTTGACATTCAGTTTGTCCTACCTTTTTAAGGAACATGAATGTTGACACAATTACACATAGTGTGCACATATGACATAATTTTGAAAAAGATGGATAATCAATGATGTGAAAGAATATTCAGTGACAAAACTTTCAGCATTACTAATAATTTAGTGTAAACGTGTTAAATGAAAAGAGAGCCACACAAAACCTCTATAACTCACCCAAATTATTTTTGTCACCCCATCATATTTAAGAGCATCCACTTATCATCATCATACTCGGTAAATCTCACCAATAGCAAGGCTAACGTAGGGTCTGAGGAGGATAAGATGTAGACAGCCTTACATCTACCTCGTAGGAATAGAGAGGCTGCTTCCAGTGAGACCCCGACTCGATAGCCATAATTAAGAGCATCCACTTAATTAGCCATAAATTAACAAGCATTGATATCTCACATGTAAACAGTTGCAACAGCCGAATGGGTTAAGTCCTCTTTGGTGAAGTTGTGGCAGTTTTTTTTTCGCGTCAAGCGCTTGAACATACTTTACATATATCAAAGAAGAATGCTAGTAGGGGACTCAAAGTCGGATGCGAATCAATATATGTGATGTATAGATGTGTGCTTGCGTAAATTTTATGCATGAATATAGATTACCTCTACATGATGGAGGGCGACTTTGTTTTAGTTTGATTTTGACCTTATTGGACACTTCCCAAGGGTCACACATTCAGGAATTACTTTAATCCAAACACGCTTAACTATGAAGTTAAAACGTAGGCATGAAAATGTAAAATTAGGAGGGGGCATCACTTTTAAGAAAAATGACATAATATTAAACGATTAAAAAGGACATAATATTAACCAATACTAGCAACATGATATGTCGATAAATCATAGCGGATGGAATAAAAGGACTCAACGACCAATATAAAAGACCATATGACCAATATTGTCACAACGGATGAGAAGGGGTCGAGTTTGGAAATCATTCATTGAGAAACATTATGGGTCATACTCGATAAATATCTATTATCGGATTAGAAATGTCAAACATAAATTATGTTTGTGTATTGCTTTCTCTCAATATCTGTGTATAAATCAAAGTGAGTTTAAAAAGTTTGTGCAACCCCAACGCCAGACACCAAAGGTGTGGGGTTACATCTCAGAAACGAGTCAAGTTAAAATATGTTAAAGAAGTATCATATATTTATCGTTCTCTCAACATAACAACTAAATAATCACAATAATAATTTTACTACATCAAAAGGGGGAAAGTAACAAGACTATACAATTTTTGGATAGGTCCTTCTCAACTTTGATATGCTATTGTTTGTATATGGTATATGGGTATAGTCAACCCATGCCTTGAGTCAATTATTGAAAGGTTACAAAATCAAATACAATATAATATTTGGTAGTAAGTGAGATCCACCCAATAGTAAGTTGCCAATAATCACAATATATGATAATATCATAAAATAGTAAATTAATAAATAGTGAGTTGTGTTGTTTCCTTTTTGGTAAAGTGATGAAATAATGCATTTATGCTCTTGTTTCCCAATTGAGTGGTCTCAACTCTCAATCATACACCTACAAGATCTAAGATCCATGTGACCTGTAAATGTTTATTAATATATTGGATTAATGACTTTAAATGAAAGTGATGAATGTTGAGATGACCCCCCTAACCAAGCAAATCAATGACTAATTTGAGTTGGTGATGATTTTGTATATTAATGAAAGTTTATTATTTTGTATTTTAGTGAAAGTTTATAATACAAAATCAAGCATTTTCTACATTTCTAGTTCCTCTTTATAATAAAAAAAAAATAAACGTTAATAACGGATGCGTACAAACTAGAGATGGGCATAATCGGGTTTTATTATTACCCGGAACCGGTTCCAACCCGGAACCGGTTCTGCTCGGATGTCATTGGAACCGGGTATGGTGTGGAACCGGGTCCAGTTCCTACCCGGGTTCACACCCAAGAATATGGAACCGTGTAGAACCGGGTACGGGTATTATGGAACCGGATATGGTGTGGAACCGGTTCCTGTGTGGAACCGGTTCCTGGCAGTCGAAAATCTGATTTTAACTGTTCAGAACCGGTTTCTGACAGTCGAAAAATCTGACTTTTACTGTTCAGAACCGGTTCCTGATAAAAAAGTTACCGTTATAACCGGTTCCTGATAAAAAATGTTACCGTAGAACCGGTTCCTGATAAAAAAATGTTACCGTTGGGAACCGGTTCCTGTTCGTCGAAATCGGTTTTTTTATATAAACCCCTCCCTACTTACCATTTCAACTTACAAACTCACCATCATCAACTTACAAACTCACCATCATCAACTTACAAACTCAATCATCTTCTCAAAAATCTTGCAAAATACCTATGGCAAGCAACGAACAAGTTGTTACTGTCTTAGAGACGAAAAGAAACCCAGCTATATGGAAGAATTTTGATCTCTGTCTAATGTCCGACAGCCACGAGATGGCTAGATGCAAAGCTTGCGGAAAATTTATGAAGGCCGCAGCCAACTCAACCCTTAAGAAACACACTGAGCGGCATTGCCCAGTGACGAAGGCAAAGAAAAATGAGACGGGAGAAGGTTCCGGCACCGGTTCTTCCAATGTTTGATGTAACCCGTTTGGTTTGGTGTTTTAATAAAGTTTGTGTAATGTTTCTTTCTATTGTGTTTGTTATTTTTGTGTTTCTTTCTATCGTTAGTCTCCACTTTTTCGGCTATAACCGGTTCCAAAGGTAACTTTTTAACGGTATAACCGGTTCCTTCTTGAACTTCATTTCCGGGTACTGATGGAACCGGGTACAAGTGAAACCGGGTACGGGTAGGAACCGGTTACTACCCGAGTCAAATGGTAAAATTGTGGAACCGGGTTGGAACCAACGGGTATTTTGAACCCGGAACCGGTTCTACTTAATGTCGGGTAGGAACTGGAACCGGTTCCAGTTCGGTTCTACCGGTTCGGGTTCGGAACCGGTTTTTATGCCCATCTCTAGTACAAACATGTGCTAGGAGCCACTTACACGATGCATCTAAGTATAACTCTACTCATTAGCGTGTGCTAAACCCATATAACGGTGTATCAACATAGCGTGTCATCACCGCGCACATATACCCACATTTTTCTTGTGACTAATTATTAAAAAAGATGTACAAATTATGAAATTATCTCTCGTAATAATAAGTTTATTTAAAGATCACTTGTTTACAATCATTTGGGCTCTAGGCCCGTTAAGATTGATTTAAAGACACCAGAAGCCCAAAACAAACATCAACCACAAGTAGTGGTGCACAAATCGGGTTTTTTGAAAAACCGGTTCCGGGTATGGAACCGCGTTCGGGTAGGATCAGGTTTTACAAAATTGGGTTTTTTGAAAGACCCGGTCGGGTCCGGGTTTTATACCACAAATGTATACCCCATATACCCGGGTTCGGGTAGGGTCCGTGTCGGGTTTTCTAAAACCCGGGCATTATAATACCCTATTTCCGGGTTCGGGTATGCATTGGGTTGGGAAAAAACCCGCACCGGGTATTAAAAATCCTGACCGGGTATTCAACATAATCATGCTAAATTTGTTAAACTTAGATTCAAGAGTATAGTATAAACTATAAACATACTACGTGCCGGCCACATGCTAAATTTATAAAACCGAGCCTTTATAAAACCGGGTACAAAAAAAACCCGGTTCCGGGTACGGGTTTTAGGTCACTTAGCATACCCGGTCCTTACCCTACGGGTAGGTTCAGGTATAAAAAAACCCGGGTTTTTTTCGGGTCCGGGTCCGTATTTTTTTTACACCACTAACCACAAGGAGTCTGAGTAGAGGTGCACAAAAAAAACAAGGTATTAAACCCTACCCAAAGGCCGAAACAACATAATATTAGAAAACTCGGTTCCTCCATACCCGACCCTACCTGATGATTATTTATCGGTTCCATACCTTATGATTTGAAATCGGTTCCAACCCGTTTATACTAAGCTGAACACATCAAAACCCGAAAAAAAAAATTCCAGAACCGGAACCGAAAAAGACGAAGATAAGTACGGTTCACGTTCAAATATAACAACTACTAAACCAAAATACAACATATGTAGTAGAAACAGAAAAACAGGATTATTGATTGTTCCAAGTGTGGAAGCAGCAAAAAGAAGCTGAAGAACACCATCTTGCCACGCGTTCATCAATAAAACAACACAAACAGAAATACATATTAAACGGAACACACAAAGCGTTACTACTCTTTTCCACTCAACCACCTTGACTCGTATACGGTTGCTTCAAACGGTGCAATCAGTTTCAACGCGTGATGTACGAGAAATCTTCTGTTGTTGTATCACCTCGCTCGACAACAAAGCATTTCGTGTTTTCATGATTTGAGTGGTGCCCGACATGTAAAACATAAAAAGAATAAAAAACTTTAAAAAAGCGAAAAAACTATCCAGAAAAGAAAATATCTTGCTACCTAAAGTTAAATGCTCATCTTCTCGTCATTTTGGAAACTCGCAACTTTATGTTTGTGTTTGATATTCATATGTTTATAGAGTGAGTTTTACAACACGCACCTTTGTTAGGATCATCAAAAAAGGTGTTTTCTTCTTGGTAACAATAGTAACAAAAAATTAACTTAATTTATCTAAAATGACACTATTTGAACAACATCTGCAAATTGTTATAAAAAAGGAAACACCCTTAATTTCTAATAAAATTCTCATTATTGTGAGTTGGTGAATTGCCTACATGAGAAGATGTACAGTTGAACCCTGATCTCAAACAACTTCCAAATGTGAAAACAACAATGATTAGAAACGTTGTTTAGCTCTTTGTTTTTGACACAGAAGAAGTCTTTCTCAACGATGCCAGAGAAGGCAGTCAAGAGGTTGTACGCCTCTTGGCATGAGGTGTCGGTGGTTGGTGAGAACAATTTCGAGTTCTCTGCTAGGTTTGCACGAGTTTTGAAGCCGGAAGAAAGCATGATGATATGCGGCAGATCAGTGAAAATTGGTACATTTAAAGCTTCATTTGTTACAAATCTTGATCTTTATTATAAGTTTTTTATATATCTTATGTTAAATGTACCAATTTAGCAAAAGGTATATAAAAGCTTTAAATATACCAATTTTCACTGGACCAGTGCATATCATCATGTTTTCTTCTAGCTTCAAAATTTGTGAAAACTCAAAAGAGAACTCGAAATCATTATCACCAACCACCAACATATCATGCCAAAGAGGCATATAACCTCTTAACTGTCTTCTCTGGCATTGTTAAGAAAAACTTCTACGTCAAAAACAATGAGCTAAACAAGGTTTCCATCATTAGTGTTTTCATGTTTAGAATTTGTTTAAGATCAGGGCTAAACTATACATTTTCTTATGTAAGCAATTCACCAACTCACGACAATATGAATTTCATTAGAAATTTAGGTATTTTCTACGTGATAATAATTTTTAAATATTGTTCAAATAATTTCATTCTATCATTTTTTACTATTGTCATACAAATTGTTACCAGGAAGAAACCATTTTTTTGATGTGATAACAGAGTTATGTATTATAAAACTAACTACATAAACACACATGAACATCAACACCCCAGTAATCACAAAGATAAATTCTCAGGTATGAAAGTTTTCCACTTTGACAAAAACACTAAAGAAGAGTGTTCAGAACAATACCCAACTAGGAAGACAAACAGACAAGAAGATGAAAAGAGTTGCAGGTTTCTTTGTTCTTGTGAAATGAAGAGATGAAAGACTTAAGAGAACATTTCAGAGTAAAGATGAAGATATAAAGATGTTAGATGGAGTGACAATTCACTGCATAACTTCAATACAGTTTCAGATTTTATATATATATATATATATATATAAAGTATGAGTAAAATGAGAACCACCTTGAGTCATGAGAACCGTGAGAACCACTTTTTAACCGTTAAATCTTAGAGATGGATGGATAAGATTAAAAGTAATTAAACCATTATAAAATTCTTTTTTTTATTACGTTTTTAATATTGGGTATTTAAGTAAATTTCTTTTTTTTTTCTTATTATACATATATTTTTTATTACTTTTTTGTCTTATTATATTAATTATTTTTTATTAAAATCAGATTTTATTATTAAACAAAATTATTTGATTACAAAAATTTTTCAAGATTAAAAAAAAACGTTTTTACGAGCCGTTTTTTACGCCCGGTTTACGCGCCGTTGTTTAAACGCGCCGTTTTTTACTTTTTTTACGCGTCGGTTTTATACTTATTTTACGCGCGGTTTTAAACTTTTTTACACGTAGAGGTAAAACTTTTTTTACGCACAGTTTTAAACTATTTTTACACGTCAGTATAAAACTTTTTTTACGCGTGGTTTTAAATTCTTTTTACGCACGGTTTTAAACTTTTTTGCGCGCCGGTCTAAAAGTTTTTTACAAGCGGGTTTAAACTTTTTCTACACACCGGTATAGAAGTTTTTTTTACGCGCGGTTTTAAACTTTTTTTACGCGCGGGTTTAAAACTTTTTTACGCGCCGGGTTTAAACTTTTTTTACGCGCGGGTTTAAAACTTTTTTACGCGCCGGGTTTAAACTTTTTTTACGCGCCGGTTTGAACTTTTCTTACGTGCAGGTTTAAACTTCTTTTACGCGCCGGTATAGAAGCTTTTTTTACGTGCGCCGGTTTAAAACTTATTTTACGCGCGGGTTTATACTTTTTTCACGCGCCTGTATAGAAACTTTTTTTACGCGCGGGTTTAAACCTTTTTTACGCGCCGGTATAGAAACTTTTTTACGCCCAGTTTTAAACCTTTTT
The DNA here is from genome assembly GCA_947069175.1 of Scalesia atractyloides. Taxonomy (NCBI): domain Eukaryota; kingdom Viridiplantae; phylum Streptophyta; class Magnoliopsida; order Asterales; family Asteraceae; genus Scalesia; species Scalesia atractyloides. Next base: position 99,938,442 of record CAMTDV010000024.1, on the reverse strand, counting down.
TACGCATCGGATTATAACTTTTTTTACGTGCGGTTTTAAACTTTGTATACGCCCCGGTTTTAAAACATTTTTGCGCCCCCGGTTTGGAAACATTTTTTTTGCCAGTTTAAACTTTTTTATGACCCGATTTTTAAAACATTTTTACGCCCCCGGTTTCAAAACGAACTCACCCAAAAATCATGACTCAAATTGATGTCTAAGATAGGTTGATACTTATCATCATCTGAAAACATTGCAGTTTTTACAAGGGGCGTAAAAAAGTTTGCAGAAAAAAATATTCGCATAAAAAAGCGTCGATTGTTTGACTATTTTTTAAACTTTGACGGGGGCCGTAAAAAACAATTGAGACTAAAAATCTTTTTACATGGAGTTTTTACCGGGTAGCGTAAAGTTTTTATGTAGAGTTTTACAAAGTTTTTACAGGGTGCGTAAAGGTTTATAAATAAATTTACGCATGCAGTTGGGTATAAAAAAGTTTTAACATATAGTTGTTACGGGGTGCGTAAAGGTTTGCAACAAATTTACGCATGCGGTTGAGTATAAAAAGTTTTTTCGGGCTTATTTTAACTTTGAATACCCAGTTTTTTACATCCGTCAAAATCATCCAACAACAGGCCAGAACCTGATGCTGCCAGTTCTCTCTCTGACGTTGTACATTGTAGGTTGTTTTTTTTAAAATGAACCCTAGCCGTCGCATTAGCAACGCTCCAACGAACCGATTCACGACGGTTCACCCTTTTGCTTGTTAAACGACTATCACATGATAATCAACAGCTTAATCAAGGGGCTTCCCATCACCATCTTCAACCCTAGACAAACTCATCACCATCTGAACCCCAACCACCTTACCGCCGTCGGAACCCTAGCCACTGCCGTTCACAACCATACACGACCACCAGCCGTCACCTCCACCCAACCACATACCAGCCTAACGCTGTCGTGGCCGCCGTTGTGCGCCACCTTCGTCAGCCCCCTTAAACCGATCAACTTTTCAACCCAAATCCATCTTCAACCCAGATTTGAACCACCAACCAGACGACTCGCATTCATCTTTAACCGAACAACCCACAACCATCTGAATCACTAACCACCTTGCGCGCCATCGGAAACCTGGCCTTGGTTGTAAATTTTAAAAATTTGAACTTTTTTATGCCTTGGTTGTTGGTTTTTACACCCCGGTTGTTGATTTTATTACACTGATGTAAATGTTTTTACGCTCACTTCTTGTGTTCACTCCTTGTTCTTAATATAATTGTTTCCCCAAATTCAAGTTTTTATGTTGATAGAATGTACCAGTTTTTTACAATAGTAAAGAAAATGTAATAGAACTATTTTTTATTTCTTTTTGAGATTTTAAATTAAATTCAATATCTTGCAAGAACAAACACAAAGGTGGGGGGGGGGGGGGGGGGGGGGGGGGGGTTCTTTCAACTACGAACTCATACAAACAACCTGGCTCAAGCCCACCACTTCAAGGTTATTTCAATTTGCATTTACTACTATACACGCATGAAAATAAATCATTATTCCCCAATTAACTCTATGAACCCTAATAACCCAAATCCTTAAAATTGTGAAATTCGAGCTACTAAAATCATGAATTCATATGAAGCTATTCTTTAACACATGAAAACAATGAGAAAGCATTGTATAATTTACAAAAAAAAAAATGAAAGGATGAACGAATGAAGTGTTTGGTTGGAGTTCACGGTTTCGGCGACTTTGATTGTGGAACCACGATCTGAACCCAGGTCTGAACCACGGGGACCTCTCGTCGTAACCCATATCTGCGGTGCCGTTGTTGATGATCACGTGGTTATTATTGAACCCAGATCTGAACCAGCGCCTAGACGAACCCGCCACCATCTTCAAACCCAAACAAACCTGCCATCGTCTTTAAACCCATCTTCAAACCTTAGAACCGACATATACACTGAGAATTCATTTTCTCTATGTGTTGTTGGGATTAAGAATGGTGGTCTTATGTTTATGTATGTGTTTGGATTGTAAAAGGAAAGAGGGAGAGGGAGGGAGAGAGAGAGAGAGATTTACAATCAGATCTGGATTTTGAATGTAAAAGAGGGGTGTGTGTAGGAGAGAGAAAGAGAGGTGTGATTGATATGTGTATGCAGACATTGGGGAGTGGGAGGGTGCATTTACGCATATACCCCTCTCCAAAAAGAAAGTGTAATGTAACATGTCAAAATGCTATTGGTTTAGATGAGTTCTTACGGTTTTTACGAGATTGGTTTTCTCTTAAACCGAATCATATATATACATACACAAAGCCAACTAAGAGGAATACCATTGGTCCGAATAAATTACGATTTTATTCGAGTTTTGAGTTATTTGTATCAGTTTAAAATTACGTTTTTTGTCGCAGTTCAAAATTACAGTTTTCTTATCGTTGTAGATTTTGCCAAATTATGATTTCACCTAGACAAAATTACGATTTGGCCCCCAGTTCAAAATTACAATTTTGTCATCGTTTTTTGATAAATTACGATTTTGCCCTCGATCAAACTTACGATTTCTCCCCTAATTCAAAACTACAGTCTTGTCATCGTTTTCGTTTTTATTTTTTTTGCAAACTTATGGTAGTGTTTTGTTTTAATTGGTTGACTCTGTTTTATTCGGTAGCGCTCACTCATTGGTCATTGCAAATTACTGTTTTGTCCCCAGATTAAAATTACAAAATTCTCATCGTTTTAGTTTTTTTCTAGCAAAACTATGATAACGTTTTGTTTTAATCGGTTAAGAAATATTTGGCGTATTGTCCCGCAATACGGGCGGATCATTAACTAGCATACAACATTTCAGAGTAAAGCTTTTATATTTTTTGTTCATTGAGCATTATTTAGTTTAAGGAATGAGCTCGATACCTACCGTTTTGATAAATTCGGTATCAATACCCAGTACCATTTGCTCATCTCTAGTTTAACATTACTTTCTATAAAATATCTATCACTTTTTGAAACTTTATAACTATAGATCTTTTTTTTTCCAGATTCAAACGAATAAAATTAATATTGATTGTTTAATTACCAAGCAAGCAAGCCCCTCTTATTACATTCTTTTTGAACATTTTTTGTTAAGAAAAAAGTGTGATTACGTGTCTGATACATAAACATATATTTTTTAACCAAGCCTCATAAAACACACACAATAACTCGTGAATGCTCGCTATTGTGCTGGCGAGAGGTCAATACCCCTCCCCCCAATAGGGCCTACAATATGGGATTGGGGTGCTATTGCTGTTTTTGAGTTGTGGTATGGGCTTAGTGCCCCGTACCGCGCAACCTTTAGAAAAAACAAACATATATCTACATAAATTCAAGTGGCATCATCCTCCCCATCGACATTTCAACAATATATAATCACCATGAAATGGTTTTTTGCAACGCCAAATACAACAATTAAAAAAATTCCTTTACATCAAAAAAAAAAAAAACAATATATGTTGGAAAATTTCTTAATTTTTTTTGTTTAAAACGTCTCATAATTTGTTAGTGGACTCCTTGTTATTTTTGTCAATAATTTTCAAAATTCCTAAAAAAAAGTGTTTGTTTAACAAGACAAGTGCTAGTAAACTTTCTTTTTTTATTCAAAAAAAAAAATGAAACATCAAACAAAACTTCTATTAAGACCATGTGTTACCATCGCGGGCTTTGGCGCAGAAGATGGCCACGTCGGAGAGTTGCAGCAAAAAAAAAAAACAGGAGTTAAACCCCACCCAAAAGCACGTGTAAAAAACCGTCCCTTTCCTTCATGCCCGACCCTACCAGCCGGTTATTTATCGGTTCTATACCCTATGATTTGAACCCAGTTCCAACCTGGGCATGGCGTCCCAAACCAAAAAAAGCCGAAACCGGAATAAAAAAATTGATCACCTTCTATTCAAAACCAGATTCCATATCCGAACCCGAACGTGTTCATTGCCATACCCGGTTTTGTACCCACTGGGTAAGAATTTGAGCGACGCTTGCAATGGAGACTAGAAATATACGACAATAACTACCGTTAACGTTCAAATATAAAAACACTAAACCGGAATACAACATATGTAGTAGAAACATAAAAACAGGATTATTGATTGTTCCAAGCTTCTCGTTGCTACTTCCACTAAGACTTCCTCGCTCGGTTTATCTCGGCAAACAAATTTCAGTGGAAGCAGCAAAAAGAAGCTGAAGAACACCATCTGCCCACGCGTTCATCAATAAAACAACACAAATAGAAATACATATTAAACGGAACACACAAAGCGTTACTACTCTTTTCCATTCAACCACCTTGACTCGTATACGGTTGCTTCAAACGGTGCAATCAGTTTCAACGCGTGATGTATGCATTTGTGATACGAGAAGTCTTCTGTTGTTCCATCAACTCGCTCCACAATAAAGCAACGTGTGTTTCCATGATTTATGTTGTGCCCGACCTACAAGACATGAAAATATAAAAACTTAACGCGAAAATATAAAAAAGAAAACATTTTTTTTAAATTTTATTGTTCGTTTTATTACCTTTATTTCATAACGCTAAAATATAAAAAAAAACATTTTTTAAAATTTTTTTGTTCGTTTTATTACCTTTATTTCATAATGCTAAAATAAAAAAATAAAAATAAAAAACATTTTTTTTAATTTTATTGTTCGTTTTATTACCTTTATTTCATAAAGTCCGATCCCGATCTTCTCATCCCTTCGAGGGTGAAAAAATAAAGCTTTCCATGCAACGAGCTTGTCATCTTGGCTTAACTTGTGATCAACATCATACCTATATCAAAACAAACATAAAACAATTTTATATAACAGTTGTAGCATGTCAATCTCGGTAGCACGTTTTGAAAGTGATCGTGTGATACTGATATATTCATAATGAAATAGCCACTTGTAAAAAACGGGTCTAACGGGATGTTTAGACATGCTTTTGCTATTTAAAACTGAGGGATTCCTTAGGTCGATATCAGTTTGATTCGTTACGCAGGGGAATTTGGTCGGTATCAGTTCGGTTCGTTACGGTACCGGCACTTGGTATGGCAACTCTATTTTCAATAAATTTATACCATAATATCAAAAAAATATGTTAACACCCATGGGTATTCAGTTTTTTTAATAAAAGTTTACAAACACAAGTTATCAGTGAAATACCAAATTAGTAAAAAATTAAAATAGTTTAAAGGCGTATAATATATAAAGTATAATGAGTGAAAATGAAATAAAAAAAAAAGTTAATGTAGATACCAACCTTTTGTTTTATATGCATATATATATGTTTTAAATTGAGAACTTACTTGTAAAGTATATGCTTCAAATCTTTGGATAATCTTTTAATATCTTCAGCCGATATATGCTTTTTCAACACCGTTTTCATAGCATCCGTACTCACGTTTATATTAATATCCGGATACGGAAACAACAGGGCAGGACTTTTGTTGCTCACGAGCTTATTATTATCATTATTACACTCAACAACCACCTCCGTCTTCTCTTCGTGTGAATCGACACTCTTGCTCAAGAAACCGTACACATCTACGGGTTTATCAATTTGATGCTCCTGTGACATTATCAGACACGATATATATATATATAATTAACAAAATAAATGTTCTAAGGGTATGAAGATAATACATGTATGCATCTAGTTTTGCATAAAATGATGTCTACCTTCCCGGAAAATAAAATGTCAAATCTTCCACCGGTCCCGAGAGCCGGTACTTTTCCCCAAGATAGCGCATCAATAGTCCCCTCGAGTTTATCAGAAGCCTCACTCTTTGCAGCCTTCACAAAGCAATCCGACGGATTCTGCAACAAGATCATACTGCACATTAAAGACCCAATTACTAACGAACATGGCGATTTGGGTTATTTTTATCTCAAACGGGTCGAATGGGTAGCAGCTTAAACGGAACAACCAAAGTGTATTTTTAATGCATACAGCCTCCTGACTCGTATCAACTCTTTGACCAGGATTATAAATAAGCATGACCAGTTACCCAACCACCCACGCCGTTATGCCAAGTGAAACTAGGAGTGTGAATTCCTTACACGACCTGAAAACACGACCCGAACCTAACACGAAATTCACGGGTTTAGGTTTAGTCTAACGGGTCCGGGTCTGTTTCAGGTTGAACCCACGAACCCGTTTAGCTAAACTGGTCTGGGTTGGTGCTTTGGTGGGTTGACCCGTTTAACCCAATTATATTATATGTTTTACAATATGTTATATGGCATAAATTAAATTGGGTGTGTATTATATGCCGTAATTATAACTTAAAAAAGAGAAATTGACATAAGATTTTATATTTAAAACGTCATTGTATTATATACACTTGTGTTTTTTGTAATGAAATTTTAATTTTAATATATTAATTTCCGAGAAAAAAAAATAATAATTTGGGTTGAACGGGTCGTGTCCGGGTTTATATGTATGACATGACTTTCGGGCTTGGGTCGTGTTCGGGTTCGTCTAACTTTCGAGTTCAGGTTCGTCTAAAATTTTCGGGGTTTGAGTCGCCCGTCAACCCGCGAACACAACCCGTTTAGCACCCCTAAATAAAACCTATCGTTACACTAATGTATACTTACAGCAAAACACGCTTGAGTAAATGGTGCGGAAACCGATGCTTGTTTTCTCAGTAGGGAAAGCCCTTTAGCATTTATCGGAGCAAATTCTCCAGCAACCGATAAACAGTCAGCAGCAAGGGCCAAATGTTGGGGAAGTATGCTTTTACCAGTATCTTCTATAGCCGATTTCAGCGTCTGCATTACCTAAACAGTTAACGAAAACGCAAATTTTCTTATAAAAATTAAAAGAAAGAATACTGTATAACATACACAAAGAAAGTGGTTTCTTGCAGCATCTATTCCTTGCGCCAAAATCACATCTTGAATATCATCTGGATGGCTTCGTTCCCAATCAATCATATCCATTATTTGAACGCAATCGCCTATAATAGACCTCCAAAAGTTCTTTCTATCACAGTTTTCCGACATGAAAACTCGCAAGTAAAGTTCACCCGAAGATTCTTTAATATTTTTTGATGTTTTCGGACCGTCTTGCCACACAATCTCCACTTTCTTCACGTTTGGAGATCCTATGTAACAAAGAAAAAATATAAAATGATCAAATTTCTAACACAAAAGCATATTGATATATAGTTATATACAGTAAAATTATAATAACCTTTTATAACGGTTTCGAGAAGGAACGGCACCACAACGTCTTGGAGTATATTCAGTGAGTTGCTTGAGACGTCCATTATTTGAGCAGTGATAAAAATATTCTCGTCACTCTCATTCATCGCATCATCTTCAGGATAATTTCTGAAAATTAATCGCAAAAGTTCGTAACTTTTTTCTAATAAGGAACGCAACAACAAATCGCAAGTAAAAAAGACACAAAACAAAAAATCATACTTGGATGATATCTGTAATTTCGGTAGACTTAATTTTAATTTCTTGAAATTTGAAGAGTCAGCACACTTTAACCTCAGAGCATTGATAATCGACTGCACTTTTAGTTGCTTCCTATCAGCAGCTTCCTGCACGAAAATGACAAAAATACCCTTAAAGACAATTGTTGGTGATAAGAGGGACTAGAACGTAACGTTTCTTGTATTACCTTGCTTACACGAAAATAGCAAATCCACGGGCTATTACGAGGTCGTTTGCCGGTTTGTTGGGAATAGCTGGTGAACGTAAAAGACGTACGTATAGAAAATTGTCAACGTTTTATTCTACAAAAGAAAAGGAATTTTAACAAGTCAAAGTAAAGAAACTTACAATATGGTGACGAGCGAAACAACGTCTTGAAACAATAGCTTCTCCAAATGATTCTTGACATCTAACGCTCCGTATTCGAATCCGTTATGCCATCTTTTAAGCTTTTGCGACAAGAAAAGCGATGCGGTTTTGTTACCGGAGAGTTTTTTAACACCACATTCAAGCACTTTCTGCACAATTAAACCACAATTCCGTTAGTAAAACAACATATATGCCCATTGACCTGACTACAAGATCCATTTTTGAAGGGTATTTTAGACATTTGACAAATGTTACCTTCAAGTTTAGCAAAGGTGAGTTCTCAAGTGCGCTGACGGGCTGATCCAACGCCCCGTAAGCCGCTTCGGATATCGCGCATGCAGCCAACGAACCGACAGCGGCCCCGCCCTCTTCTTTAGCCAAAAGCGATTTGCTTTCACCAAGGGCATTTTTGGAATTATACGTAAACTGAACGAGCTGATTCCCGTAACAATTTCTCACGGTACCGTCATACCCGATGAACAACTCCCGCATAAAAAACATGAGTTTTCGAAACAAAGTTCCGGAGATATCCGCATGCCCGCCAAACGAAGCATCGCGGTTAGTAACCGAATGAACTAAAAACTCGAATGGATTAAGGCCTGACAAGAACGAGCTCTTTATGACTCCGTAAGGAACATATCGATCCACACCGGAAGGAAAAGACAAATCTGCCCTTTTATGGTTGTTCCATGAAACACATGAAAACTCGCGAGGGAAGTGAAACGAGAGCGGGACTAACGAGTGTTGATAACCGACACACATGCTATGTTGGACAAACTTTAGCATGTTTCCTTTACTCCCAGCTTTCAACATCGAAACAAACGAGTTTTCTTTCGAGACGTAACTGTAAATGAGAGATTGAAGATCACGAAACACTTCTTTAAAAGCAGCAGCTGATGCTCGACTTAACGCAGCCGATGTTTGTTGATCATGACACATTTTATCCGACTGCAGTTCACTGTAACCCTCGTGTCCGGTCAGGTTTCCAGTAAGAAAATCTTGATGCCCGTCCACCATTAACAGCTGCCCGTGAGCTTGCCGCTCAGCTTCATGCAACCCGTAAACAACTTCATCATTCATATTACGTTTTGAATCAGACGATAAGTAAAGATCCAATAACGAGACACTAAATCCCCTCATTGACACCCATTCGATAAGCAACTCTTGTGCCGAGTGAAGGAATTCGAGAACCTTATCGCCGCTAAAGTTTTTAATCAGATAACCGTAGATATTCTCGTCACCTTCTTGTAAGCAAGTAGACGGGTTTAACGGGCTTACGAATTCCCCGTTTTTGATTTGGGTCCCACCCACATCGAGATCGAATTCGTTATCCAAAACAAGACTAAACAACTGCCTCCCTGTCCATAAATGTTTAAACTTTATCATGACAGCTGGCAGTTGCAGTTGCTGGCGTGGACAAAACATTTGTAACTGTTGCAATTGGGATCGGTTGAAAAAAACACCGTCTTCGAGCATCAAATGAGCGGCGGTCAAACTATCATGACTTAACGACAATAAACTCTTGCCACTTTGTTTATCAACCAACTGGTTTTCCAATGTAACGAGCTCCCGAAGCTCGACTCTACTCTCCAATGATTGAGGAATGTAACCGTGAAGACTATCACCGTCAAAATCGCCCCGTAACGGAGAACATATCAAAGGGTTGATCGAGAGAACACAGTTGACCGGGAGAACTTTGACACGAAGAGCAATGAGTGAGTGTGAATGAATAGACGGTGGTCGATTTATCAAAACAACATCTCCGTCAGCAAGAGGCCGGTAAACCGTATCCCCGATTCGTAACTGATCACCGTATCTGACGGGAACTAAACGACCTCTTCGCCTAATGAAAATTTCTCCACGTTGAAGGATTCGTAAGCCACAAGATGCGTTTATTTTTTCCCAATTGAATGAATTAAGTTGCTCGGAAACTAGCATTGTTTCGGCTATTTCATGGGGTACGCCGATTTCGTCTAGCTTTATGTACGGGTCACCGACACACACCATTCGGAAACAAAAATCGGTTCTTTTTCCAAGACTAACTTCTTTCATGTACTTCAATCCATGCATCTTAGCGGGATTATCATCAGCATCGGGATCACGAAGCGTAGGCTTCTCTGCTCGTATCTTTGAAAGTTTTATGCACTCAAGTACACATGCACTCAGCTCGTTTGCGGTACCACGAAAGCCTACCATTTTTCTGTATGCCCTTGTGCGTTCATCCTGAAATAAAACGATGATAATTTAAATTACAATCATAAGACGGTGGGACTATGATACGATTATAAGAAGAAGCTTACGAAAGTCAAATTTTGACCAAACTCTGCTACACGGTGACAGTTGGGAGTTAAAGGGAAACTTTGGAGAAATATCTTGTTCTTTTTTCCGAGCGATCCGTTAAGAAAAGTTGGATTAACGTCTTTCAATATTTGATAAACCTAATAATCATTAGGAATCAACACGGGTAATTACTAATTAGCACACTAATAATGCTTAAACGGAATAATAAAACATGGTTATTTTTAAACAAATGTAACCTGCACATGTGTAAGAACTTTCCGATCAAATGCTGAAAACGTTGCGTCTTGTTGAGGATCGTTAGGAACAAAGTTCCAATAGTCATGAGGTAAACTTTTATCCGAAACAAGCTTCTTTACACCTTTTATTTCCACAATGATTGCAGTCTTTCCGAATACATCTTTTGTCGAAACTTTGAATTTCATAGGTGGATATGTATCTCTAAAGCTTTTCTGTTAAATATATAAAAAATCATAACTTTAAGACACATTTTTACAAAAAAAAAAAGATTAACTTAAGAGAGAGCATATAAGATTCTTACATCACAATATTTGCAAATTTTAGGGGTTTGTATGGGGGATACCATTACATTGTTCTGCAAAATCAAGAAAAAATAAAAAAAAATTAATAAAAATAACGTCACTTTTATATTTAACCTCCACATGACAACATGTATATGCAACAATGCAACATAATACCTGACCTTGGCCTTATCTTTTCTAAGGTTTTTACATCCGGGACAGATTTTATTCAGAATTTGTGCCACTTCGGGTAAATAGTATGGATGAAGTATCGTGAACGGAAATTTTATTAAACCTATGTGACCTGCAAGACGTACGGTTATACATATAATTAAATTAACGTAAACACAAATAAAAAAACATGATCACTCTTTGATTCATACCTTCGCAAGTTCGATAATCCTTGGCACCGCATGTATGGCATTGTGATGCGGGATTCGGGAATCCGAATGCAGGGTCGGTTACTTCATTCGCTACTGTGACTTCCTTCACTGATGCTTTCTCCTGATGAATGGTTATAAATTTATTAATCTTGGGGCCAAAAGTGTTGACGAAATTAAAAACACGGTAATAATCGGCTTACTGCATCTTCCTCTGATAGAACTTTGAAGCGTATGCTTTTAAGAACGCCTGATGGTACTTGTTGATCTACAAACACTTCATTTTCCATCAAGCTTAAATTTGATGCTTATTGACCTCCCTGTTAAAATAATTTGAGTTTAAATTTCAAGATTCAAAAATCAAAATAGACATATGAAAAGGCACATAGAAAAAAAGTCAAAATTAATAAGTAAAATACTTTCGGTAACACGGTTATCATGCATAATTCTATGAACATCAAAACATTCTTCTTTCTATTATCATATGGAATTATTCATTCTTTTGAGTTTGTCATTGCGCCGATTCAATAACCAATTGATTTTTTTCATTAAAAATGTATGATTTTTAACCTGGTTGATAAAAAATTCAGAACCTATATTCGATATTTTCTATCAGATATATCCTCTGCATCAATCACCAGCTATGCAGTTAATATCGGTGAGATATCGGTTATATCGGCCCCCTAGTAATATATCGGTGTCAAATATCGGTACGAATATCGGTACCGATATTATCGCGATATTGACCGATATAAACCGATATTTGACCGATATAACCGATATATCACCGAATTATTATTGTTAAATTGATATATATGTAAATTCTGCATTATATTAAAATTACCGATATCCCACCGATATCTCACTGAGATAACCTATATCTCAGATATCGGTCACCGCATTAACTGCATAGATCACCAGTAACGTGAACCATGAATTTCTATCGAATAACTCGCAAAAAGTATTCGATAACCCTCATTCTGTTCGATCAAACCCCGAAACACACACCATTAAGAATCACACAACTTCAGAATAACACATAATCAACACAACTTTTTTAACCTCAGAAATCAGAATCAACCTAAACATTGATCATCATCATTATCATCATCATCATCATCACCATCATCACCATCATCATCATCATCAAAAACAACAAACTAGAACCAACCCTAAACAACTAACAAACTGAACAACAAGATTCCCAATGTTCATGCATCAATCACAGACACAAAACCCTATCAAAACCCCACCCACATTGCCAAAACCCCTTAACATGACACCATCATGCAAAACCACTAAAAAAGAATCATGATCAAGATTCTTGATCACAAACCCATATAAAGAATCTAACAAAAAACCAAAAACAACCTAAAAACCATAGGATTACGACAGCAGAATCTCAACATTGATCATCATACATTCATAACCACCAAGAAACAAAAATAGAAACAAACCCATGTTCGGAATCCTGTTCCAAATACAGATACACAATCCAAACTTAAAAAAGACTCACCTTTTATCGAATCTTAAAATCTTGAAGCGGTTTAAACGATAAAGATGTGATTTTTTTTGTGGGTTTTTTAGGTACTCTCGAGAAGCTTTTTGGTTATTGGGAAGGGCTGCTGCTGTTGCTGCTTATAATTGCACCCAACTGGAGCAACCTCCCTCGTTAATACTGCTTATAATTGCACCCAACTGGAGCAACCTCCCTAAATATAGATGTGTGTATGTATATAGAGAATAATATATAATAAGGGTCAAAGGTGTAATAAGTGGAAGTATCAGGGTGAAAACAAATATTCTTGATTCCTGGGCCTTGGCCCTTTTCCTAGAAAACAAGAATCACACAATCCCACCTTCAACTATTGATTAGTGTTTGGATATTGTTTATTGGTTTTTGTTTTTGACATTCATGATCCCCTTGAAGTTTTGTTTCGATTATTGGTGTTGCTAAACGTATCTCTCGTTTTTACAAATTTGAGGGAGAGGCTCGCCCTTAAGAAATAGTTATGTTTAGTAATGGGGTACGTTTGGACACACCTATTCATGACCGAATAGTCTACTGGTCTACTAATATGATGTTTGTCTCTGTAAAAATGATGTGTATTCAACTTCTTTGTAAGATTAAGTGGTATTTAGGTGTAAAAACCATTATTATTCAAGGAAAAAAAAACACACCCTACAACAAACTATATAACCATATTAGATTGTGTGTCAATGTGAAAAGAAAAATGTGCCACGTTGCCAGTGAAGAGTTTCAAATTTCACACCACAATAAAATATTATTGAGAGGTGAAATGTTAAATGTGGTGGTGGGTTAAGTTGACTTTATATAATTGGGTATTGTGGTATTTAATGGTTAAAAGAATCGCCTTTCACTCCCATGCCCTTAAGCTTTCCACGTTGTCGCCCCCGCGCCTCGTTCACGCGTGTGTGTCATGACCTCGCTAACTGCAACTAACGTGAATGGTGATTAGGGGAGACATTAGGATAATCAACAGAGCCATCCACTAAAATCCTCGAAAAAAAATTGTACCCCGAGCGAGCAGAAAAAGCGGGACCCAACCTATAATATAAAGTTGATAACTTAATTTTTTAAAGAAAAGATAAATATATTTGAACTAGTACATGTTTATATACATAAAACATAAGAATAAATAAAAAAAATGGACCGCTAAAATATAACTTTTTAAAATATATAAAATTAAAAAATATATATAAACTAGGGGTTCAAATTTACGCGATGCGACAGATGGAAACTTTGCTCGTTTCGATGATGCATTGGCTACGGTAAAAAAAGAACCCACAAATATAGACGGAATATACCCAAAACGTGTTCGTTTCATTAGTTTTTTGTATAATAAAAGGAAAAGGCAATTTTAAAATTTTTAGTTAAATATAGTTTAGATAATAATAATAATAATAATAATAATAATAATAATAATAATAATAATAATAATAACAAAAAAAGCAAATAGTAAAATACTTTTAGTTTTAGATTTATAAAAAACGTAAGAGTTGAAACAAAAATAAAACTACAAAACAACAACATAAAACAATAAGAAAAAACAAAACGATAAAAGGAAAAATAAAGTGGGAAAAAAAGTAAGAGTTAAGTGTTATTTACGTCATGTGGTTTGTTCATTTTTGACACTTCAGACTAAATTTCAAAGTTGTACTATTTTCCTCCTTAACATTCTCGAAACGTGTCATTTCAGTTCAAAAAACTAACCTCAGTTAAAAAACTCAGTTAGCTAAGGGATAAAATGGTCATTTTATATAGTGGTTTGAAGGTTGGTGGACGGTATGTAAAGCCTCCGAACCACTATATATATGTGTGTGTGTGTGTATGTATATATATAAAATACGGGTCCTTGGGTAGTCCGGGCTCTGGGCGTCACCCACCCCACTCTAGAGTCTGGGCTCGAGGAGTACTTGAACCCTCAAACTCATAGGGAGAAATAATATTATACACGCTACCACTAGTTGTAATGGACAAAAATAATTGCAAGGTGTAAGATTTGTTCACATTGGTTAGAATGGACACAAATATGGGGTTTATAGACCAAATAAGCTCTCTCACCCAATAACTCGCAAGGCATGGGAATCAGACTTGTCTCACATCATTTGTATTGACAACACATGTGCTGCTTAGAGCATTCATCCAACCCCTTAAAAATATACATACATTTCACTAAAAACAACTCTTATATCAATATATTTTCACTAAAAACAAATATTTTTTCTCTCTCCTTTTCAATTAAATAATATTTTTATACCTTTATCATTACATTTTCTCTCTACTTCACTCACAACCACTTTCAATATATATTAAAAAAGTATAGGGGTGAACAGTGTCCCCCCAAATATACAGATAAACAGTAACATTTTCTCTCTCTTCCACTCACAACCACTTTTTATACTCTTTATATTATAAAAACTCCACTCACATATTTTGATGAAAGGGATGTGAATGCTCTTATAAGTCTAAATGAGTTATCTCACCCACCAAATTAGTCTATTGGTATATGACTTATGAGTTATCATGTTTGGTTGTAGTTGTAATACTATCATAAAAGCCTTTTGGTTGAAATGTAATTTTTATTCTTTATATATATATTGGGGAGGGGTATCTTGAGAGCGTATATATTTCGTGAGAACCGCGATAATTTGATCAAAAACAATTCAATTTCATTTTTTTACACTTATCGTTATTATTCAAATACAATATTAAAACATGATTTTGCATGTATTTGTAAATAAAGCAACCAATTACAAATGTGTTACAGATGAGTTACGAAAAATGTGAACAACCGAAAAAATGTAACATATTCTCTCTCAACTTTCCACTCTTAAGGAAAGTGTGTCAGTGACTCAGTGTCATAAAATGTTGCAGGTGTCAGTAAAATGTTGCAGCGAAAAAATGTAGCACGGGGCAAGATTATGTCCATCCATTAGGTTTTCAGAGTTTTTGCAATCCATATGAGATTTCTTCCTATAATTCACACACACATATATATACACACACCCCTAATAGGTTAGGGGTCAAACTTGTACTCTCTATAATCTAGAAGGGACAAAGGTGTAACATGGCTTTTCCTAAACCGTCATCCGGTTCTTTTCGAACCAAACCCCAAAGAGGCGTCGTGGTTGGGGACAAAATCGTATAGATTCTTGTCGGGAAAACAAATAAGTTTTGGAAAATATAAACCTTTTTGGATGTATAGTTACATTATTACCCTTTGATCATGCTACATTACTTTCATACTTTATATAATACGTATGCTTGTTTTTATGTTCTTATCGCAATGGGATTTTGGGAATATTTGATCTTTGATCATATGCCAATAAAATGAGTGCCCCATAACTATTTGTGCCCGGTTTTATACCGTATTGGATTGGGCTCAGAAACAGTTTAAACAGTTCTACCAGATGGTTCAATCAGTACTATCGGCTGGTTTGAAAAGTTTTTGTAAAACATTGATTAAAAGTTGTACAATATTTGATTATACACTATTAAATGAGTGTGCCTTCATTACTTGTACAATATGCATTGGAGGTTATACATACCTAATTTTGTACCATACCACCTACTCCTAGTAACTTTTGATGTACACCTTTGAATTATTCTTTTAGTCGGAAAATAGTAAATAGTAAAATGATTATAAATGAGAATAATTTAGGTTGAAAATCAATCTAACACAACAAATTAGATGCATTTAGATAAGAAAGATTGAAGCTACACAAACTATACTAACGACCATCCTTTGATCACGTTGATAATGAAGCAGACGAGAATAAGAGCACTCACAATGTGGTGTTTTTTTACAAGAGCATCCACAATTTGGTTTTTTTGCTCATTTGTTCTAACGTGTCATCTCACTAGACCTAATCACTCGTCTGGTCACACTATGGCACAGTTCGACTCGTCTCAAGTCAGTAGGGGCGAACATCCAATAGACTTCTTGGGTGCCCCACACCCCCTCCCCCTCTCACACACACATATAATATTTTTAATGAGGTTTATAGGCGAGGAAAAGTGAATGTTTTGAGATAAGTTTGTAAATCTGATGTGAAGTGAGGAAAAGTATATTGTGGATGTTGTAATGATATTACTAGATAAATAGTTCGGATCTTAGAATATTTTGATCGTCGATACTATTTTAATTAATTATATTAAAAATTTAATTAATTATATTAAGAAATATTTCGGATCTCAAAATTATTTCGATTGATGATACTGTTTTAATTGTAGGAATCGTTTATTTTCTGTTTTAATTAATTATATTAATAAATAGTTCGGATCTCAAAATTATTTTGATTGATGGTAATTTTTAATTGTAGGAATTGTTTATTTTATTAGTAAATAAAGGTATGCTTTAAAAGCAAGTGAATATTGACATCCGAAATTAGTAAAGAAATCTGACATAATTTTTCTCTAAATATGTCTAAATTCCATGTTATTGATTTATTTATTATCAAAATAAAGCAAAAAATAATGGGTAGATAATACAGATATAATAAGAAAAGTTGCGGAATTCCGAAGCTAATAGCCAAAAGATAATATCCTACCAGCCTCTCTAGTCAATACATTTTTTTTTGAAGGGTGATTTCGATATGTACATGGACCATTGGTCATCGGATTCTCATCAAGGATGGTTACCTGTCAGCCCAGTATTCGCAGACGTGATGTTCTATCGGGCCCGGCTGTCGCTCTGACTGCCTTTCGCTCGAAAACCATACTGCCCTCACACGAGAGCCTCGCTGGGGTAACAGCTGGGTAAAACTGGGTTGCCCTCCAGATCGAACCATGCCTCGATAGAAAACGATCAATCATTGGGACGTCCCGCACCTTTTGCCCAAGCCGAGAGTCGAACCGGAGTCTCCAAGGAGAAACCGGCCCAACTTACCCAACTAGGTTAGGATGGGGGATCTCTAGTCAATACATTTAATTACATTTTATTGAATTTTAAAGTAGAACAATTATTTTAATTGCTTATTTGTTCATAAGATTTTAAAGTACAACAATTATTTTAATTGCTTATTTGTTCATAAGATTAAACATAAAAACAAATCTATATGTACATTATTATGATAAACTATTTGAACATCAATTGTAAGCTAATGTGTAACACATCGTAAATTGTAACATATTTATATGAAAAAATGCATGTTACTATACTGATACACCTGTTTTTTAGTTATGTTTGGTTAGGGGTATCCTTTGTAATGTTTTAAAGTATGCAGAGATTTCATCAAAAAATGAGGTCCTCGTAAACTTTCTGACACGTCTGCTTGATGGGAGATCTACCATTCGGCCAGCTGATATTTTTGTGTTTGGGTAGGCAGGGGGAAAAAGTCAAACACACTTGTGTGGGCTTTACAAGAGTGTCCTCTCTTATTGGGCTCAGGAATAATGGGTTTTTTTGCTGGTCAGACAGTGTTGAAGGCGGAATCAGATAAAGTGCTAAACATGAGAAAACTTGTTTAACGAATCAACACGTGTTTATTCCATTTACCTTTGATACATTTGGTTCCCTAACCTCAGAGGCCGTATAGTTCCTGAATATGGTTCAACGGGTTATGAATAGTAATTTCTCAACACTTAAGAGTCGCTTTGTTTTTTAGTAGGATAGGTTTTGCAATTCAAAAGAGGATGATAGCACAACTTGTTGCCCGACTATTTGTTTGTAATTTTTTTTGGTTGATGAAGTGGAATGATATCATTTTATAACTTGTTAATTGTTGTATTATTTATTGTGATTCAGTGCTAATATAAATAAGTATACAAACAAAATACTAGATGTACATAATAAAAAATATACAATATACAATGCAAACAAAAGACTAAGATATTATAAATATTTTTGTATAAACATAATCAATTATGGGACAATATATAATAATATGATTCGATAAATAAAGCTACTCCCCTGCTATGCTATGGGCCACACTTTTTCTCATTATTTCTGAAAAAGTTGTTGAAAGTCCTTAGAGGGGAGATAAAGAAAGGCTTCTTTCCAACCAATGAAACAAATGTAGTCCAGATTGTTAAAAAGTCGATCTGATTTAAAATTTCACTTTTTATTTTTAATATTTTTACACCTAACTTTAATTTTGTAGCGATGTCAACATTGATCGAAAAAGATCGTAATACTAAACTACTAAGTCATAGGTAAAATTAGTCTAAGTTTATCTACTTTAATTTATGATTTAACTTTAAGGATTAAGGGATTTCCTTGTAATATCCCGAGTCATTTACTGTATTATTTCACTCCCACGTTGTAATATCCTTAAAAGCGTATCATCTCACAACTAAGTTTGATCACTAAATTGTTTCGGTAAATTTTGACCAAAGCATCAACCATTAACCAAACCATAACCGGCATAAACAAGCTGATTTTAACCGATAGCTGACATAAATGATGGTTATGTTTATAAAGCTTGTTTAACCAATCAATCAATTATTGTTATGGTTATAAAGTTTTGGTTAGCTGATATAACCGAAACCAAACCAAAATTGTAGTGTTATGTCTATATAATGTTTAGTAACCATGTAGAGGTTTCTATTGAAATAAGAGTATGTTAGTAATAAAATTATCTTGATGACGTTGTCCTATATTTTGATGAAGAATTGAAGAGTTATGATTGTATAAATCTCTATATACAAGGAGTGCACAATTAATAGATTTAATTTGTTGATTTTTACACAATTCTATCAATGAGAATCACTCCGGTGCATTTGCATATGAACATACTTTGAAGGCTAAGAAACTAGAAAATTCCATTGTCCTACATTGAAGCTTAAGTAATTTTTTTGTTGAGATTATCTTGTTAAAAGGGTTCCAACGTAGATAGTTTAACCAAAATGCATAGCTTTGGTTATCATATAAGATAAGACCAAAGCTAAGTGCAACATAGTGGATTTTATTCTTATTATTCAGGCCCACTGGCTTATAACTTTTGAAGTTTAGACCAAAGTCAATTTTACTGGAAGTTTTTGGTTAATAAACGAAATTAATCAAAACCGAACCATAATTGACTTCATACCAATTAACTATAACCAAAGCACGCGGTCATGGTTATAGTTATGGTTAATGATAAAAACCGAGTCAATTCGGTCCATGCACACCTCTAGAGACGGTACATACCCAACGCATCCTACTTCACAGCCTACCCGCATCCCTCCGAGTTAGACATCCCGTCCATCCTTATCAACATAATCCCAATTGCTGCCACACCATATTATATCATATAATATAATATAATAATAAAATAGAGTTAATTACTGTTTTCGTTCCCGTGGTTTGTCAAAATCACTATTTCAGTCAATTAGTTTAAAAATTGCGATTTCAGTCCTTGTGGTTTCACTTTCGTAACCATTTCAGTTCACCTAGTAACCATTTCAGTCCCTGTACTTACAAAATAAATGGGTTGAAGTGGTTACGAAAGTGAAACTACATGGACTGAAATGGTTACGAAAGTGAAACCACAGGGACCGAAATCGTAATTTTTAAACTAATGGACTGAAATAGTGATTCTTGACAAACCATAGGACGAAAACAGTAATTAACTCAATAAAATATATTTTAATCATTTTCATACTTTCTTCTTAAACAAAATAAAAACACAACATAAAAACACTTACCCGTGACAAGTACAATAAAGCTGACTTATGATGTTGGGAACCAATAATTTATTTCTTGATAATTGTGATGAATGATTTATTATCTATTAAACTTGTAAATTTGAGTTATATTTGATGAATATAACTCGTTTCTTTTTTAGAAAAATATTACAACACATAACAAACGTACACCTAATATATCAACCCAAATATTATGTAGTAAAAAATATACATATAAAAAACAAATAGATGTTTATTCTCACACTTTAGAAATATTGTAAAGTGAAGACATTATTACCTTTGGGGTACTTTGATTGTCTTTTTCCATGATTGGAAATTACATTGTGACAACAGTTGTTTAAAACATTCACAGATTGTACTAATTCGCATGTTTTGTAAATGTTATTTATAAGATTGTTGTTTTTCTTTAAAAAGCATCTTAATATCAATAAATCCTTTACGAGTTAATTCTCTTTTGAAGTTCTATTCATGTCTACAATAATCAATATTGACTACTCTGGTTTTTTATTTATTTATGTGTAATAGGCATTTGTTTTAGTCAAACATTGAGTACAATGCTAAAATCATTTGTTTGAACATATTTGTTTGTTCCATTAAAAATGATTTTTTTTTGCATTATAGTCATTATTCACCTTTGCTTTTTCTTATCATTTTCATTCTTGATGTTTGACAATTTACTACGACTTCTATCCCTCAAAATTGGCCTACAGGGACGAAAATTACAAAATCTAAACTGTTTGGATGAAAAAAAATCATTTGGACGAAAGTTGCTAAAGTGACTAAACCCCAGTGATAAATATAACATTTAACTCGTCAAACATTACATAAAGTATATTAGTTTTACATGTATACTCATGTATTAATAAAAATTAAATGGAAGTAAGTGATGTAACTATGCAATACTATAAGTTTTTTTATTAATAAAAATTAAATGGAAGTAAGTGATGTAACTATGCAATACTATAAGATTTTTTTATATATATTTTTTAAATTTTTAAGTAGGATTTATATAGTTATTCATTGGTTAAGAACATGTGTTGTTATAAAATTTTAGGTAATGTAATATCTTGAGTTAATAGTGTGTGTGTGTAGAATAAGTATTTTTAACACTAATGAACTACACTCTTTTATGCTGAATGAAAATAGATAAGAGTTTATTAGTTTGTTTACACTAGTTCCTTAAGAGTTTATTAGTTTGTTTACACTAGTTCCTTAATAATATACACGCTGTATATCAAATTATAAGGATGCTATTTTAGATTTAAATCATAAACAATAAGATTAGCTAGTAGATTTTTAAAAGAAAAAATGACATCATATTTTTGTTCTATTAAATTACCAATTTAACCTTGAATTTCTTATGTAATAAAAATCATTTTATAAAAAAATTGATGTTTCTATTTTAGTAAGTTTACAAATCTTTTTTTTTTGCCTAAAGACTTAAAAATTGTAATTTCTAAATTTGATTGTAGTTGATGTTTTCTTTTTGTTTTGTTTGGATATATTGTATTCCCTATTCAAGAATATTAATAATCAAACAAATATAAATCAACCAATACATTCTAGTAAATCAAAATGCACTAGCCTACCATTGTTTAAAACATCATGATTTGTAACAGATGAACTTGTTGTTATGGACTGAATTCGGGCGGGCCTAAATGGGCCTTCGTTCTGGGTTTTGTTAATGGGCCTTTTCAGGCTTTTCCCCTCTCATTTGTTCACCTTGCTTGCTTATATATAAAACAACCAACTGGACCTAACTGTCTCTGTAATAAACTAGTTTTTGCCGCGCCCGGTTGCGGGGCAACAAGCTAAATATTTCTCTCTTATAACATGTACGTCTGTGTTTCGTTTACTTGAACATACTACTCATAACAGGATCTTCAAAAAATTACACCGAGTCAACCAATTAAAACAAAACACTACCATACTTTTGCTAAAAAAACTAAAACGATGGAAAGACTATAATTTTAAACAGGGGGTAAAACTGTAATTTTTAGGGTAATTGAGCGTGTGTCAGGTAGCTCGCCTGGCACGACTAAAAATTACACCGAGTCAACCAATTAAAACAAAACACTACCATAGTTTTGTCAAAAAAAAAACGAAAATGATCGTACGAATGTAATTATACACTAGGGGCAAAATTGTAACTTGATAGGGAAAAGAAAACGATGGCAAAACTGTTAATTTGAACTAAGGGCAAAATTGTAATTTGACTGGGAGGACAAAACAAAACAATGGCAAAACTATAAATTTAAACGGGATAAAATCATAATTTGGTTGGATTAATGGAGAAGTGCTAGGCAGCTACCTGACACTATTCCCCTCCATGATATTGTAGTTATAGGTAATATAATATTAATATGTATGTATGTATGTAAAGTTAATAAAATAAAATAAAATGATGCAATAATTATACTGTTCACATTCTATTTTGTTATTATATAGAATAATAAAAGGGTTGTGTTAAACGTAATACATCACCCTCTACTTTTTATTGTATATAAGTTTCTATTTTAAAGGCTCACTTTTACTAGTTGTACATTTCAGATAGAATAACAAAAGGGTTGTGTTAAATGTAACGTATCACCCTCTACTTTTTATTGTATATAAGTTTCCATTTTAAAGGCTCATTTTTACTAGTTGGACATTACATCTGAAATCTGCAGACCGTCCTTGCATCAGTCATTCCATCTTTTCAAATCACTTATACGCTTGTATAAAAGTTCCATACGCCCTATAACAACCGTATATGGGGGGTACATTTAGCCAAAAGGTAAATAAAAATGTCCATGTGATCTCGAACAACCTTTTACAACTGTCTTTTGTATATCAAGAACACAACAAGTTACATAATTTCTTTTAACATTTCATTTCACATTCACATATACATATACATACACAACTTTATCTATGAAATTTAACATCACCGACTATGGTTTTCGATCATGAATCTAACGACACAAAATCTAAATCCGACATACATTCTATACCATCGTATCTTCACACGATATTACTACCCAAACCTTCAACCAACGAGCAAAATGTGACCAAGTTCAAGAAATCAAAAGTCAAAACATTGACCATCTTACACAAGAGGCCTCTTTTCTTCAAGATCTACACTCTTTTGTCCCTTTGGGTGCAATTTCACTTGTTTCAGAGCCGCATCCAGGAGCATTATGAGCAGGCACCATCTTCAAGATCAAGCCCATAGCTATCAGTATCAGCCCTGACCCGTGTTGTTCGGTCAATGGTTTTGTAAATAAAATGTAAGACAACAATAAAGTTACCGCCTTTCTTGCAGTAGTTATCTACAAATAAAAACTTGCATCATAATCATATAATCATATTGTATCTTTCTATAACAATGAGTGTGACGGTAAATCAGTTAATCACCATAGCAGTCGTAGCAGCCCCGAAAAGAGCAACGAGTGATAATACACATACTTGACCGACAAAAGTGGCTGCAGCTTCAAACACTAAGACTCCATATACATAAGGATGCTGCAAGTTCAACAACACAACATTAACAAGATTTATGGGATCACCGAAAGATGAAATTTTGAGTGGATTAAACACACGTTTCTGTGTATATGATTTAATTCTTTCGGATATTTACTTACTTCATAGCATGAATGCCATGCTTTGAACAATTCTCCGGTTAGAACCATTGGCGGAACTAGAAAAGGCAACGCGACTACCACCGTTGAGCAGAATAACATTTCCATCTGACTGATTAGACAATTAAATTCGGTAAACAAAATACTTTTAGACTTTTAACTGTCATGAGAATAATTATGACTGAAACTTAGGCGATATGTATTAAAAGTTAGAAGGCTAATTAGTTAAGAAGTTAAACAAAATTTTGTCCAATTCTTATTTTAAATAACTGACTACTTGCTAAAAGACATCAAAGTTTCAAATTTATGATTGAAGGTAACCGGTTTACAAAACTTCTGATTTGATGTAATGTAACGGGTCAAAGTGATGACATGAGAGGTCACATGTTGGTTAGGCTGCTCAAAAAGCTCGCGGTTCATTAAAAGAAAAGATGCTTGAAATTGGCTAGTTTGTAAACGAGCCTGGCCCGAGTCAAGGTAAGCTCAATTCGTTGACTCGTTTAGCTGGCTCGTTGACTAGTTTAAATTTAAATCCCAAAATTTAGAATACATAAATATATCACAAGTAAACTACAAATTTTAATATATAAACTCTTTTGTTTATAAATGCTGCATTATGTGTATGTTAAACATCTTATTTTTTTGTTTTTATATATCTCAATATGTGTAAAAATATAAAATTATATATTTTTTCAAATAGACTAGTTGGCCCAACAAGCCATGAACCGACTCAAGCTTTTTACGAGCCGAGCTCGAGCTATTTCAGCTCGTTAAGATAAACGTGGCGAGCCCGAGCCCAACCTGGCTCGGTTTGTTTAGAGCCCTATATGTCGGTAACTTTTGACCATGCTAAAGAACGGTTATCAAAAATTACTAATTTCCTCAAATCATTTTTTATAAAAATCTTATGGTTTTTTCAGGCTTAATATAAGTTGTCAATATAACATCATACCAAATGTTACCTATTTTATGCAATTAGCCATTTTTCAAATTCAACTTTGATTTTTTTAATGTATCTCCAATTCTATTCTAGTTCAGTAAAATAAAAAGAACATCTCCAATGAATTTTGAAGTTAATAAGGCAACTCGTACGACAATATAAAGCGAAACCGAACACTTACCTGTGTCGTATTCGGGTTAACCGTAAAAATCTCTTCTTGCATATTACCCAAAAAAGAATCCATAACTAGAGACGCGCAAACCAGCACAACACCAATAACACTAAAATTTGGCGAAGAATTCGCATCAGCCAAAGTGAAGAGAATCAACCCGATAACCAGAAGAACCGCAGAGAGATATTCATGCGGCGGGTACTTTCGTTTCAAACCCGGAATGAAAGCACCCATTATCATAACAGGTAACACCTGAAATCCATACAAAAACCATCAACATGCTAAAAAATAGGGTAAATTGCATTTTACGACTTTTAAGTTTCAGCAAACTTTTAGGCGCTGTCCTTTAACTAACAAAATTATAGCAGATGTCCTTAATGTTCTAATTTCTTTACAGGCGGTATCATTTCTCCCTAAAAAGATTACAAAAATAAAAGACATCCGTTGTAAAGAAATTAAAACATAAAAGACATCTGCTTTAAAGAAATTAAAACATAAAGGACACAATGGCGGATCTAGAAAATCCGCATAAGGGTAACGTTTAAAAAAGGGTAACGAAATCGAAAAAAATCAAATTTTTCCAAAATTTACACTACTGTTGGAGCTTCAAGGGGCAACGGGGGTTACCCCTTGTAACACTTTAGGTCCGCCCCTGAAAGGACAACCGTTGTAGTTTCACTAGTTAAAGGACAACGCTTGAAATTTTATTTTACTAAAACTTAAAGGACATAAAGTCTAATATACCCTTAAAAATATTTCAAAACTCAAACTTGAAGAAAACTATGGATAACATATTACATAATACATATAATACATAATACCTTTGTTGATTTAAACATGAGTTGTGCAGGATAATTAAGGAAAGCCAAAGATCCTTTGGTCAACCCTTGTGAACCCATAAGAACAGCAGAGAGTTTAACATATACTTTCCAAGGGTTCACCATTTGTTTAGGTGTGAAACCTTGAATGTATATAAGCAACAAATAGATAAAGCTTTGCACAAATGTGAAATACCACCCATAGCTGAATTGAAGCCTGTTATACACATACTCCTGCATTAAAAAAAGGCAGCCTTTTTAGTTCCTATCATGTTAAAGATTTTCATTAAAAAAAAGGCAAATTGAATTTAAATAATCCCAATTTGGCCGCTAATAATCTCAACTCAGTTATTTGCCGATAATAATCTGAACTGGTCCACTTTTGGCCGATAATACCCTGCGTTAAAAATAGCTTAACGGAGTTAAGTTTTTTTTCTGAATTACAAACCGATGTTCTAGGGCTTTTGATTAGAACGAGGATACGAGTTGATTGATGTAAAATTTACCTCGAAATAAATCAACTCGTATCCTCGTTCTGATCAAAATCCCTAAAACATCGGTTTGTGATTCAGAAAAAAAACTTAACTCCGTTAAACTATTTTTAACGGCGGACTATAAAAGTGGACTAGTTCGGATTATTATCGGCAAATAACTGAGTTGGGGTTATTATCGACTAAACTGAGAAAGTTGGGACTATTTAAATCCAATTTGCCTAAAATAAATAAATATAAATAAAGATTCATATTAATATATTATACCTCACAAATGCCATTAACAAGGTACCCAAAGAAGAACCCAGAAGAGCAAATGAAGAATTGTTGCCATTTTGGTCTGTCTGTTAACATGATCCCAAACAAAGACACTGATTGTTCTTCTCCTTTCATCTTTGACTCAGATTTGACTCTCTGAGGCAATTTATCAAACACTTGGACTGCAAAAGAATGATCACAAATGGAGAACCAATTTAAAGCTTTAATTTTTTTGTGTTTTTTTAGTTTGTAATAAGAGGTAGAGAGAAAGGGTTTAACAATGTGTAAAGTTGGACGTTTCTTTGTGTATAAATGTGTTTTAATGGAAGAAAATATTTCCAATATCTTGATAGAATTTCACATTGTATGAATAAGAAAGACACCCTTCATAAAAAATTTTTAAGATTGAATTAGGAATCTTGGAGGGTAAGAATTTGCTGTCCATAATAAGAACCGACAGTCATATGATATTTATTTATACGTGTAAAATAGTACTCAAAAGTTTTTTTTTAGACTTCACTTCATGTTGTGTCTTATAGTTTTATCATTTTTTACCGTCATTTTAAAAAATTACTGCTATATCACTCTTACGTACAATTATGTAAGCATGAGCTTACACTGACTTTTTTTTCTTCACCTTTAATGTGTAATACAAATTATCACTATCTACCGTCACCGTTAACATAATATCTTAATTAAATTAAATTAAGGAAAAAGAAAATAAAAGTTAATATGTTTGGTTGCTAGCTTTTAGGACCCACCACCCTTCTTCATCTTTTTCTTCCGTGTCATGCGGACCACGTTATTGGCGAAGCTTTATTAGGTCGGGGTGTTCCAGACCCCACTGATTTTTCACTCGTAGTGTTTAATTTTACCGAAAATTTCTGATTCTTTTGTAGTGTAAAATATTAGATTTTTAAGAGTCCGTCCCCCACCGATTTGGATTTTAAGAGTCCGACCTCATTGAGTTTTCGTTCAAGCTCCGCTACTGGACCACGCCCCTCCCCATTTAACCCTCCATACGTGCTCGGGAGGGGGGGGGGGTTGTTTAACGCTCCCACAACAACGGCATCAATAGAACGTTAGCCCATAACAAGTAGCCTCATGAGTATCTTAGTGACTTTTCTTTTATTTATGTAAGTTATTAAAATTAAGCAGATTATTGTATTTTTATAAACTTTCATTCAAAAGGTTCAGTAAATAAATACTAATATTTCATCAGTAGTAGATCCTACAAATAATAAGAAAATCATACATTTTTGTCCATTTTGTTTAATACATAAAAGAAACAATAACTACACAAAAAGGTTATCCAAAGAAAAAAGCCATAATAGGTATTCCTAGCTTCATGAAGGTCAACGAAAGAGAAATCAAAACGAGATATTATTATTATGTCAAAACTCTACATTTAAAAGAGACGTATAAAACTAAAATTCCTTGTAACCATTACTCTCATTAATTAGATTGTAACTTATATCCTAAACAATTAGTTAGGCAGTTTGGTACGGTTTAGATACAAGCTTATGTCAAAATCATTTCAAATCAATGTATTACATTTCAAAAGAATTTCTTACCTTCATGTTACCCATAACGTAACAACATTAAATTAGGCCAATTACGGGGTTCAAACTTAATTTTATTCCATTTTCATCATAAAATCAAAGGATATCAGAAAAACAATCCCAATTTTTACTAATTTGCTGATATCACCCCAACTTTCAATTTGTATCACTCACTTCAAACTTAATTTTATTCCATTTTCATCATAAAATCAAAGGATATCAGAAAAACAACCCCAATTTTTACTAATTTGCTGATATCACCCCCAACTTTCAATTTGTATCACTCACTTCTAACTTTCAACTTATTTTCCTCTTGCACTCCCAACCAGTGGCGAAACTTGGTGGTGGGGGGGGGGGGGGGGGGGCGAAAACGTATATACCCAAAATTTATGTAGAACCGGGGGGTCGAAAACGTATATACCCAAAAATTTCTACACGAAACTACATATATAACACTGATGAGCGAAATGTTCGGGGGGTCGGACCCCCCCCCCCGGCCCCTTCAATACTTCGCCCCTGCTCCCAACTAACTGAACCCTAACCCGGTTAGTTTTTTATTGACGTGACACTTTGTTTGGTGACGTGGCAACCAGCGTGACATTTTTTGTTGACGTTACATCTGATATGACAATTTTGATGACGTGGCAACTGATGTGGCAGCTGGCGTGGCATTTTTTATGACGTGGCAATTGATGTGCCAGTTGACATGATATTTTTTAATGACGTGGCATCTGACATCAGCTAACTAGGTTATGGTTCAGTTAGTTTGGGAGTGCCAGAAGAAAATAAGTTGAAAGTTGAGAGTGGTGTGGTAAAAATCGAAAGTTGAGAGTGATATCAACCAATTAGTGAAAGTTGGGGTTATTTAAATCCAATTTCCCTAAAATCAAAAGTAAGAGACTAAGGAGATGTTTGTTTA
Source organism: Scalesia atractyloides (assembly GCA_947069175.1). NCBI lineage: Eukaryota > Viridiplantae > Streptophyta > Magnoliopsida > Asterales > Asteraceae > Scalesia > Scalesia atractyloides. Next base: position 99,909,510 of record CAMTDV010000024.1, on the reverse strand, counting down.
TCTCTTAATGGTTCAGACCTCTTACTATTTTAGCACTTAATAGGTCAGACTGTTTGTTTCGTGAGGAGATGTCTGAATGGTTCAGACATTTGCCTCTGAATGGTTAAGCATTATACCGAGTCCGAATGGTTAAGACCGCTAATCTGAATTGGTTAGACATTTGTCTCTAAACGGTTAAGCATTATACTGGCTTTTAATGGTTCAAACCTCTTACTTGTTTAACACTTAATAGTTTAGACCTCTTATTGATTTAACACTTAATCATTCAGATGTTGACAAACAACCTCTAAGAATAACAATAAACATATATCTCAATTTATTTCATAAATTCATAAAGAACAAATACCGGTAAAAGTATCATTACATGGAATATTTTAATCTAAAATTTTTGGTAAACAATCCTTAATCTCTGTTTGCTAAGGGGACATTTTATTCTTGATTTATTTCTAACCTTGCTTGAAAATCAATTGAAAAAAAAAACAATCAGATGTTGTTTTTAATCATATCTATGCTAGTGAGGATAAAAATATTCTTTAGAAGATTATCCTCATCCTAATTTGATGCAAAAAAAAAAAAACTATAAATAAAATTCAAGTAACATCTCTTCGACTAAAGAAGTAAAAACTTCATACTCTAGTTCCGAAACAACCTCTCTTGTTTCTTCTTCATTGTATTCCAACCACTTAACTCCTTTCTCCATCTCTTTTATATATGTTAGCTTGTTATATTGATATTCAAGTATATCATTTGTTTGTCCGTTGATCCAATCTTTTGCTTCTTGCAATACTACGTAGTTAGAGACACCTCCTTCAATAAACTGCTCTGTAAAAAATCCTAATAAGACACGCTCCGTCATTGGGGATTTTGATAGATCATGAGAAGACATCGTTGCTTTCAATAGTTGAAGCAACGCGATTGCCTTCTTTTCTGCGGCTAACTTCCGTTGAATTTCTAACGATGGTTCAAGTATTGACCCATGTGTTCGAGACTCTGATAATGTGATCCTATCCTCTAATCGTACAGGATTTAGTCGAGCAAGGCTCTTTGTTCTTTGAGCTTTGGACATGAGTTTTCGTTTGCATCCTGAACACACATAGTTTCTTAAAGTCAATGTATATGTAATAACACAATTAATCGAAAACATTAACTATGAAAAACACGATAAAGTATGAGAGCCGGACCTTTGGCATAAAACGGGCTATGTTGGTATGGAGAAGTGACCTCATCTTCTTCTTCGTCGTTATCACGATCACATGGAAAATCTATCACTGATATCGGACAAAATATGTCTTTTTCTTCACCTTGCATCTTTTTCTGTCAATCATCAAATGTACCAATTCAAAGAGTTATGGTTTTAATCATAGGATATCTTTTAAATAGTACTAACGGATAAAACGGTCAAGTTGTCACCACAAATCTAACTTTTACATGTTTTAATCATAATTATAAAATGTTTTTGTATCAAATTGGTTTGAATCAAGATGATTAACGTCATCCATGGTCAAAGGAGGTCAACATGATAGCAAAGAAAGTTTAGAAATTAAGGAAAAGACAAATTATGATGATTCCCAAGGAAGTAAATCCCAAGACTAGAATTTTGACTTATCAAGTCAACTCACTACTTCACAAAAACAACACTCACAAATGACACCTGCCATGCTCCTAAATTACTCCATTCACTTCAAATCTTAATCGTTAACATAAACACATTGGATTTCAATAATTCATATTTTCCATGTAATTATTCATTCCCCCATACATCTATCATATTCTATTAAACCAAATCTTTACCCTTACAAATATATAATAAATATCACACAAATAAACTGGTCAGTTATTCAGGTGAATCAAACAAAACTAGTGAAAGCCGATGAAAAATCACCAAATTTGTTTCTCTCTTTGCCAGCCGATCAATCCATCCGGTAAATCAACAGATTTAGTTACCGGTCGGTTTTTTCAAAGCATTTTTGAGTTATACTTGCTGTATATATATCCATTGGTTCACCCAAATAAGTGCAACTAGAAAAACAAAATGAACATAGTTTGAAAACAACGGATCATAATTAAATTGGAAGTGATATAATTATAACTTAAAAAGAGAAATTAACATAAAATTTTATAATTTAAATGTAATTTTATTATATACATTTGTGTTTTTTTAGTAAATTTTAATTTAAATATTGTAATTTACAGGAAAAAAAATTAAAAAAATAAATTATTTCGGGTTAAACGGATCGTTTTCGGTCAACTCGCGAATATTCAGGTCATGTTCAGATTCATATTTATGACCTGATTTTCAGGTTTGAGTTCATCTAATATTTTCGAGTTAAATCCGTCAACTCGCAAACACGACCCGTTAACAACCTGTTTAAGGTACTTCTTCACGTTTGAGCGGCACAGATTAAGCTAAAAGCCTAAAGTATATATTAGCAGGTCACGTGGACTAGATATACCAACACGTGGACTTCATAAATAAGAAAAAAAAAAAAAAACATATACTGCGTCCCCTACCCAGCTTTGTCTCCTCCTTCTTCGCTGTGAACTTTAATGCTCAATTATTAATATATAACAATAATTCAAATTCAAATCTTCAGTTTAAAGTTTAAACACTATTCATAATCAAGGTTAAAACATTATCATTATTACTGACTTACTGTAGTGTACTATTAACTACTGTGTGATGCGAAGCATGAAATTAATTCTTACCTTTGCATTGCCGGTAGCACTGGTGGCGGTTACCACCGTAACCACTGCCGTATTCATCTTCTCCGGTGCTAACTGCTCACTCTCAACGACGTCGTTTTGAGCTACAATCATGTTCGAATAACCTCCGGTGGTAGAAGTGTTTGTAGTGGCGGTAAAGTAGCTTTCCGACGAGGTAAAGCTGTTACTGTTACTACCGGATGTTTTCATCTCCGCCGTACTGTTGGTGGTGGTCAAAGTGGTGAAGATGTTGTTGTTGTTGTTCATGTTTATGTTATCGTTCCTTTTGATCGATTCGTCGAATGAGTTCAACCGTTGGAACGAGTCACGATCCATCGAACGAGTTTGCTTCCAGAAGTGAAGAAAATTATGTTTAGGCTTCGGTTTTGTACGATTACCGGGACCAGATCCGGATCCGGAAAATTGAAATTTCTTAAAAACATTAACCACAGCTGCAGAAGCTTTGTGAAATCTCAAATTCAATTTCGATTTCAAACAATTTGAATTGGAATTATGTTTCGGTTTCGAATTGATTTTGAGAAACTGCTTATTCGATGGAGGAAGCTTAATGCTAAGATCAATTTCGATAAGGTATCGAACCTTATTGCAGCATTGCTGACGTGGATAAGATCGGAAGCCATTAGAGGAGCAAGAGCTCAAATCATCAACTAAATAATCCTTTAACAGAATAGAGTTAGGCAATGGCATGCTAACTGCTCTGGAATCACGAGAAAACGAAGGTCTCGCCGCCATTGTTGTTGTGGTTTAGGATTGAAACTGAAGAGTTTGATTTGAAGCTAGGGTTATGAAGTAGGATTAAAAGAGTGTGAGTGAGATGATACAGAATTGCAAGAGAGATCTCGGTAGCTTCTGATTGAAGATCTCAAGAATACATATCATGAGAAAACGAAGCTCTGGCCGCCATTGATGTTGTTTAGGATTTAAACTGAAGAGTTTGATTGTAAGTTGGGTTATGAATGAGGATGAAGAGAGTGTGAGTAAGATAATATAGAATTGTAAGAGAGATCTAGGTAGCTTCTGATTGAAGATCTCAAGGATAGGGTAGTAGAAGCAATGGAGTGAAAAGATTACAGAGAGATTGCTTGGATGATGCTTCTTCAAATTGAATTAGGCAATGGTTACTTCTTATTATTTGAATCTTAAGTTTTCTTATTATTTTAATGGATAGTTTATAATAGTTTAAACTAAGATGAACCCATTGGTTTATATTTTAAGGTTAATTATGTTAAAATAAACTTTAGAGTATTTTTAATGTATTTAAAATCTGATAAATATGTACCTCAGTAGCATGATACCGAGTTATATATCTAACGTGACATCTTGAGTTAATAGGTCAAATGTATATTTTGGTTAAAATGAAAGTTAAAACTAGGTAATTTTATGTAGTTACATTGTTAAACCGCTCTATTCCTGTAGATGGAAGGTTTGTCAACTTTGTTATTTGTAGGATTCACTGAGTACGGTTGTTGTAATGTTATTGTTAAACCAAACCAACACTTTCGTCCTTTTTGACTGCTAACAACATCGAATGTTATCGACATATTCGACCATCGCCCTCTGCTCTCTCTACTGCCCTCCATCTTCACCGCTCCACCATCTTGTCGTCAGTGGCAGAGCTTGAACGAGAATTTAATATGGGCTGGACTCTCAAAATCCTAATCGGTAGGGGTCAGACTTTTAAAAATCCAGTATTTTACACTACAAATTATTTTTTTTTTTTGGAAACTTTTGGAAATTTAACACCACGAGCGAAAAAATCGGCTTGCCCCCGGGCCACAAGTAGGCTCCACCCATGCTCGTCGTTAACTTTCTCGCCCTTTTTCTTAAATCGATACGAACCCCAACTCAAATCTAAACCACCTTTCATCATTTTTCACAAAACCGTTCTTAAACATGTGTTATCTTTTGTTGGTGGGTGAAATTCCAAATGGTACTTTTGTAGTAAAGTGTTAGATTGAAGTGTAAACTTTTAGAGATAGTGCAATATGGAAAGGAAGAACATCAAAGTAACTTACAAACATTAAATAAAAGTGTTATGAGGTATATAAAGCATCAATTTAGAAAGCTAGTTAGTTTCTCTTGAATTTGGAGAGTGCGGTAGCCTAATAAAAAGAAAGTCGTTGTTCCAAAAAAAATCATTTTCTCTTGATCTTTGCATATAGATGGGGGTTTAATTGAAGTGTTTTTTTTAATTGGATCAGATTTTACGGTTACTCCGTATTAAATTTAATGCTAAGTTTTAACCATTGATGTCTTAAACATCATGTTAAAAATGTTAAAATGTAAAATGTGCAAATCAATGTGAGCTAATCAATACTTTGTTATTTAGCTGTATTGGGCTGTTGCTGAGTAGCTGGGGTTGGGCAGAAGCTGATCAGAAGGACTTGTAGTTGGGCCAGATTGATTGCTGTGAAGTGGGCTTGGCCCAAGGCCGCCTCTCTTGAAGGCCTAATTATAAAAGGGTGTTAGGTGGTCGAGTTTTGGTGATCCGTTTTGTCGGATGTTACAGTTCATTTGTTCGATAAAACCTTGTTGAACAAATATGAACAGTGCCTTGTTCAGTTTGATTCGTTTGTAGTTGTATCGACATGCGACAACACATTTATTTCTTTCTTGCCTTGTGTCACGCCTAGCTTAATACAAGATTATATAAACTATGCTGTTTCTACTACTAATTGCTTTATGGGCTACAAGTGTTTTCTTTTTTCAATACTTTAGTGGGCTGCCCAATTAAACAAATAGACCAATGAAATCAGTCTATTAAGCACTTCAAATTGTTCAATCCAACCCAATAAGTATTGATTTAAATCATAGCCTATATAGCCTACTTCAAAGAGTAATATGAAGGATCCTACTTCAAAGAGTAAATTGAAGGATCATTAATTTAATCCACTAACATTTCACTAAAGGGCTGTTTGGCAACTTCTGAATAAGTAAGTGCTGAATCAGTAAGAGATCTGAACCATTAAGAGCCAGTATAATGCTTAATCGTTCAGAGGCAAATGTCTGACCAATTCAGATAAGAGGTCTTAACCATTCAGACTCAGTATAATGCTTAACCATTCAAAGGCAAATGTCTGAATCATTCAGAAATCTGCTCGCGAAACAAACAGTCTGAACCATTAAGTGTTGAATCAGTAAGAGGTCTGAACCATTAGAAGTAAAACAAACAGCCCCTTAATTCCAATGTAAATTATAATTGAACCCAATAAATAAAATCCACATTTTTAAATAAATGAATCTTTAACTAAAACTAATTTAGATTGACGGTAAATTGTTTTTTGAATGATGAACAAAATAATTTCCGAGCCAAAATGATGTTAAATCCAAATAAGAGTTAAATGCTTGGTTGGTCTCTGTGGTTTGTGAAAATTGCAGACTTGATCCTAAGAGTTCACTAATTACACACTTGGTACCGGTGGTTGTAATTTTTAAACTTAGGTGGTCCTTAACACTAACTTTTTTTAAATTTCCAGTTAAGTCTTTGTGAAATGACTAAATTGTCCCTAAACAATTTAAAATAAAAAAAAAAAAGATGGAGCCCACCCCTCTTCTTCTGCCCATTTCTCCCTCTTTCTAACCCACCAACACCTCCACCTCCACCTTTTACCCCATCACCACCACCTCCACTTCCACCTTCACCACCGCCTCCGGCCACCCCCGCCGTCACCACCTCATCTTCACAAATCATTGCCACACCACCGTAAACCACCACATTCACACATCATCACCACCACCTACCCTACCATCACCACCTCTGAAACACAAGAACTGGCCGAATATGTGAGATTGTGGTTGAGAAATTGATGCTCGATTGAGATGTCGATGGTTGAGAAATAAGAACTGGCGGGAGATGGGTGTGGGTGGTGGGCCCCGTCTGCAATGTTCAAACTTCAAACCACAACGCAATCTCCTGTTGTCTTCCATAATCCAAGCGTACATACCTTCACAACCGCTCACAATTTACTCACACCTCCACCTTTTGAATTTTAATACACTTTTTATTTGTTTTTATATAGAGCGAACATCCTCATCTGTTGTTGCTGCCTTTTATCACCTCAATTTCAACAGTGAAGAACATAGGTGGATCATAAGTTCACAATCTATGCTAAATTAATAAACTTTATGAAAAAAAGGAAGGCAGTGAGATTGTGCAGTTTTACTTGGAAGTAAAAAAGGGTTTGATGGTTAACCTTTAACTACTTCAGATCTAACGTCGTGGTTGCAGATCGGAGAGTTTGTGGTTGCAGGTTGACTTAGAGAAGGTGGGGTGGGCCCACTTGAATTGAAGCGAAGATTGGTTGGGGTGTGTAGAGTTGAGTGTAAATTGTTGAACGGAGATCGGAGGAGATGGCGGGGCCGGCCGGAGGTGGTGGTGAAGGTGGAGATGGAGGAGGTGGTGATGATGGTGGGTAGAAGGTGGAGGTGTTGGTGGGTTAGAAAGAGAGAGAAATGAGCAGAGAGGGGTGGGGTCCCATCTCTTTTTTTTCTTTTTTTTAATTGTTGAGGGACAATTTAGTCATTTCATAAAGATTTAATTAGAAAATTTAACAAAGGTTAGTTTTAAGGGCTACCCGAGTTTAAAAATTACAACCACTGAAACCAAATGTGTAATTAGTGAACCTTGAGATCAAGTCTGTAATTTTCACAAACCACAAGAACCAACCATACATTTAACTCTCAAAATAACATTACATCCACCAAAATAATAGAAACAAAGCCATTATATGATCTGACTGTAATATACAAGTATATTTTACAACACCTCTTTGCCATAATTTACAACACCAAAGAGGTAAGTATTATGTTAGGTGTAAGGTTAGGGTTTGTAACTTTATACGGCATATATGTCTTTATATTTGATGCTGTGAGAAAATATGAATATATGATCTGACTTTAGAATATTCCTTGTGATAGTTCATCTAATCTAATAATGTGATTCAAAACTAACAACTTTAGATCAACTTTTACTTTCATATTTGTACGATTTGATTCGTGTTATTATTGGTTTAGAACATGTATATCATGGTATGTATTTGAAGGGTGTTTATGAATTAAGAGCCATTAATGGTGGTGTAACATAATATACGACACTTTTTTCATGATTGGTTGTTTGCTTATCTTAAACATGGTCATCGACTGATGTCTATGCATATGTTGATTTGATTGTGAATCTTATCAAGGATTCAATGCATTGACTTAAAAATAATCTAGCATTTGACTGATACTTCAGTACGGTTAATGTTGACGGGTTAGGTTCAGGTTGTTGCATACGGGTCAGCAGAAAGTTTTTTGTGTTTGATTAGATCATGGGTTAGTTTTGTTTATGCAAGTAGTGGGTCAAACGAATATGGGATGAGTACAGGTATTTTAAAAGATGATGTGTTATACGATTGCGTATTTTGGGACTGTTAATGTAATTTTGCAGTGAATGTCAAGGGGGGTTTCAAACCAGCAAATAATTAGATCTTCCTCAGTTAAAATTGTGTACGTTTGAGGCTTTGTGTTAAAAGATGATAGAGGTTGATTCACAGAACTATGAATTGAGGTATGTATTTCTGTCTATTTTATTACAATGAAAAACGTATTGAATTTATACACAAAACTTAATCTAAACATGGATGATAGCAGCTGACTACTAGCTGTCATTGATTTGCTGTTGAATAGCTGGATGTCCGGCTGTTGATTAGCTGCTGCGTGATGTCCTGCTGTTGATTTGCTGCGATTACCTCCAAGGTCAGACTTTCCTTTCTAACACTCCCCCTCAAGTTGAATAGTTGGATTTCCAAAATTCAACTTGCCCAAACAATCGTTGAAAATTTTTTCGTTAACTGCTTTTGTTAGAATGTCAGCCAGCTGATCCTTTGATCGAACGAATGGTAGTTCAATCGTACCATCTTCCAATTTTTCTTTGATGAAGTTCCTATCAACTTCCACGTGTTTTGTTCGATCATGTTGTACTGGGTTTTCTGAAATCTGAATTGCAGCTTTATTATCACACATAATCTTACTTGTTTCTTTTGACGGAAAACCAATCTCAGCTAAGAGTCTTCGTATCCATATGGCTTCTGTTAAACCTCGAGTTATGCCTCTAAATTCAGCTTCTGCACTTGAAAGAGCAACCACTTTTTGTTTTTTACTCCTCCAAGTGACAAGATTCCCACCAACTAGAGCGAAGTAGCCTGCTGTTGACCTCCGACTTCCCTTATTCTCTGCCCAGTCTGCATCAGTATAGATTTGAACATTTAGGTGTCCATGTGATTGAAACAGGACTCCATGACCCACCGTTCCTTTGAGGTATCTAATAATTCTCCAAACTGCTTCCATATGTGTCTCTTGAGGTTGGTGCATGAACTGACTTACCACCCCTACAGCATATGCAATGTCTGGGCGAGTATGTGAGAGATATATTAGTTTTCCCACCAGCCGTTGATATCTTTCTTTGTTTGCTAACTTTGCTCCTTCCTCCATATAGAGTTTTTTGTTTACACTCATAGGAGTGTCTGCTGGTTTGCAATCTATCATTCCAATTTCTGCCAACAAGTCTAAGACATACTTCTTTTGATTAATGAAAATTCCTTGTTTTGACCTTAGTACTTCAATTCCGAGGAAATACTTCAGCCTGCCCAAGTCTTTCATTTCAAATTCGGCAAACAAGTTTTCTTTTAGTTTTCCCATTTCTTCTTTATCATTCCCTGTAATGATCATATCATCTACATAGATAATTAGACAGGTTACGAATTTTCCTCTTTTTTTTGAGAAACAAAGTATGATCGGCATTACTTTGTTTATATCCAAACTTTTTCATAGCTACCGTAAATCTGCCAAACCAGGCCCGGGGAGACTGCTTCAAACCATAAAGGGACTTCTTCAGGCGGCAAACTTCTCCAGTTTTGAAATCTTTTGTGAATCCTGGAGGAGCATCCATAAATACCTCTTCGTCTAGGTCCCCGTGTAAAAAGGCATTTTTTACATCAAACTGTTGAAGTGGCCACCCTTCATTTGCAGCTATCGAAAAAAGAACCCTGATTGTGTTCATTTTTGCCACCGGGGAGAATGTTTCAGCATAGTCAATCCCATGTGTCTGAGTATACCCTTTTGCCACCAGTCGGGCTTTATATCTTTCAATTTTGCCATCTGATTTATACTTAATCGTATAGACCCAACGACACCCCACGGATTTTTTTCCCAAAGGGAGAGTACACTTTTTCCATGTATTGTTCTTGGTTAGGGCTTCCATTTCTGTGTTCATTGCTTCCTTCCAATGTTTAGATTTTAAGGCTTGATCCACGTTTGTAGGAGTTTCTTCGGAATAAACAGATGAGATAAATGCTTTGGCTTCCTTAGTGAAGTTTCCATCGGCCACACTAGCTATAGGATAACTAGATCTTCTTGGTTCTTTTTCAGGAGAATACCGTTTCGGAGGAACCCCTCTGTTTGTTCTAGGGGGTAACACATACCTCGATGGTGGTTCTTCTTGTCTGGATTCATCTGCCTGCAAATTTTCAGTTTGTTCTGTGGCAGTCTCGTGGTTAGAAGTATTGGTATCCTCAGATTCATTAGAAACTTCAAAAGTACCACCAGACTGAATAGTATGAGTATTACTTACCTCGGACACCAGGTTAGGAGGAACATTAGGACCGTCAGTGGCACTGAAATTTGACTCTGGTGACTCTGTGGTTGGTGACTCTGTAGTTGGTACATAGGGAACATATTTCAACCAGCTTAGTGTGTCTAAACATTCCTTCTCCCCCTGACCACTGAGTTGGGAATTGTAGTAATACTCGGTTTCAAGAAAGTCACAGTTTATTGTGGTGAACATCTGACGTGTTTTTGGATTATAGCATCTGTATCCCTTTTGATTCATTCCATACCCGACAAAGACACATTTTACAGCACAAGGGTCAAGTTTGGTTCGATCGGATTTAGGTATGTGAACAAAGGCAGTACATCCAAAGATTCGTGGTTGAAGAGTGAGAACTGAGGGTAGTTTGAAGAACTTTGAAAGGGTGTGTAACGGATTGTTAAGCTTTAGGATTTTTGTTGGGAGTCGGTTGAGAAGATAGGTAGCAGTAGCAAGGGCTTCAGGCCAAAAAGATTTCGGGACCTGGGATTCAATTAGGAGAGCCCGTGTCATTTCTAGTAAAATGCGATTTTTTCTTTCGGCGACACCGTTTTGTTCTGGGGTGTTTGGGCATGTAGTTTGGTGGATTATTCCTTTGTCTTGGAAAAAGGATTTAAACAAGGTATTAACAAACTCACCGCCATTATCGGATCGGAATATTTGGATGTTTGTTTGAAATTGGTTTGGATCATGGCATAAAATATAGTGAATTTTTCAAATACTTCGGATTTGTTTTTCAAAAAATAAACCCAGGTCATTCGGGTACAATCATCAACGAACATCACAAAGTACCGAAGGTTTTGCCCCCAAGAACTGGAGCAGGACCCCATACGTCAGAATGGATTAATGAAAATGGCAAAGCAGCCCTAGTGTTATTGGGTTTAAAAGTTTTTCTATGGCTTTTTGCTAAAACACATGTTTCACAATGTGACATAGAATTAACTGGAAATAATTTTGGAAATAAAATATGCGAATAACTTGTAGAAGGATGACCTAATCTTCGGTGCCATAGCCAAGCTTCTCGTTCCGATGTCCCATGAGTCAGCATCACAGCACCACTTTGAGTCACCTCATCCACATAGTACAACCCTTGATTTTCAGTGCCACGCCCAATGATCACTCCCGTCCTGATATCCTGTAAAATACAAAACGTAGGGTACATTAGGACAATACAGTTGAGTTCCTTCGTGACATGGCTGATGGAGAGCAGCTTATGTGATAACGAAGGAACATAAAGGCAATTAGAGATTTTTATTGTGGGTGAAATCTCAATAGTCCCTCCCGATTTTACATCCATTATTCCTCCGTTTGCCGTTTGAATATGTGTTTTGTCTGGTTTGGTTGCTGAAATAATATCTGATAGCTCATAAGTCATCGTATCGGTTGCGCCACAATAAAAAATCCATAGTTTTTGTTTTTTATGTTCGTGGGCCATATTGGCTTCTCCCTTATTTCCAGGGACTATATGTGTAATATTTGTTTTTAAACTCGGCCGAGGGACTATTCGTGCATTATCTTCTTCTTCTTCACTTATGTATGACTTAGGGTTTGAGGGTTGCGCCCCAAACCCTTTACCTGTTGTTTCTTCTTCATCCGCTTTGGCCACTCCGCCGAAGCCCGATCTGTTCCGGCTTTCATCTTTGGGAGCATCTCGGTTACCGGCGCCGGATGACTTTCCTTTTTCTGTAGTCTTTGTGCCTCTCTTCTGACCATCAGACCACCATTCCGGATATCCGACGAGTTTGAAACATTGTTCCCGGGTATGTTTCATCATCCCGCAATGATCACACTTGAGGTGAGATTTGTCGTCTTTACTTGTTCCGATTCTTTTTTCACCGGCTCGTCGGTAACCCTTTGACGCAAGCCCTAGTCCGTCAATTTCAGAGGCCATTAGACCCACTGTGATACCCTGTGTGTCAATGAGAGGTGTTCCCAGAATATTCTGGTGAGCGGCCTCCTTGCGGACAGTAGAGTATGCAGTTTCTACGGTTGGAAGGGGCTCTAACCGGAGTATTTCCCTTTTTATAGGATCATATTTCCGGTTGAGAGCGTTTAGAAACTGGAACAGTTTCTGTTCCGACCTGATTTTGTGATACGCTTGGATATCGGCTGGGCAGGTCATAGGGTTTGGGTCAATCCGATCAATTTCTCCCCATACTCCTTGGAGTATAATCCACAATTCTTCTAGGGAGAGATTGTTCTGTTTGATTTCATTCGCCTTGACATGTAGGTTGAAAGTTTGGAGCTTGTCACGCCCACTGCTATATGTTATAGCTAGGGCATCCCACAGCGATTTTGCTGTTGGGAATTCGGTTAGATTGCTGGCAAGGGTTGGTTCGATGTTCTGTATGAGCCATGAGAAGACGACAAGGTCGTCTTGTTCCCATTGCTCATATTCCTCGCTGGTTTGGTTTGGTGGGTTGGTTGATAGATGATTTAGAAAGGCTTTTGATTTACCGCCTATGGCTACCCTCATCATCCGGGTCCATAAGGCGTAATTCTGACTGTTGAGCTTGAGGTTTATTTGAAGGTTATCGGATAGTTTTGGGTTTCGGTTTTGTGGGTTAAGGCCATTCTTGAGCAGATTGGCGATTTGAATGGATAAATCTTCTCCCAAGTTACCGGCTTCGGCCATGGCAGCTTGGTTGAGAGGATGATTCGGTTTTGGGTGAGCAAGGTAAATGATGAACAGGTCAAGAACGACACTGCTCTGATACCATGTTAAAAGATGATAGAGGTTGATTCACAGAACTATGAATTGAGGTATGTATTTCTGTCTATTTTATTACAATGAAAAACGTATTGAATTTATACACAAAACTTAATCTAAACATGGATGATAGCAGCTGACTACTAGCTGTCATTGATTTGCTGTTGAATAGCTGGATGTCCGACTGTTGATTAGCTGCTGCGTGATGTCCTGCTGTTGATTTGCTGCGATTACCTCCAAGGTCAGACTTTCCTTTCTAACACTTTGAACCCCAATAACTTCATGCATTTAAAGTAACAAACATGTTGAAATTTGCTAAATTTTTTGTATGTATAATGGCTTTAGGTTTTTGACTTGAACCTACCAGGGGTGAGCATATGGATGTGACCAGATTGAAACCTCGAGAAGGTGGATAAGCAAGAACCGAGGAATGGATGATTGCTTCGCAGCTGCTACACTCCCAACGATAAATGCTTTGCTATTAGTATTGAAGTAGCTAGGGATGAGCAAATCATACCCGGAACCGGTGCCGAATTTACCGAACCGGGTACATTTTCGGTACCGACTTTTGACATGTTCGGTACCGGTTCGGTTCGGTACGGTACTGGTATTTACCGGTTTTTACCCTCAAATACCGGTACCAGTACCCACTTTTAGGGATTTTCGGTACCGGTACTTTCGGTTCCTGTACTGGTCGGTACCGAGCTCATCCCTACTATTAGTACGAGTTGTTCACCATGACTGATGATTGCAGGCAAGGTCTTGTCGATTTTGTGTTGCAAAGTTTATATATAACCATGAATGCTTGGAACAATAATTTCTGATATTGAAGGAGCAGATAATGTCATCTGCTAGAATTTAACATGTGTGAGTTATTTTGGATGATTTGAAACGCGTGGTTTGCAATGAGATTATGTGCAATGATTAGAATGAGTTGTATGTTATTATGGTTTGCAATAAAGTTATAAGTAAGATGGTCAAAAGTCAACTGAAGTTGTTTGGTCACTATTTTTACTTTCGTATTTTATAGAACTCATGGGACCTAGATTACTGAGAGCTGTTGAGGCGAATGGTTTGGAACAATCCGACTTCCCTATTATATGCGAGTCATACTGTCAGCAGTAAATGTTGAAAATCTATAGTTTTTCAATTCGATTTTAGTTTAGTGTATGACTTCAGTTATGACAAATTTAAATCTACTAATTAAACCGGTATTTTGGTTGCATTCAGGTATAGCAGAAGTGGCTGCAACAAAGGCTCAAATGTTTGTTAACAAATCTGATGGAAGTAGGCCATCTGACATCGAGCGGGGTTCCTATGGTGATCCTCAACATCCTTACTTGTATGAAGGAGAAGATATTTGGATGGCACCAAGTTTCATCAATCAGATTTTCGAAGTAAGTTCCTTTTGCATTGTTTAGTTGTTAACTTTCTGATCAAATTTTGCAATAAAATCATAGTTCTTGCATAAAGAACACTACTTTTAAAAAGCAATTTTGGACATGTAATTGCAAAAGAAAAGTATTGTACTTTTGATACATCTCGAAAAAATAATCATCGTTGATTCGTAAGCATAAATCATGTAACAAATGGTTATAAAAGGTTTTGTGTCCGACATGAACTCCCTTGTGGTTCTGTACGAGCTTGAGATGGAAGTTTATAAACTTAATTTATTCCTTTTCTAAAATCCACGGTTGTCAATGGGCGCAATGGCTCATACACCTGCAAGTTGTGGCAAACAATTTCAGGTGTTATGGGGCACACCCTCTTCCCTACATCCACATGCTTCTGTACCCCACGATTTAAGCGACATTGGATAATCTACAATAACATGATAATGACGAATGAAGTAGTTATATTAAATACATAAATTAGTATTTGTAGTTTTCAAGAATTCTCATAAACAGGCATGGCCTTTTTATGAGTGTTATCTTCTAAATATATAAGTCAATGTGACACTAAACTTTTTTATGTTTATGTTCATCTTATGATATTCCAGATGATATTTTAGATGATTGTAGTGGGTGGCTCACCGGCATACTCACCCAAGAGACGATTTTGCCGCTTATCTGGACTCTGAGTTGGAATGCACGTCCGAACCAGAACAGGATGATGATGAGACACTAAGTTGAAGTATAAAAAGGCTAAAACATTCGTGTCATGTATTGTATTGATTCGTGTTTCTTCCTTCCTTGCCTGCGCCGCAACGCGGACGGGTCTATTTTCTAGTTAACTCTAAAATGCATCGCGGATGTCATTAATTCATGTGTTTCCTTAGCTATCTAATCTAATTTTCATTTTGTCAATTTTCAAGACCTGCAATTATTTGTCTAATGTAAAACCATCAAAAAAAGTGGTATAAATGTGAAATATATGGATTATGGAGTACTTTTGTTTTCTCATAGAATAGTACTTTTTTAATCTAAAAAATAGTAGTACATCAGTCTTTGTTTTCTTAAAGAATAGTACTTTTTAATCTGAAAAATAGTAGTACATTAGGCTTAGGCTGGTGGGTGTGGTGATGAGTCTACTATGGAAGATGATCCGTCACGTAGATCAGGTGTGAGGATGGGACAAAGAGGATAGAGGTAAGGAAATGGGTGATGGGCCATATATATATATATATATATATAAGTTGTATGTATATGTGTGTGTATGGTTTTGGCATTTTGTGGGCGGCATCATCGGCTTGGAGATGCCGGGCATGACGCTGCTGCAGGGGTAGGAAATGGTGTTGGGGGCGGCGCCGAGCCAAGCCGGGCCTATGCCGACCCCCACACCGCATAGCCTTAGTCATTAATAATATGAGGCCAAAACTTTAATAGTAAACTTGAATACATGTTAATGTTTCATTATCAGCGGTTGCAAAGTTTGGGGTCGAAAACGTATATACCAAAAATTTCTATAAAATCAGGGGGGTCAAAAATAGGGGTCTTCAGAAAAAACCGTAACCAAATAAAAACCGTAAACCGCACCGTAACCGTAACCAAATAAACCGATCCGAATAACGAATTCGGTTTGGTTTGGTTTATAACCGAAACCGAGTAGTGAATATGGTTTTTGGTTTGGTTTATGGATCCACATTTTATTTTATTTGGTTTATTCGGTTTATTTGAATAACCGAATAAAACGTTTAACTTAATTAATTATTAAATAAAAATAATAATATTTATAAATAATATACAATTTATTAGCCTAAATACTTATTTTTTTATGCAGCCCAAAATACCAAATGTAAATCTAAAAGCCCAACCCAAACCCACTCATTTATAAAATAATAGAATTTTCAGACCTTCAGTATAGATCTATGTTTTGAAGCAGCTTTAACTTTGTGGTTGGTTGTGTCTACGACTACTTTATGAACGTGTTTGTTTTATTACACAATGAAACTTTCCTGTATTCATATATTGTTAGGTGTAAATTAGTTGCGATGTTCGGAAGTTAGAATACAAACATAAATATAAATTAGGAAAAAAGTACTTAGGTACAATTTGGTTAGATTCGGTATATCTGGTTTCTAACCGAAACCAAACCGAATTGAATTTGGTCTGGTTTGGATCGGTTTGCATATTCGTTATTTTGTTTGGTTTGGTTTTTGGTTTGAGGGACAAAATTTTGAAAACCAAATAAACCATAAACCGAACCAATGAACACCCCTAGTAAAAAAAGTATATACCCAAAGTTTCTACACGAAAGCTACATACTCTTCACTACTGAGCGAAAAGTTCGGGGGGTCGGCCACCCTCTCCCGTCCCCCAAAGCTACGCCCTTGATTATTAGCAACATATGTATAAGATCATGCGTAGTGGTAAAGTCTTATGGTGGAGGTTATGTGACAAGTGGTAATTGTGTAAAAAGAGGGGTTATGGGGCTTTATACAACTTGAGTATGTAATAGGGCTATATATGTATAGGGCTTTATATATATGTATGTATACATATGTGTGTGAGTGGGGACGGAAGGGTCATGCCGTTATATACATCGCGGGGAGGCAAAAATCTTACCCCATGGCACCGGTCGTAACGGTGTAGCCGGACGCTATGGGGCACCATGGCGAGTTCTGGCGGTATTTACCGCCCCACTACGGAGGGGCTAGGGCGTTTTTTTTTCATCTTTTTGTTGGGGAGTTAATTGCCCGGATGGTCCCTGTGGTTTCATGTTTTTTCACGTTTAGTCCCGTCTTTTGGAAATAGCAGGTATGCTCCCTATGGTTTGTTATTTTGTTACTTGGATAGTTCCCTGACTAGTTACTCGGATAGTCCCCTAACATTTACTCAGGGGACTATCCGAGTAACAAAATAACAAACCATATGGAGCATACCTGCTATTTCCAAAAGGTGGGGACTAAACGTGAAACCACAGGGACCATCCGGGCAATTAACTCTTTTGTTGGGTGTGTTGATTAAAACGTCTGATTCAAAAGTGGATAACCAATATAGCTTTTGTGATGGTTTATTTTTTATTTAATTCAGTTATAATATCTAATCATTGCAAGAGTTCAAGTCTCACTACACCCATTTTAACTTCAAACCCCTTTGCTGACTAGGCGACCACGTGTCGCTTCATATCCAAGGGTGCATTTGTTTCACTTACTATTACATATGGTTTAAGATGGTTTCAATACAGTAAACTTTGATAGTACTGCATTATTAGCAAAATATGTATAAGATAGTACTTTTTTAATCTAAAAATAGTACTACATTAGTCTTTGAGGCCAAAAACCCATTGTGGTAACTTTAAATCTTTAATAGTAAGCCTGAATACAAGTTGATCCATACATACAGTAGTATACTTTAATAGTACTACTACATTATTAGCAACATGCCAACGTATGTATAAGATGGTATCAATAGCGATTCCATTTGTATACAATACGACACTCATTACTCGGTATGTTTTTTTTAACGGCAAAGAATCTCACGTGTAAACCCACTCTGCTCGGGGCTATGTCCAAGGTGCCATGCCCCCCAATGCACGGGAACCGGATGGAATCCGTAAACCCTCGCTTTCTGTCAGGTTCGAACCCGGGATTAAAGCCCAGATTCGTCACTTCACTTAGATGTCCTTCTAAAATGGTCAAAGCTAGAATCGAATATGCGTCTCCACTAGAGAAGCATGCCTATTTACCCCACTAGACAAATTTTCAGGTCATTACTCAATCTGGTTGATGTTGGTCTGTTTATTTTACAACGTCAAATAAGTTAGATATACATTAATTTCATCCCTAGATTTACCGGTGATTTTTAAGAATAAAAATCAGAACATGCTTCTTGTTCTTTAACAATATAAATCTATACATTAAAATAACAGTAAGTAATACTATTACTAGCACTTTTGTTATACCTACCAATTACTTTTCCCCATAACTATACTCATTTATAAGGCCACTTATATGGTGTCTTTGACCACCATCAAGCCCCATAGCGCCAGGGTATATTGTCCCTCGGGTGCTATGGGCAAAAACTTTCTCTCTGTGGTATGCATAACGGCGTGTCATGGTGTTTCTCTCTCACACATATATATACATACACATACACACACATATATATGTAATTGAAGGGGTATAATCTCACTATACACTCAAGTTATATAACACCTCATAACCTCCATTTCTTACACATTTGCCACACGTCGTATAACCCAACATCTATGGGTTATGAGGCTTGACCACTACACTTGGTTTGGCTTTATAGCCTAGTGGCATCTTGCAGGTGTGATAAGACTTTGGGACCAATAGATCCTGAGTTCGAATCCTACAAGGGGCTTTTTCCCATATTTATTGGGTTTTCTCCTGAATTGGTGTATAAACATTATGCCTGGTGAAGATGGTTATGATCGGGTGGTTCCGCTGGTGGCACGATGATACTCCAGTGGTCCGTCAGTAATCCAAATTTGCCACTAAAAAAAGGTAATGACAAGTTTGATGCTAATTATCATTTACTTACTTTGCTACTAATAAACAAAACAGACTAACAAAACGTTTCATTAAATCTTGATGGAGTAAGAGCGTCTGCCAATATCAACTACGTGGTTACCCAATGAACATTGCCACGTTAGACTGCCCAAGCTTGTCCCTTTTTTCCCACGAACGAGCTCGGATGCCCCTTCCATTTCCCTCCTCTCCCTCTCACCTAACTCGACAACATTTTTCCACAAAAACATCGTTCAACTCTCTCTCCTCAACATCAACCGTCAACTCGTCTTTTTCTCCAATTCTCCTTTATTTGAGCTCAAGAATGCCCCAATAGAGGAGGTGTTGTAGGTGCTCTAATAAAGTAACACACTAAGATATTGCTGGAATTATTACCAACAAAAGTCATTTTTTACAAGAGAAAAAGTAAAAAAAGAAGTAAATAATTCATGCGTGGACAAAATTTGTGGAAATATAATCATCCAATTGTGTACCCTAAAATATTATTTAATTAAGTAATAATTAACTAATTAATTAACTATAATAAGGTGGACAAACTTTGTGACTGCCGGAAATGGAATAGCCATTTCATAATAATCATATTTTCTCTCCTTTTAATTTTATATACTACTAAATATCGACCCTTTATGGAAAGTAAATTAAAAAAAGGAGAATCTTGGATTTTGCAGCATAAAATAAATCAATATAACTCATTGTTAGTTATCTTTTCACACTATTCTTTCAAGTAAAATTATTGTGGCAGAAAGAAAAAAATTATATATTTTATGAGTGGTTGATGCACCTTGGAATTAAATAGGAAATGGATGTTTTGAGCCTGTTTTTGGATTTGTATTGCACCGAAATGTAAAAAAGCATATTCTTAATAACCCCCACGTGTTACGGTGGGGCGTAAAACCATGCTAGTAGTATCAATGCCACACCGTCATCAGCGACCATTAACACCGAAAAAACTCGTAAAACAAAAGAAATAAGACACGAAAGAAAAAAAACAAACAAAACCGAACGAAAAGTGGCGTAAACACGTTGAACCATACACGTCTGTTGTGGCGTGGTAATGAGCAAAAATTAGACTGAAACGTATGAGAGTGTAAAATCGTGCCAAATAGCACTAATGCCACAACCCACTAACTTGTTTATGACCTATTTTACCTGATTACAACCAAATTACAACTCGACAACCAGTTTTGACTTGCAAACTATTTGTCTCGTTTAGATAAACGAAATGGATTTAAGTGTGTTTGGATTAGGGCGCATACCTTTACAGGTCCGTGCCTGTGAATTTGGGGCCCTATGCGACTAGAATAAATGAGGTCATAACATATAAACTTATATAATAAAAATCAATGATACGAGAACAATTGTGATACAATGGATTTTGTTATTTAGTTGGGTTTAAAATTTATTATTTAAATGTGTTTAAAGTTTTAAGTATTTAATTGGGTTATATGGGCTTAGTTGAGTTAAATAGAAAATGGGTTTAAACGGGCTAAAAGTAATAGATTAACGGTTTAAAACTTCATATTAGGTTGTGAATGCTATTGGTTTAAACTTATAAAGGTTTTTAGAGAAAAATATATATATGACCCTTGGTGATCCTCCGCCTTACCCTTAGTAAGGGCTAGCCATGTACCTACGACACTAACAAACATATAAATTTTGTTAACCTCGTCAATTTCAACTCATTAATCCGTCAAACCAACACGATTACCGACCTATCTATTTCCGACATTGATGATAGTCATATTATTTCCTATGGTAAGTTTTTATTTTTGCAAATAAAGGGTTACATAATTATAAAAAAAAATCATAAATTGGTTCTAAAAGCCAAGCAATTAGGGTAAAGACATGCCACCAACTAATGAATACAAAGAGAAATTTGGATGTGGGGCTTTGTCTGTCGGCCATTCTTTGGGTGGTTTCTTGGTATAAACAATTCGTTTTTTTATAAACATTAAACTATTATTTTGTACGATCCAATAGGAAATTGTTAGATTGCTTTGTGCAAAAAGTTTATTTTTTATTAAGACATTACACTATTATTGTTTAGATTTGAATTGGTTCAAATTAGCTTATTTTGGTAAAAGTTGTTAAAAGCAAAATAGTAAGTTGGTTTAAATTAAGAGGCAATTTCATATATATACCTATAAATTTGTAAAATGTTATATTATTATGCAAAACTATAAATATCATATACACTCTTATACAGTAGTTTAATTATCATATATAGTCAATTCATTAAAACAATTTAATAAATGACAATTTTACCTGTATTTAAGTTCAAATATTATATTTACTCATTTCTAGCTTACTTTATTTAGTTTAAATATTATATATGGAGAATACTATTGAAAAAATAAAAAAAAATAATTAAAATAAAAATGGGTAAAAATAAATTTAAGCTTAATATGTGTTATATAAAAATATGAAGTTAAAAGATGAGTATACATGAAACTTGAAGTTTAAAAAAAGATAAAATAATTATTTATTAGATTGTTTTTAATAAATTGTTTATATTTGATATGTTAACTAATTCGTAAGGACATATATAATATTTTAATTTTTGTTAAGTATATATGAAAATTTTCAAATGTATATATGAAATTAATCCTTACATACATATATTGTCACACCCCGAATTTCCAACACAATCCCGGTGGGCCTAGGTGGAGAGTATCATGACGTAAGATTGGTGTCATCATGGTCAAACATATACAGCACAGCGGAAGTCTTGAATATTAGATATTATTACAAACCATAGAGTTTAAAAGTCTATAAAGTAAATACATGGTTTGCAATATTAGATCCACAAGCGGACCGAAAGTAAGAAAATGATATTCTCCGACAGACTTTAGGCTTGACTAAGAACTTGCAAAATTCTCTACGTCATTACCATGCAGCTCCTAGTTTATTCCGTGCCGAAACCTGTCATTTAGCCTTTTTGGAAAATACGTCAGTTTTCACTGGTAAATACGTTTAGCCGACTCATTTTGAAAACATTTAAAATTTGTTTAAGTGCATTGAGCACGAAAATCTTTTATAACCTGGGACAATTCAAAATGATCTTGTTTACAGTTTCACAGGTCTGTCAATACATATGGGGTCCGGTGCAGAAACCGAATAACCTGATTAACCGACACACCACTTAACAAAACCCACAGAGGGGTATATATAGAAAATATTTATTTAGCATTAGCATCTGTCAGGTGTATGCCTACACCCCGCGCTTAGGTCGTGGCCATTAGTAACTTCAATGAGCCAATGATATCTAGGACATGGTCGAGTTAACCCCCAATGTTTAAGTTATCAGACAATACAGAATAAAATGGGTTATAAGATTTAGTCAATCACAATCCGATAAACATGATCCCATACCCGACCAAGCGGTAATATAATACCGTATCCCAAGCCCGTATAGGGAAAATAAGCTAAAGTATTTACCTGAGCTAGTTCTTCTAACGAATAGTAACTCAGTCGATAATCAAGAAGACAAATGCAATGTATCGATCTACTGGGAGGCTTCTAGTCTGGAATGATGGTATTAATAACAAATTAGAATGCTAACGGGTTTAGGTTGAGTCGTTGACTCGAATCGGTTAGCTTAAAGGATACGAAGCGGAACGGTACGCTAGATTAAGCGATGACCGGAAGAATGTTGTTTAAACCCGACAAGTACTAGGATTTGTATATTTTGGGTAAACATATATCCTTCTGGATTTGATATAAAGTGATAAGGTTAAACCCGTTTCGGTTATTTTATGTAAACTAGCCACGTAGGCTTAACCGTACGCATATAAGCGAAACTGGGTAACCGAACGAGTCATATACAAGTTTCATGTGCTATTATACTTAAAACATGTTATAATATCAGTAGGATATCAAATGTATGTGTGGTTTATAATTAAAGACCAAACTATGCCCCAAAAGGCTATTTTGGTCATTTCAGACATAGATTCGAAGACTTATTTGGGAATCTGGCTTTATGACTTGTACCTACTGTAAAAATATTAAAATTAAGTTTAAGAATCAGTAGGTAACAAGTTTTGATGCCTAGATATGGTTTTAACCCATACTATGCGTCGGACAAGCGATAAAGTCGCTAAATGACGATTAAATCGATGTGTAAGGAAAGTTACTGTTTTGATCAGGTCTATATGACCGAAATAACTTATTTAATATATAATATTAGGGGGTAAAAGGTTTGGTTATGAAAATGTCTTTAAAACTCATTTTATGTACCGTAAGGGCATTATCGTCATTTATCGGCTCCATGCAAGAACCTTTACATAATCTCAGTTTACGAACTGATTTAATATCCCAAATAATCCTAATTATTTTATAACATCAGTTGGTAAAGCATTTTATTGTATGATTCATGTTTAAAACATTTTATTTGCTGAAAAGGGCATATCGGTCCTTTAAAAGCTTAATTTGCGATATTTAGGAAAAACTCAGATTATGACCAAGATAATGACATGCATGTAAGTCAAACAAGCTATCATAACAGTAGGTAACTTGTTTGCATGCTCGTTTATATTTTAAATCTCATTTTACGCAAAAAGGCGATGTAGTCATATTTAGCACATTAGCGAAACTTGCGCATAACTCGGAATATGATTATGATCGTGTAGTATGACTTCAGAGGGTTATATTTCATTATAGGAGGATCATAATCCAACTTAGAATCGGCCTTGAAGGATATAAAAATCGGGTCAGAACTGAAAGTCAAACAGAAGTCAAACTTTGCGACCTTCGGTTACGAACCGACCTTAGATCTGGATTTGACGAGCCGAACATGCTCCCACATGTTCTTATGATTATTACCAAGTTATTAGAGTGACAAAACATATTTTGTAACATGCATATCCTCAGTTATGCGTTATTGTCAAATCTGACCCACTTTGACTTTTTAAGAATAAGTTTAACTCGTCAATTGACCAAGAATTCGTGGTAATCAGGAGGTGACCTTTTGAGGGGTTATTACCTACCTTATTGCAATCACATAACCATGTTTAAATCGGATCATGGTCAGACCGATAAGGATTAAACCGCAAGTCAAATCGTTTTTACGACAAGCTTGACTTTTGGCTTGAGAGCTTGATAAAACTGAAATGGAGGATCAAGAACACTTACACAAGGTCCTTGCACGAAAATGAGATGGACTTGAAGACCCTTGAAGCTCCAGAACTTGCAGAGATTAGAGGGAGTGAGTTTATGAGAGTTGCAAGTTCTTTGAAGGATGACCAAGGCTTCAATTTATGGAATTGAGGCATGCAAGATGATGCACCAGGTGTTACAAGGACTTGGCAGAGGTAAACAAGTGTCTAGGGACGTGTTTAAAGCTGAGACATGGTGGAAATTCGCGAAAGATTGGCAACCATGCAAGCTGCCACGTTCAAACAAAACTTTCGGCCTAGATAGGCCTGTCGCACTACGCGACGGGGTGAGTCTTGGGGCGTCGCGCTACGCGGCGGCCCCCAAACTTGTTTCAAGTTTGGCAGTTTTGGTCCTTGTACTCCTAAACTCCGTTATACTTCGTTAATTGCATATTTGGCCCCTCTAGATCATTCCAAGACACAATGAGGATATAACCGAGCAATTGCAAAGTCCCGGTTTCGCTAAAGGGCCACTCAGAGGTGTAATTAAACATGTTGACGCTTTAATCGTTCATTTCTCGTTCAGGGGTTATAAAAATAACATGACGAATTATTCAATTCTTCTTCAACACGTGGACTTACGGGACACGTGTTGAAATTTTACAGGACGGGTTTTTACGAGGTGTTATATATATATATATATATATATATATATATATATATATATATATATATATATATATATAGGGTAGGGTTCTAGAGTGAACACCAGTGTATTTGCGAACTGAGTGAACAAATCCTGGCCATTGATCTACACACGTGTATGGCTAGGATTTCATCATCAAATCATGAAGTACACTAGTGTTTTCATCATCAAATCCTGGCCATTGATCTACACAAGTGTATGATCAGGATTAGTTCACACAGTTCGCAAATACACTTGTGTTCATTCTTGAACCACATCATATATATATATATATATATATATATATATATATATATATATATATATATTCTCATGGAATTAAAAATCAAAAAGTTAAACAAGTATCAAATATATGGAACAAAAGCCAAAATTGAAATCACACTATCATAACTAATCATATTATGCTAGTTCAAAAAATTAGATTTAAATAATCTCAACTATTATCTGTTTATCGACAACTGTCGTAACCATCTCAACTTTAACTTATTTGTCCCAACGAGCTTTTTTTAACTAAGGTCTAACCCCATTAACTTTTTGCTTACATGAACTGCTTATGTGGTAAAAGGTTAAAGTTTTGAGGACTTAGATTGCTTATGTGGTAAAAAGTCAAGCTTTTGATGGTGTGAACTGCTTATGTGGCAAACTTTTGATGACATGGACTCTTTTTGTAACAAAATGTCAAAGTTTTGACGTTGTGAAGTACTTATGTGGCAAAATTTTGATGATACAGACTTTTTATGTGTTAGTTCATGTCACCAAACATTAAGGAAGAGGTATAGAAGGCATGAGAACTGTCATGGATTGTCACCTAGGATGGTGGATGATGTGCCACACCACCCTCTTTAGGGAACCACCATGGTTGGAATGGATTATATCATGACACCCATGTACCTCACTTTCGTTAACTAATTAAATATATTTTACACAAAATAAATTTAAAAAAATAATGATGACGATTTAGGGCATGACCACACCGTAATAGAATGGTGGATTTTAATGGTGAATGAGAGTGGAGTGATATGTCGCTGACAATGAGGGTAATAAGAATCATAACCACACCTTATAGCCTAACTAGGTTAGAAAACATTTCCTTAATTGGGACTCTTGCTAGTTAAGATTATTAAAACCTATTTTTCCTCAATTTAAGCATATTACACACATAGATAAGCATACTACACACATAGATAAGCATACTCTTAATTATAGTAAAAAATGGGAGATAATTTACATACAGAAGCCAACATTTAGTGGAAGTTGTCATAATCGGGGGTGCATGCCAAATTTTCCTATGGTGACATGCATCCGTAATCGTATCCGGGTATGTGTACACATTATATCTCAAAATAACTTTTTCGATGATGATAAAAACTAAAATGTACTATAAGCGATAGCTATCGATAAACATACATAAATCCGTAATCTATTCTCAATCAAGTCAAAACGAATAAAACACACCAAAAAGATCAAGTCAAAACAAATAAAACATACCAAAAGATTGCATGTTAAATATAAGTGAAATTCGTGAAAAGAAGAAAAAATGCTAGTCAAGCTTCGAAGCACATGAAACAAAAGATCAATACATCGTTTGATCGTTAATCTTATGTGTTAAGTACGAATAAAGTTTATCAACTAAAATCTTGTTTTTAAAGGAATATTGGATTTAAATAACCTTAAGTTTACCAATTGGTCAATCGCACTCACAACTTTCGATTTTCACCACAGCACTCCCAATTTTCAACTTACTGGTCGATAGCACTCTCAACCTAACTCAACACTAACCCAGTTTGTTGACATCAGCTGTCATGTCACCAACCAGTGTCACGTCAGTTGCCACATCATAAAAAAACCAAGTCAGCTGCCACGTCATCAAAAAGCAAATTCAGACGCCATGTCAGCTTCGACGTCATCAAAAGAATTCCACATCAGATATCATGTCACTACTCAAGTGCTACATCGGCAAAAAACTAAGTTAGGGTTCAGTTAGTTTAGGGAGTGTTGTCGGCCAATAAGTTGAAAGTTGAAAGTTGGAAGTGGTATGATACAAATTAAAAGTTAAGAATATTACCAACTAATTAGTGAAAGTTGAGGTTATTTAAATCTGATATACCTTTTCTAAAAGTCACCTAAACAAGTATGCTCATGTTTAAATGTGTAAGAGGTGTTAGGAAAGTGCCAATGAGTTTTGTTGAAAATATCTAATAATTGGTCATAAAAATCTTTGAATTCCATAAAGTCAAACTAACCATGAAAAAATGTCTTCATTCCTTGATAATGTTCAACACACCATCAATACTTTAAACAATCTTTGTAAACAAAGTTAAAGGCCGATTCAGATTGATACGGTTTAGTAACATATTTCTCGCCTTTGTTTTAATGAAAATTATTAATAAAAGAAAAGATACTTGAACTTAAAAAAAGAGTTAATTACTGTTTTCGTCCCTGTGGTTTGTAAAAAATCAGTATTTCAGTCAATTAGTTTAAAAATTGCGATTTCAGTCGCTATGAATTCACTTTCGTAACCATTTCAGTCCACCTCGCAACCATTTCAGTCCCTGTACTTACAGAATAAATGGATTGAAGTGGTTACGAAAGTGAAATCACAAGGACTGAAATTGTTACGGAAGTGAAACCACAGGGACTGAAATCGCAAATTTTAAACTAATGGACTGAAATAGTGATTTTTGACAAACCACGGGGACGAAAACAGTAATTAACTCTAAAAAAATTATTAGTGCAAAAACTAGAACTCGGATTTTGACTAAATGTAAGTTGCTCCATACACGAGCATGGTTGATTCATTGTTTAATTAATGTGAGTTTTTCTTTCACTCTTTTTAAAGATCTAAAAACACTCTTAAAAAAACCTTTGAGTAAACTTCAATTTTCGTCCTTGTGGTTTGCTGATTTTAACACTGTCAGTCCAATAGTTTAAAAATTATATTTATCATCCATTAGCTTTCTGATTTTAACAGTTTCGGTGCATTAGTTTGCTGATTTTAACAGTTTCAGTCCACATGGTGTGGACTGAAACTGTTAAAATCAGCAAACTAATGGATGATAAATACAATTTTTAAACTATTGGATTGAAAGTGTTAAAATCAGCAAACCACAAGAATAAAAATTAAAGTTTACTTAAAACCTTGAGTTTTTACCAATACTTTTTTGCACATAGAAAAACTCTAATTTTTCAAATCTTACTTTAGTGATATTTGTTCTTAGCATCTCTCTATCTAACTTCAAGGCCAAAGTTAAGCAAGAGAAAAAAAAAACTAGTCGAACAAAGAGATTAGGTCATGCGTAGTGAGGGGTTATATATTGGGCTATAACGCCCCATGACGTCCGGAACACCGCCTTCCTCCGACGTTATCAGAAAAAAGGGGGGGGTGATATGCATAGCGACGCCGACTTTGGTTTCTCTCCCTCACACATATATACACATACATGTACATATATATATATACACATACATATGCATATATACATATATATATATATATATGTATATATATATATATATATATGAATATGTATAATTGAAGGGATATAGCCCCACTACACACTCAAGTTATATACCCTTCTTTTTTATACATTTGCCACGTGTCGTATAACCTCACATCTACGGGGTTATCAGGCTTGACCACTACACATGCTCTTACAGGGTAGAGGTAGGGGTGTTCACGGTATGGGTAGGTTGGTTTTGACAAATAGTCTAGACAGAATCGCTAGTCATGGTTTTAGGAAATGACAAACTGAACCCGTCGGTTTAGGCAAACATGCCAATTCTGCGGTTTTAAGGGTTTGGCGATTTGAGCTATTTTTTATTTATATTTTCAAATTCATTAATTTGTATGAAAATTTATATGAAGTGATTGTAAAGCGAGTTAATGATTATGATCCTACAGATATACAAAAACACACATATATTATGACTACGTATATTATAAAATGAAAAAGTATATATAGATTGTAGTTCGTAAATGTTAAGAGCTTAGTTGCTTTACACACTCATTTTCATACTGAACCGAACCGTTAAAACAATGAAATTCGAGCTGTGAATGCCTAAAAGTGTCTAAGTTGCTTTGGTATGGATTATTCAGTCAAGATTCAACGCTTTAAGAACACCCTTAGGTAGACACAGATAAAGTGGAATGAGAACGAAGGATTTGAGTAAAATAGTCATTTACCCATTTAAGTTTGGTACAATCACAAAAGCAATATGTTCAACGTATTTATGATCATATAAAAGAGTTAATTACGATTTTAGTCCATATAGTAAATTACGGTTTAAGTCCAAATGGTATCGTCACTATAACTCCTTTAGTCCATAGTTTCAAATTTTCTTTTTCAGTATTCTTGGTTTCAATTTCCTGACAATCAAGTCCAGGAGTCTTAATACCGTCTACTTTTTTTTTATATTAAAATATGTGAAAATATAAAAACTAAAGGGCGTTAGACGCCTGGACTTAATCAAGAAGAAATTGAGGCCATAGGTATTTAAAAATAAAACTAAAAGTAATAAACTAAAAGGGTACTAAAATTGTAATTTGCTCTTTCACATATATTCACACAAACCACATTGATTAAGATTGTAATTTTAAAGATTCACACTATATCTTGATAAGGTAT
Source organism: Scalesia atractyloides (assembly GCA_947069175.1). NCBI lineage: Eukaryota > Viridiplantae > Streptophyta > Magnoliopsida > Asterales > Asteraceae > Scalesia > Scalesia atractyloides. The sequence goes on along the minus strand of CAMTDV010000024.1, from coordinate 99,880,096 downwards.
AACTTTTTTAACAGCAACTCACACGCATTAACTCTATTTCTAAATTACACATTATTTTATAATTTTGGGATCAAACGCTTGCCATTTAAAGAAATCCAGCCTTATCCAATTCTTAGGTATCGATAACTTATAGTCGTTATGATCATGTCATATGTATGTGACACTTATGGTTCAGACGTCTTACTGATTCAACACTTAATGGTTTAGACTGTTTGTTTCGCAAGCAGATGTCTAAATGGTTCAGACATCTCATCTGCCTCTGAATGGTTAAGCATTAGTGAGTCTGAATGGTTAAGACCTGTTATCCGAATTGGTCAGACATTTGCCTCTAATCGGTTAAACATTATACTGGCTCTTAGTGGTTCAGACCTCTTACTGATTCAACACTTAATGGTTCAGACATCTTAATGGTTCAACACTTACTCATTTACAGATGTTGCTAAACAGCTCCTTGATTATGATTCATGGTGTTAAGCGTCTTTCATTTTAAAATATTATCAACTAAAATAAACATGCTTGACCACTTTTTTTCAAAACTATATAAACCAATCAGACTGCGTCAAGTAAGCTCCCTCATCGCCTTTTAGTGAAAATATTGGCTCATCGTCAATATTTGGCGAAAACGCAGCCGTCTCAGCTGCCAATTTTTGGCAAACACACCGGCTTAGCGACTTTCTAGGGAAAGCGTTAGCGCCAGCTACCATCCCCACTTTTTTTTTTACGAAAGTGCCGACTCATTCTCCGCTTTTGTTAGCTATTAGATAGGAAAGATGGTAGCTCAATAGTTAATTTGTTATATTTTGATGCAACCATCATTGTTTAAAAAAGAATATTTTTCTAAACAAAGATAGTAATCTTTTTTACTTGAGTTGATGTTATCATATAATGTATTGCATCATGTCGGCCGTATTTTGGAAAGTCAAAGGGGAAATATTGGTCAAAGATTGTAAAGTAACATAAAATATGGTGGTCGTTAATATAAGAGATTCTTATATAAGTTATATGTGACGAAAAGCCCCACCTTGTTTGTTTTGTTAGACAATTAGGGTTCCATCATAAGACTTTGCCTTTCATGTTATTAAATTATTAATTTATTATTTCATTTTAGCTAACTTTGAAAAATTGGGCCGACTTAATTCATCCACTCTATATATACAAACAAAATATCGTATAATATAAATCGGTTGATACAAACAAAATATCGGTTATAAGGGAATTAGATGCTTTAGAATATAAATCGGTTGATGACTATATATTCTGGGTGTTAAAAAAACAAGATGATAGTTTTTATATATAGTTTTTCTTACACATGTCTATTCTTTCCTTTTCGCTTTTATACTAGGGACCGTTTATTTTAATGGTTTTTTTTAATGAATGATATCTAGAATTCAAAAGATGATATAACGATGACAGATTGACGTAGATGGCTAAACCAAAACCCTAAATGATGTTAATATGAATATAGGACGGTTCGTTTGGCGAGCTTGAGTGATTGTGTATTTAAGTTGTGGGGAGAGTCGCATGCTGACAATCAAATCCCTAATCCTTTGATAATGATCGTGAACTTGAACGCCACTCTTCAAGCCCTTAGGCCAGGGGACAATACACGTTGCATGTTCATGTGCTTGTGTTTATTCGCATGATCATGTGTTTATTTGCGTATAAGAGTCAAATTTAAAAGTTAGTTATAGATGGTGAGAGATGTAACTTTTTGGTCACATTATTAGAGAAAAAAGAAGAGTAAATTGCACAAAACATCCTTTATGTTTCCTCAAACTTGCAGGTTCCAGCCTTAATGTTTACAAGTTGCTAAAAACAACCTTTAAGTTTATTTTTGTTGCGGGTTCAATCCTTTACAGCTAACCACGTTATTTTCTTCAGTTAAATTTCCTCACATGATCAACCAAAATGACGAATATACCCTCACATGTTATTCATGTGAGGGAACTTAACTGAAGAAAATAACGTGGTTAGCTGTAAAGGATTGAACCCGCAACAAAAATAAACTTAAAGGCTGTTTTTAGCAACTTTTAAACATTAAGGCCGGAACCTGTAAGTTTGAGGAAACATAAAGGATGTTTTGTGCAATTTACTCAAAAAAGAAAGTGAATGAGCAATAATGACAAGTTTTTTTTTTTTTACTTATTAGCCTTTTTACACTACCAAATAAAACAAACAAGTTTTTAGTATATTATGGTAAAAGTTCATTATATAATTTAAAGAGCTATTTTCATCATCTATAAAGCTCATTTTTTCCACCCATAATTTGAAAAATGTTCTCTTCATTATTGTATTATTTGATATATTTTACATTTTTGTAATATTTGACATATTCAACTTTATTTTTTTAACGTGTTAATGAGCGGTCCTTGTACATGGATATTGAAAGTTATGTGGCTGTTTTTAATAATGTATTGTTCTTCTTCTCTGGACTCCAATATTTCAGTGGGGGTCACAAAAATTGATTCTAGCAGGTGGTGGTGGCTCAAAGAAGTACATGTTAAGGTTGTTCTTAAATTCATTTAGTAAATTGCAATTTCATAAGCATATATATAATGCTAAAAGTTAGTTTTCACTCTAAAAATTAACTAGCATAAATAACCATTCATACTTTCTTTAAGCCATTTGTTACACTAAACAGTAAAGATATCTGGTTTCATGAATTACACTAAACAGTTCATAAGGGTGAGCAGAAAATCAACTGAGAAAACAGAACCGTAAAAAACCGAACCGAAACAAAAATCGATGGTTCAATTTTTGGCTTTTTAATAACCGAAAATTTTGGTTCGGTTTTCGGATACCATTTTCAATAACCGAACCAATAAGTTATAATAGTAGGCCAAATCCATATATTTTGTATGTTTAAAATTAAGTTGTTTAAGTGTTTAACCCATTCTACTAAGAATTATTAATTTTATTCTTGATTGTTAAATATTCATAATAAGAACGTTAACATATTTATTTATTATTGAAATGATTTATCCATTTTTTACAAGAAATAACAAAATTTAACATAAAAATTATATGATTTTCAAAGTATTGTAAAAGAAAACGTCTTAATAAAAACTTTAGAGACACATTAAAATTGATTAGAATGTCAGGTTTACGTTAACAATATTAATTAAAAAGACTAAATATATTAACTTAAATGTAAACATTTAAGAAATATTCTTAAACTTTGAATTTTACTTTCTATTTTTGAATCTTACGTAATTGTATATATATTAAATTTTCATGTTTATGAATAGTATGAATAGTTCTTTTCTTTTTTTTCTTTTATAAATTTTTTACTTTAGTGTTTTTTGCTTTATTAAGTTTTTGTTTTTATTGATACAATGACTCAATGAGAATGTATATATATTAAATTTTCATGCTTATGAATAGTATGAATAGTTCTTTTTTTTTCTTTTATAAATTTTTTACTTTAGTGTTTTTTGCTTTATTAAGTTTTTGTTTTTATTTGTGTCATTGAACTGGTATTGATACAATGACTCAATGAGAAGTGACATTTAAAGGAACTTTTGAACAATTTTTTTGTTCTTTTTTTGCCTTTTAATGTTTTTTTTTTACTTTTAGCTTTCAATTTTCAACATTTAAAAAATTTATAATCGAATTTTACGTGTTCTTTTATCTAGGTGTTGGTATAAATTCAAGCTGGTCTGCATTTTAATGAAAATTTTGTTTGAAAACAAGTCTGGTCGAATATAATACGTTTTCATTAGACGGTATAACTTCGAGTTACTTTACGTTTTGAAGCCGCAGCAACGCGCAGGGTAATCTTACTAGTTTGTTTTAAAAACGGAAAAGCTGAACTGTTACTAAAACCGAAATAATCGAAACCGAAAAACCAAAACTGAACAATTTTCAAAAACCGAAAGCTGAAGTTTTGGTTACGGTTTCAATTTTATCCAAAAACCGAACCAAACTGAACCGCACCCCTAAAAGATTATATACATTTTAATTCAGTGAACACTTGATAGATAAATACAACTACAAATCTACAATAATGCATATGTGGATATGCATGCTCGTTTCTATGCAAACTTTGCTAAATTGAATCATTAAATCGCGACAAAAGTTAAAAAAATCTTATTCTTCTTTTTAATAATCAATTCATATCAATATCTAATTTATGAATATTTAATTGGTTAAGAACGTGACACCTTAATTGACCAACAAAAAGGGTACGTAAAGTTGAAATAAAGTTTTTCATTATGAAAATTTCTTTCTTAAATTTGGTTTTTTACTAAAGAGAATTCTTCTTTTAGTACTTTAATAATAATACACTATGATTTAAACACAATGTAAAAAAAAGTAGAGAATATAATAGTTTCTTTAAAAGTGTGGAGGCAAAGGTTCAAAATGGGGGCCAATCCTTATGATTGTTGGTCCATAGTGATTTCGGTTTGGACACCTCATACCATAATCTTTCAAGAAAACATATATTGACACCACTTTTCAAAAATATAATTCTATGTTTTGTCATTTGTGATCACCATATAACATCATTTATAAGTTATTCTTTTCTCAAATTCCAAGAAATTATTCCCATGATTTTAGCATCGATTTTATGCATTGGTTTCACATATTTTGGCTGGTTAGGGTTTAATACATTAAACCGCTTTTCTAGGGCAGTTACTAGTCAGACCGGTCAAACTACAGATGAACAAAAAACCGGGTTAACTGAACCAGTTCAGCAAAATTGATCCCAACTGAAACCGGTTCGGAATCGAAATTATAGGAACTGGTTCAGTTCCGATAACGAACCGCCAGTTTAGCACCAGTTCAACATTTTCACAACAAAAACTGACCGAACCGGTTATTTAAACCGATTAGAACCGGTGTGGGAAAACCCGATTTAGAACTAGTTTTTACTATTATAGCCTTTTGAATGTAAAAAATGGTAATACTTTTCACCTTTTTTTCACCCCCTATTCGTCATTTTACCCCAAAGTTAACCAAACCCGTAATCACATAAAACGCTCATGATGCCTTCGCTTAATGTTCCATATTGGACCGATCGAAGATGAGGAGTATTCCTTGGGTTTTGCTTTTGTTCATATTAGGACTTTGGACTTACAAGAGGAGAGTACAAGGTATCAATGCGGTCATGTTTTTTAGAATCACTTTAAGGATAAATTTGACGAGAAAATGAGTTTTGTAACCGAGCGTACAAGTGATGAAATCAAAAGAAAGATGCTGAGTATATCCACAATGCTTGAAAGATTCACGTAATCGACCACAGATGGATGGACGAGTTGAAAGATCCAAAAAACGATGAGAATGAACGAGTTAATGGAAAGTCGCTTTACTAAGTTGGAAGTTTGGAAGCTTCTAATGGGTGTTTAAAACCGGCCAAACCAGTGGATCATGAAAGCAATCAATTTAATAACCAGTCTGATTATGAAACACTACTTTTATGAGTAAAAGACATAAGTGACTAGAGTACTATGATCGCATAAAGGTTTCATCGACCTAGGTTAAATCGTCTTAACTTCATTACCCGATAGACAAAATAAACTTATCCTGCGACCCGCTTACATGACAATAAAATCAGATTGATCCAATGTAGCATAAAGATTTTCTTTTTCGATATTATTTCTTCTTGACATGATTCTTGAATGTCATGGCTATGGACTGGACCCATATATCATTTCATCAAATCTATCCATCATTTCTAAAATCAACTTTACCACACACGGGTTCATTTCATAAGTTCACAACATATATAGTACTTGATCAATTATTCAAAAACGGAAAAAGATTGTCATTTGTTGTCAACTTTCCATTATAATCCCACCCAAAAGAGTTTGCATGCATGATCTCTCGATCTTAATTTTCACATATTAACATACAACATTCCTTGCCGTAAGAGCGTATGCGATGGAATTACGCACGTTATAAAACTGAAAAAACCCTAATCACACATGTTGAAAAAACTTAATCACTTTTATGATTTTTCAACATGCGTGATTAGTTTTTGAGTTTTACAACGTGCGTAATTTCATCGCGTACTATTTTACACACACTATCTCTCTCTATATATATCATTGTTTCGACTTAATAAAACATGAAAATGGTAAATGCATGATCTCTCAATCTTAATGCTGTTAATATGATGATTAACTAAGCGTAAAAATGTTTACATATATCATTGTTTCGACTTAGTAAAACATGAAAATGGTCTACTATATATTGAATTGAAGCTCAACAACCAACAGACTTTACGTACTCTAGGGTTCAACCTATTTATTATATGTAGACACACATGCTTTTAAGTTTTAACCCAATCGGCCGGCAGCTCGATCTTCAACCCATAAGTATATACAAAATGAGACCCATGCAGTAATACGCATCTTGTTCAATTCTCACGTCTCTTATCATTTTTCACCTTCACCATTAACTTTTATATATATATATATATATAATTTTTTTTATTTTTCAACAGAACAGAAACAAAGGCGGAACATCATGGGAATTCGTCAGATTTTTATACATAAAATCTGAGATTTTTCTAGAAAAAAGATAGGTTGGACCAGAGGTAAAAAAGAGAGTTGTATGATCATAACCCGATAAAGAAGTTCTGGTTTAGCACTGAAAACGAAAGCTAATAGTTCCACAAATTGTCACAATCTGAACCATCCCCGGGCGAAAAGTCATTTGAGCCCGGCTGGCGAGGTGGAGTCATCAGCATTCCTTCCGCCATATCCGCCAACAAATTCGGCATACCAAAAATAGCGTCTTCATCCATAAACTCATTCTCAGACGCCGGAGGCTGATCACGAGGTGAATCCAACAAATTACCATCCGCCACAGCCGAGCTGGTCTTCATCAGCTCGGCTGCAGCACTAGCAGCACTCCTAATAAAAGCCGGCTCAGGTAGAGCCGGCACAGGGTAAGTCCCAACATAATCCGGAAAATTCAACACCGCATCACTACCTTTGAGAGCCAAAGCCGCCACGTCATACGCCGCAGCCGCCATCTCCGGGGACGGGTACGTCCCAAGCCATATACGCTTGCTTTTACGCGGCTCGCGTATCTCCGACACCCACTTCCCACTACGACAACGTATTCCACGATAAACCGGATGTTTTCCCGAAGCCGCGGGGCTACGACGGTTTGGAGAGCCCGCGGACGACGAAGATGTGCTCATACCGGTCGGTTTTGGCGGTAACTGGACTTTAATAACAGGGTTTTTTCGGGGCGAAGGCGGAGGAGGTGGAGGAGGAGGAGGGGGTGGGGGTGGAGGAGGGTTGGACATATCTATATATATATATATATATATGGAAAAATATGTATATATATCAATGGTGAAAAAGAGAAAGTGTCAAAATGGGAAAGACGAAAAAAAAAAGTGTGTTGGATATGAGTAAATGGGGTAAAGATTTATACGAAAGTGGTATGTGTGAAATGATACGAGAAAAGCCGTGGGGAATTCGTGGGCGCCGAGGATTGTACAGGTGACATGTCTAGGGTTTTTTGTGTGCAAGTTAGGATTGTGATGGATTATATAGTCTTGCAGTAGTATATTAGCTGGAACATTTGTTTATTATATTATATTTTTTCTTTTTTAATATAGTATATTAAGACAATATTATTTATTTAACTATTATTATAATCATTATTATTTTTATTTCAATATTATTATTATTATTATTATTATTATTATTATTATTATTATTATTATTATTATATGCGGATGTCAGTCTGATGTGCAAGAATAAGCTTCATTAGCTACTGATGAGGTGATTTTGGTATCCATCGGTGGATTTATTTTTACAACATACTGATTATCAACGGGTTCTAAACGTAGCAAGATATTAACTGATAATCATGCATATCCACCCCCAAACCGTCCACTCGTTCGTGAGTACGTGCACTTTATAACCTATATAGATACATATGAATAAAAATATAAAATACGAATTTATCCAATTAAAATAGCATGGATCGACCACTTTCATCTATTAAATTCGTGTTAGATTCAGAAAATATTTTTGTAACACAATTTTTAGAATTAATTACACATGATACTTATGGTAAAGTCGCATTATAATTTTGGTCCCAAGTTTTAGAAAATCACATCCATGGTCCTGCTATTCACTTGACCGTAACACCTGATTCTTGAAGTGGTCAAAAGTTTAGTTTTTCAGTTAAATTTTTAAAATGATAAATTTATCCTTAACTTCAAAAAAAAAAAAGTATAAATTACCCGATGTGCCATTCACTCCTTTGACAACCTTCCCCTTCATCTCCAATCATGCTTCCATTCACTAAGCGTTGCCTCTTCGATTTAGGGTTAAACTTCAATATATGTTAGATGCATACACAAACAAACTTGCATAAAGGCATATGGTGCAGTTGGATGCCAACTTCGAATTTTCCGGTAGCTGGTAGCTGGTACCTTATACTGTCGACAAAATCTTTAGAGACACCATTTTCGATTAATCGAATGTATGAATCAAGCAGTTAAGGTGAGTCTAGGAGTGGCTAGGATTTCTCAATCCAAAGACGGAGCGTTACCTCAGATTCACCACAATCCCCAACGTCCTCTTTATTGGATTATTGAAAGGTTAGGATCAAAAATTGTTACATAACCATAGCATAGGGACCTTTCCATGTAATTAACTCTTGTTTCTGTATTAGAAAAATTAATGTGGATTCCTTTATTAGTTTTATCACAACCTATATTATTGGAAAGTTTACCAAACATTCTGTCGCAAATTAAAATGTAGTTTTATTTTAATTTTATTAATAGTGAACAGTACTTAGCGGTTACACTTGTATATATTGTTAGTTAATATTTTTTTGAACGGTTGTTAGTTAATATTAAATGTAAATTGGGTTGTTTTTGTTGGTTGATAATAATATTCCGTTTTGTCATTAAAAAAAATTAATACAAATATTTTATTCTGCGTTATTAATTGTCAACTACATTATTTTTTATTTATTTTATCTTTTCTTTTTTCAGTTCTCTTATTTCAGGTATTTGATACTTAACAGTTCTCATTTGATAGTTAACCTCCTAAACTGAAGATGACGATTAGGAATGCTATTCAAAACTCGTTTGTGAGCAAAAACCGAACTGCGAAATCGACGAAACCAAAATGAAATTAACCGAAACCGAATTTACCGAAAGTCGGTTATCGGTTATTTTTCTGTACCATTGGTTAACCGAAATTAACCGAACAGAACCAAACCATTAATATTTTCATATATTTCTGGCTTTTATACCTCTATTTCATGTATTTTGTGTTTTATACTTTCATTTCGTGTTTCATGTATTAATATCTTTATTTCATTTCATTTATTTATACATCTATTTCATGTATTTATATCTATATTACATGTATTTTAAGCAAAAAATTTAGCCCTTGTTTGCTTTGATTATTAACCGAAATTAACCGAACCGAAAACCGACAAATTAACCGAATTAATTGAACCGATTAACCGATGACTTCGGTTATGGTTACGGTTACGGTTAATGCTAATAACTAAACCGAACCGCACACACCCTACTCAATAACATATGTTGCTAGGGGTAAACTTGTTCCCGACAGATTACCGACGGTTCCTCCCTTTACGTACCGATATATTACTCGCCAAATGGACTTATAGTAACCTTTTTAAGAGTTTCTATCTGATCAATTGCTGCATGCCAACAAAATCTCCATTGGAACTAATTACAGGGAGCATTGCCTTCTAAATAATACGATAATATATCATTTAGTGTTTTGGTTCTAACGGTGGTGGTAGGGAAACCTTTAGATAGAGGTGCATAAATCGGTTTGAAACCATAAACCGATTCGGTTTCAAACCACTCTGTTGTCTCAACCAATATAGCCCAACCCGGTTCATGGTGGTGAACCCAAACCTAAGAAACAGGTTAGGTTAGGTTTAGTTTGGGACCGGGTCTAGTCTCTGGTTTCAAGTCCCAAACCGGTTTAGGGTTACACCTCTAGCTTCACGCGGATAAAATATTACAAGCAGTAATTCAAATTATATAAAATAAATAATAAATATATCGATATTTCAACCGTAGCAAAAAAAAAACTATTTTAAATATGCATGATGGGTAGTTGATCAAGTTATTCTGTTAAGAAAATATTATAATCTTTTAATTTATATACATAGATAGATAAATAATAGATGTGGATAATTGGATATGAACCCTAGCAACATTGGTTATATTATATCTTAATATCTACAAGCCGCGTATAATAAAGATATTATACAAAAAGTTAAAAACCTTTTAAATAATTATCTATTAAAATTAATTGATAATTAAGAAAAAAAAAAGACGGTATTCTCTTGGGCCCATTTTGATATATAGTTGGTAAGAGTGATATTATATTTAAATAATTTCGTGGATGATAATGAAACAAGAAGGTGTGTCATTTGTTCATGTGGTTAAATTGTTGTGCCACATTTTCAATTTTGACATATAAACTCGACCAAAAGTACATTTCATGTTTTGTTAGATTCATCTTGTTTTGTTAAAGTTTGTGTATCTACTCATTGGTATGTGGAACTATTTTTATTGGATAATAAATGGCTGGGTCAACTCAATGTCTCAAGAGGCAAAAAGCAAAGGGGTTTATGTTTTTTTTCTTTTTAATTATTTTGTTTTCTTAGAAATATAAAGATATACAAAAAAATATGGAAAAAATGTTAAATAGAAAATGTGGTGTGGAAAACAAATTATGAGTAAAAATATGTTAAACGACTATATATTTACAGTAATGATTGTGCTGGAAAAATAAACGGGTTTGGTCTGATTATGAGTCATACAAACTCGGATCAAATTTATCAGAAAATCGTTAAAATGTTTTAGGTCTTATTAAAACAGGTTCGAGGCTTTCGTCGAATAAAAATATAACATTGTCAAGACTTATGTTACTTGAAAAAAAATATAATGAGAGATACAGGTAAGGTATAAGAAATAACACCAAATTAATCGTAAGAGTAATGTTACCTGTAAATAACTATGTATTGTAAGATGTGAGTTTAGTTTCGAAAAGTAAGCGATGAGAGTTACTTATTTTTATTTTTATGTATTCTGATATATATTAATATTAATACTTAAAAAATATTATATATCTATATATATAGGGATGTTAACATACAATATTTCTTAACGTACGAGCGTACGGTATGAAATTACGTACGTTAAAAAACTCAAAACCCTGATCATGCATGTTTGACACAAAACATAAACTCGAAACACTTCCATAATCACGCATGTTGACACAAAACATAAACTCGGAACATCTACTTCACAAACTCGGAATCATCTTCATTTTTTCAACATGTATAATTATGTTTTCAAAATGCGTAATTTTACAGCATACGCTCGTACGTTAAGCAATATTGTATTTTACATTTTCTATCTATATATATATATAACAAAAAACAATATAATATACTATGTTATATATATATATAGGATCCGGTTTAAGGGAGATTCAACCCCAATTGTAACAACTATGAGAACTCTTATCAACTATCACACATCATATATCAAATCATTGTTGGCACATGGATAATATAGTCATTTTTACACCTCTCTCCTCCTCCTGTCACTTTCACCCACTTAATCTCTCTAATATTTTTCTTTTCAAAAATCAATCTCAATCTCTATCCTCATTTCTAGATTTTCTTTCTTCTTTTCCATCATAATCACACACACACTCTCTCTTTTATTTCTAGCTTTCTTCCTTCTCTCGTCTCTCATAAACATACATTTGCAAGATCTATCAAGCAACCATTGTATTCATACTATACACCATTCCGGTCACCCTGAAAAAAAAAAACGCACAAAAATCTGGCGACTGTAAGTGGTGACAGGACGACGAGCTTCTTCAAATTCGGCCACCCTCCAACCCGCTACAACGGTGGTAGTGATGACCTTTAAACCCTACAACGGTCAGTTAGATCTGGTTAAAATCATTCCAGATCCATGTTCGTTTCAGAGCTAGATTCTCGGATGAAGTTCTTGTCAAAACCCATCTGATGAAGTCATTGGAGTGGGGATTTGTAGAGCAAAGAAGATATGGATTTGAAGAGATGGATAAGGTGAGTGTAGCAAATGGAATCTGATATGGGGGGGGGGGGGGGGGGTTATTGGGGTTTGAAATGGTGGTAATACTAATTATAGATCTAGATGGGGTGTGTTTTTAATATTTCCACCATAAAAATACTCACTAATAGTTCTTGCTCTGTGTCATTCTATCTTGAAAGTCCACTGATATAATTTTGAACAACAAATTTTTCTATTTTGTTTATGTTTGTTGTGAGTTTTTAGAATGTTTTTCTGCTGATCTTAGGGTTCCCTTGTTTAGGTTTAATTTTTTTTACATGTTTCAATGTTTTTTTCTTTAATTACGGGTTTTATTTGCTGTATGCAGGTGTTGTTGCTGCTGGTCTGCTATCTTTCGGCTTCCTGTTTTGGTGATGAATGAGGTATTTTAGTCTTATCGTTGTGTCTTTCTTTCTTTGGTAATGAATGGTGAATGAGGTATTTTGATGATGAATGAGGTAGTGGAAGTAGTAATGAGCATAGGTATTTTGACATTTTTACACTAGAAATAAAAAAAATGTTTTTTACGCCTCTGGTCGTCGGCGGCGTAAAATACATCGACGTACTCTATTGTTTTTGACATTAAAAAATGTTAACCGTACTCTCTTGTTTTTGACATTAAAAAATGTTTTTATTCCTGGTGCAGTTTCTATAACTGTTATGCTATGCGATATCGTTTCATACTTTCTTCGAAACTGTGAAAACATCTTTTACACCAAGAGGGTGTGATGATTTCACCTAATCCGAGTCAAAAGGGGTCAAGATTTGAGATTTTGTGCAGCTTGGCGCGGCAGAATCGGAGGAAGGCACGCGCGCATGCAACATCTGTTTGTAGCCATGGTGGTTTAATCCTCTTGTCCCCGTTGTAAAACAGACTTGAGCCTCATTTTCTTTTTAATTTCGGTTTTTGTTTTGATTTGTTGTGTGTATTTTGATTTTTGTGTGGCAACGACGCAACTGTTTTTCACCGATGGTGCCGGTGGTGCCGTTTTTTTATATCATCAGTAAATCGCCATTCTTTAGTTTTTTATTATTTGAAACTGTGTCGGACTTGGCAGTGAACGAGGTGACTTTTGCACCGATGACTTTTCACCGATGCCCGGCAACTCACTTTGAGGAGTCCGGCGACCCGAGACATCTCCGGGTTCAAGCCTTTTGATTGTTGATTGGTTCTTTAGCAGTGATAGTTTAAAAAAAAACCATGTTTTCTGGAATTTTTTTGAGCCAAACCGTGTTTACATTCCACATTTAACAAAACATTTACATTAGACAATATGCGTAAAATATTTTTGGACATTTTACACCACATGTAAAAATTCATTTATGTGTGAGGTTACATATGACATTAAACATTGACAATCAACACCCGTGCGTAAATCGGATTCTATTCCGGTACAAATCTCCGTTTGGATTTTCGTTACCTTTTCCTTCAAAATGTTGATAGCTGTGTTTTTTCTTTACTTTCGCAGGGTGTTAAGCTTATGGTCAAAGACGAGGATAGCACACAACAAATGAAAATTGGGTTTACGTAAAATGTTTTACCGTAATGTAAATTGGATTTTATGGGTAATGTAAATTGAGTTTACCTTAAAGGTTTGTCTAAGTTTATCGGGGTTGTTGTCAATATTTTAGATGGTTCGCATATGAAAAAACGGTGATGAAAAGATAAAAAAAACTTGTAAAAAACTTTTTTAAAACTTTACTTAAAAACTTTACGCTACCCGTAAAAAAAATACACGTAAAAAACTATTAAAAATCTATGTATTAAAAGTTAAAAAGACTTTTTTTTTAAAACTTTACTTAAAAGTTTTACGCTACCCGTAAAAAACTATACACGAAAAAACTATGTATGAAAATGTTTGGCGTAAAAAAATGCGGGGTAAAAAACACTCGTAAAAAATGTTTGGCGCGTTAAAACGTCGGGTAAATAAGGGGCGTAAAAACGGCGCGTAAAAACGTCGGGTGATAAAACGGCATGCAAAAACGTCGGGTGATAAGGGGCGTAAAAACGGCGCGTAAAAAACACTCGTAAAAAAATGTTTGCCGCGTTAAAACTCGGGTGATAAAAAGTCGGGTAAATAAGGGGTTTAAAAACGGCGCGTAAAAACGGGGCCTAAAAACGGCGCGTTAAAAAAAGGCACGTAAAACCGAGCGTAAAAAACGGCGCACAAAAATTTTGCGTAAAACGGCGCGCAAAAACACGGCGTAAAAAACGGCGCGTAAAAAAACCAGGGGCAAAAAAAGGGGCGTAAATACGGGGCATAAAACCCGGCGCGTAAAATCGGCCGTAGAAAAACGACGCGCAAAAACGAGTCGTAAATAACGGGGCGTAAAAACGGGGGCGTAAATACGGGGCTAAAAATGGGGGCGTAAATACGACGCATAAATAACGGCGCGTAAAAACGGAGCGTAAAAATGACGCGTAAAAAACGGCGTGTAAAAACGGGGGCATAAATAACGGCACGTAAAAACGGGGGCATATAGCCGTAAATAATGGCGTGTAAAAACGGGGCGTAAAAAACGGCGCGAAAAAACGGGTCTTAAAAAACGGCGCGTAAACCCGGGCGTAAAAAATGGCACGCAAAAACGGGGGCGTAAAAAACGGCTTGTAAAAACGTTTTTTAAAAAAAAAATCTTGAAAAAAATTTGATTTTAAACTTTTGTTTGATAAAATAATCAAATTTTTAATAATAAACATAATAAGACAAAATAGGTAATAAAAAACAATAAGTCTAATAAGACAAAAAAACAAATTTACTTAAATACCCTTTTGATATTAAAATATTAAAAAACATAATAAAACAAAAAGAAATTTATAATAATTTAATTACTTTTAATCTCATCCATCCATCTTAAAGATCTAACGGTTTAAAGGTGATTTCTACGGTTTTTGCAACTGAAGGTGATTTTCATTTTACCAAATCCCTATATAATATTACTTATACTTATTACTTATTTCCCGTCCTAAAAACACATAATATTTCTATTTCGGTGATACGCCAAATCAACGAAATGTAAATCATTTAAAATGAAGTATTAAATACCCCAACTTTCTTATTAGGCCTTACCCTTTTGTTGGTAATAGATCGCACACCCATATTGTGATATTTATTAATCATGAGGAATCAAAATGTCACAACTTAATTCAAATAAAAATTGAATACATAGACGTAATTTTTTTTTTCCTAAATATAAAATTATGTAAATAGCAACTGGTGCAGGTTAATTTACACTTTAGTGCTCAATATCACCCATGTAACGCATGCAATAAAAACATGATAAAATGTCACGTTTCAAGAATTGTAAAAAGTGAATTTAAATATACAAATCTGACTCTATTACTAAATCTAATACTAGAAAAAAATATATATAAATCATCGAAACAAATTTTCGTGATCGATAATAATTAAAGGTGATTAAGATATTACACTTACAAAAAATGACAGTTCAAGAATATAATGTATACAACGATATTGTGTACGACTTTCATAATTATAGATGTAGAACTATCAAATATCAATCAATATACTTGATAAAAGGACATATTTGTATATTTCTTCAAAATCATAAAATATGACCGGTGTACATGTAATATTTGATTGTCCAAAAATAAGACAGGAAATGATTTAATTTTTGTATTAATCTACAAATATAAAGCAGTTTCTTCATCAAGACTGATGACCATGTTTATGGTTGCTTCCCATACTTGGTGCCTTTGTTGTGTCAATGGCTAGGGGTGCAAACGAGTCGAGCCGAGCCCGAGCTTAAGCTCAACTCAATTTCGAGCTTTGTTTTCAAAGCTCGAGCTCGGCTTGTTGGTATTTTCTCAAGCTCAAGCTCGGCTTGATTATTATCTATTAATTAATATATTAAATAAAAAAATAATAGACCTTTTAGGTTCGTGAGCTCGATAAGTGAAGCTTGGGCTCGGGCTCGTTTACTAAACAAGTTTATTTTTAGGTTTAGGTTCGGCATGTAAACAAATTTATATAAGCTTCACATGCCAGGCTTGGGCTCGGTAAATAAACGAGTTTTATTTTAGGCTCAAGCTCGACTCGTTTCGAGCATTTTCTCGAGCCGATCTCAAGTAGCTCGCGAGCCGCTCGGCTCGTTTATACCCCTAGTTCATGTCTAGACCTCCCTAGCCTCCCTATGGCAACGTCCAGAAGCCTGGCTGAGTTGATGGCATGGTTGGAACTTGGAAGTATGAAAAGGTTCATAAAACAAGAAAGATTTGATCGGGTTGATAATCTGTCATTTGGGGGGCGTTATGGAGAGTCAAAAACAACTTGGTATTTAAGAAGAACCGTCACAACAAACAAATGATTTTGGACGAAATTTATTAATTGCATAATTTGCTAGATTTTGGAACTTTTTTTTATCCACGCCCAAAATCTGAATTATTAAAATATATATTAAATAACTTTTAAATTCTCAAATAATCAGAATATAAAATAAATGATATGTAATAAACGGATAGGCCAAATCTTGTGAATTAGAAGCTAACCGTATGAAATATTTACATAATTTTTTTTAGAGGAAATAAAATTGTTTGATTATTGACTCTGCTTTTAATTGTTGGGCTTGTTGATTAGTGGCTCAGATTTTAATTGTTAGGCTCGTTTGGGCTTAGAACAGCTTTGTTTTGGGTTTAACATTCATCCTTCATGGGTCAGGTTGAAACTAAAAAAAGAAAAAAGAGGGTCACCACTACTCAATAGCCAGGGTCGTTTTGGGTTCAAACCGAGCCAAATTCAAAATTTTGGTTTTTGGGTTACACGTATGGGTTCAGCTTGGTTATCGATTGGCTTTTCGATTTTTACATTAAAAATTGGTTCAAATGAATTTGGACCTAAAACATTCGGCTTTTCTCTAATCACTTATTAATAAACTTGGGCATGAAACTTTTGGCCCAAAAAAATGAATTTGGGCTTAAGTCCACTAATAAAACTCAACAAGTTCGGTGGGGTTCTCTTTGGGAGTTCGGTTTCGTTCAGTTTTGGATGGAGGCATAACCGACACCGAACCATGATTTTTGTCGGTTATTAGTTTAGGTTGGTCATTTTGGTTCGGTTCTGTTGGTTTAATATGCTATTATGGTTCTGGTTGATTGGTTGTTTACAATGGAAACCATCTTCGTCTGCTCGGAGAAAGCATCAAAGTTTCTCAACTAAATTAGTTTACAATGGAAACCATCATGGTAAGGTGTTTGCCGCCTACAAAAGTAGCGTGGGTTTAAATCCTTACAAGTGCAATGTTATGTGGTATTTAGTGTACACAAACACACCAAATAAACATAAAATAATGCATGACTATTGATCTGATCCATTATCTAACCTGCCCACTTTATAACCATAACCGCTACAACTTTCAACGGTCCTGCTAAGGGAAGAGCATTTGTTACTTGGTACCAGTACCGAATTTCCCGTACCAATTTTTTGTGCCTAATCAGTATCATTTTTTGGCGTTTTCGGTACCAGTACTTTCAGTTTAGTACCAATATTTTACCGAATTTCACCTTCAAATACCGGTACCGTCCCAATACCAGCACCCATATTTGACGATTTTCAATAGCGCTATTTTTGATACTGATACCTAACTCATCCCTAGTCCTGCTTATTTTCTATACCTATTGGGCCGGCCTACACGGTTTGAACTCATATTATATCTTTTTTCTTGAAAGGTGTGAATTATTCGCGAATGTCGGGAGGTCTAGCATACGTTGTCTTAACCGGGTCCGCGCTAGAGAGTCCACTCGCACAATAGATCCCCAATTTAAACCCCTCAATGAGAAACCTCTATCACCAAGACTCGAACTTAAGACCTTGAGAGGAAAACTCACCCAGACCCACCATAGGTAAAACTTAAATACCCATGGCCATCACTCGAGCATTAGAGATGGTTGAACTCATATTATATCTAGTTATAGTTTATACAATATAGATATATGTATTAATAATTATAATAAATCCGTGTGTTTCCCCAATGCTGATGGTAAAAGGATGGTACAGACCATGGTATGGATCTACGCTTTTTGCTTTAGTTTGTAGTCAATTCCGCGTTGGCTAACTTATCATCACTAACTTTTATGATTTTTTTAATATTATTTAATTAATTCTTTCTCAAAATTCCAAATAAAATACATTTCATGTATTGCCTTTTCCCCAGGATCTTAAACAATTATGCAAAGCTTGGTGTTGGTAAATATCGATAGTTATCAGGTTGCCAAAACTAATTTTTGGACAGTTGCAACAAAAAAACATATAAATAATAACGGTAGCAATTAATTATTGTCATTTTTTTTTCAAAGTTATCATCATATATAGAAAAGTAGAAACAGTCGGTACCACGTTTTCAAACATTTTGTATATTATGTTTTCTTAAAAAAAAATATTAGATTTTAATAACCCAAACTTTTACCAATTGACCAATAACACTCTCAACTTTCAATTTGTACACCAGCACTCCCAACTTTCAACCTATTGGCTGAGAACACTCCCTAACTAACTGAACTCTAACCCAGTTAGTTTTTGCTGATGTGGCATCTGATGTGGCCCATTTTGCTGACGTGGCAACTGATGTGACATTTTTTGCTGACGTGGCAAATGATATGGCCTTTTTGATGACGTGGCAGCTGACATGACATTTTTTGATGACGTGGCATCTGACATCAGCTAACTGGGTTAGGGTTCAGTTAGTTAGGGAGTGTTCTCAGCCAATAAGTTGAAAGTTGGGAGTGCTGGTGTACAAATTGAAAGTTGAGAGTGTTATTAGTCAATTGATGAAAGTTAGGGTTATTAAAATCCAATATCCCTTAAAAAAATTAAGTTTTCTTTTGTAAATAACTAAGTAGTGTTTGGTATTCTTGGTTGCGGAATGTAATGAAGCATTGTGAATAAATGAAAAAGATAATGTTTAGTTGGTTAATAGAAACTGAAGTAACCCCCAGTTTGAGTTGTTTTCACGTTTGTTTAGAGTTCTTATAATTGTTTCAGACATGTTTAAACTTGTTCTAACGATTTTTTGACCGGAATTCCGTTAGAACTTTTCCTGAAAATGCGCCTAAGGACCTGAAAGTAGGACTTTTAAAACGAAACGAGAAAGCTGAGTTGGGCCTGGAAAATAGGCTTAGACGCACGTCTGGATGAGCCTTGAAAACATTTCTACAACCTACATTCATTATCAACTCATTTGTATAGTCTAAAAGTTTACCTTCTTGGTTGTTCTATTCATTTAGATTTAGTATGCATAAAAATCCAAAGTTATAGTTTTAAAATATTTATCCATATATCGTGTATATAGTATAGGTTAATTTATGGACTTAACCTAAACTTTGTAGCAGATTGAGCCTTGTAAAATTTACTCGTAATATTGTAGCGATCGTGTAACTAACTATACACACCACATCGCTAATATCCAATATCTCATGAGGTCAACCTAAATTTATAATACGCTACAAATTTAGACATGTAGGGGTCATGCCATCTCATCTCACCATAATTTCCATTAAACTCTTTTTATACAAACTTTTTCAAGCCAATGCACTTAAACTACACACCACTCTTTTTAGCTGTAATGTAATGTGCATTAATCAAATGAATTAATCAATAAATTAACTACAAAAGCTATTTGGGTTGTCATTCTCGTTATGTAACACATACACACACCTTCCAACCTTAATTCTTTTCCCCCATACTTTATAGTATTCATGTTTTGTTCTTTTAGATCCCAAAATCCCGATCTAAAGCACTATTAATTAAATAAATATATTTTTTAATAAATATTATTAATGCCAATAATCTTTAGATCAAGTGGTGGAAGGTTTGCATTTCTCTTTGAAGATGCAGATTCAACTCTCACTGGTGAGCAGTGGCGAAGCTTGAGATATTAAACGCAGGGTCGAAAACATATATACCCAAAATTTCTATAGAACATGGGGGTCGAAAACGTATATACCCAAAAATTTCTATACGAAAACTACATATATAAAACTACTGAGCAAAAAGTTTAGGGGTCCCCCCCGGCCCCTTCTAACCTGAGGGTCGAAAACGTATATACCAAAAAATTTCTATACGAAAGCTACATATATAACACTACAGAGCGAAAAGTTCACGGGGGCCCCCCGCCCCCTTCTAACCTTCGCCCCAGGGAAACTTGGGTTCGATCCTTGAGCTAAACGAGTTTTATTGGTAATTTCACAGTTGTGCTTACGGGCGGGTGGATTACCGGGCTTTCCCCGGAGTTTGTGGTGGGCTCGGGTTACCCATAGAGTACTTCGTTTGACCCAGTTGGTGTCCAGAAATTGTTCGAGATTAATTCTGTTTTCCCTTAAAAAATATATATTATTAATAAATGGGAAAAGTCCAAAGCAAAGTTTTCTGGAGTTTAGAGCTGAGTTTGACTACAATGAAGACGTGTTAAAAGTTTAAAAGTTAAAAATTAGAAGCAGACAATGATTACAAATACCCATGCTCTTGTTAATTAAGACCTGAAATTAATATTAATATATAAATACTAAAACTTTTTTACTTTAAGAAGTAGTTTTCACATGGTTATACTCATTGTGATCTCACAGACCCACAAATGCACCATGCACGTGGCCATACAGTGTCTGTTCGTACCATCATACAGGTGCCTACCTACTAACAAAAAACTCATGGCTCAATGTCAATATTGACCAAATTAGGGGATGTTTAGATCAATTACTGCTTAAACTCATTATTGCAATCTTTATTTTTAAATATTCGGATTATGTCGAAGCTTGATATTTCTGATCGGGGGTCGAAAACGTATATACCCAAAAAATTCTAAAACGAAAACTATATACTCTCCACCCCCTCCCTCACAAAGTTACGCCCTTGATTCAACCTATATGTTTCTAAAAATCAGTAGTCATAATCACAATCATTTTTTGCTAGTGAAAATGACTAAAGTGTTAAGCTGCAAGGTATGTTGAAGCCCCCTAGGAGCTCTATTGCCTTTTACGAAAAAAGCTCAGGGTATGGGTTAAAACCGCCCCAATCCCCCCCCCCCCCACATCACTTTACTTTTTTTAGTTTTGAGGTTTAAAATTGAAGTGGGGCCCACAATTTCATCCATTATTGCTCGCTATTGTAATCGATGGGCATCAGTAACACCTCATCAATGGTGCCCCTAGTATGGAAGGGGGCACTATTGATGATTTTTTGTTGAGGTGAAAGAGGGTTGGCGTCTCATACCGTGCAG
Organism: Scalesia atractyloides; assembly: GCA_947069175.1. Classification (NCBI taxonomy): domain Eukaryota; kingdom Viridiplantae; phylum Streptophyta; class Magnoliopsida; order Asterales; family Asteraceae; genus Scalesia; species Scalesia atractyloides. The sequence continues at coordinate 99,858,792 of CAMTDV010000024.1, read as the reverse complement.
CCTTAGGCCAAATGAAAGTTGAAACTAAGAGTATGTGTTATGGTTAGTTAATGTAAATGTGAAAGTGATGCCGGGTAGGTAGGATCATGAAAACTTTCAGTTCACATTCACTTGAGAGATGTTATGGTTAGTTAATAGTGAAAGACGAATGATTTTTGAACACATTTTATTAACTATTTTTAAACAATTAATATTAACTTTAACTATATATAATAAATAATTACTTATCATCCGAAATGTATAGATCTATGCATGTCAAAACCGCTTACGAGACCACATATTTATTAAATCGAATTTTCAGAAAGAAAAAGAAAAAGCAAAACTGTATATATAGTAAAAGAAAAATATTGACTAGCACAAGTTATTTGAGTTAAAATTAAATTAAGTTTTAAGTAATTATTATATTTATAAACTAATAAAATGTTGTCTAGGTAGAGTTATATTATTGGCTAATTAACTAAAACTAAAATAAACCCCTTGATTCCACAGGTGTGCCCGTGGTCGTGGTGCAGACGTGACCCCTCCCCTTCAGGGGCGCAACATAGAGGGGGCGGTCGATCTTTCGAATTTTTTTGCTTAGTAGTGGAGACTATGTAGTTTTCGTATAGAAATTTTTGGGTATATGCGTTTTCGACCTCCCGGTCAGAAATCTCAAGCTTCGCCACTGCTCCCCTTTCTTATTCACGGAACATAACGGATGGTTTAAAAGTAAACTTGTGATCTAAACGTTAATAGCATATAACAAAAAGAATCTAGAGCCATCTATACAAAATCAATGGTGATGCAATTAAGATTTTGAGAACATTATTCTGAATGCCTACCAAATATGAACAAAGTATCTAGTAGAGATATGGGAAAGATTTATAGCAATAACAAAAGCTGAAACAAATCTGGAATTTTGGTAATTTTTTATCATCATTTTGATGATTGGCTTCATATTTGAAATGGTCAAACAGATTCTTGCTACTCTATCTTTTAGAATCTAGGGAAGTTAAGTTATTTTTCATGGGTGTTGCTTTTGAGTTTTGACTCCCTAATCTATAATACCAAGTCTATAATTGTTTTAATTATCAGGACAAATCAAATAAAAGGTTGATTTTGTCTAAGTAGGCTAAGAATACATCTTGGTCTTTATAAATAATGGCTAAGATGAAAATATAGGAAAAATGTGGGTGCGAGAGCATTCACATCCACACCATCATTTTTTACCCTATAATTTAACTAAAAATCATAATTTTTAAATTTATCTTTCATTTTGAAAACCTCCCGCATCTCATTCACCATACCTACCTCTATATTCTTTTTTTTATTATTTATTATGCTTTTTATTATTTATTTCTCTTTGTGTGTGTATATGTATGGGTGTGTGTCAGAGAGATGATATAAGGGTAAATAGTAGTTTTTTTTAATTTGGGGGAGTGTGCCTTCTTGTTAAATTTTAGGGGTGAATATAAAGATAGTGGATGCTATGTATCGATATTTTTTGTTAAAACAATATTTCTAAATTTGAAGATATGGTGAGATATAGTAGATTGAATGTGAGTGGTCAAATGTACTTTTGTAATAACCAATTATGTTGGACTTTTTTTCAATTACCCTAAATTTTTTATACGACATTATTATAAAAAAAATACAATCATAAAATCGAGTATCTTTTGATTGATCGCATAACTGTATTGTATTTCTATGTTTATATAACATTTTTGTGCTGAACTTTTTATACTAGATTTTTTTGTACAAGTTTCTTGTGTTGTATATTTAAAAAGGTATGAGTTTATATTTTAAAGACCAAAATGCCCTTTAACCCTAGTTAGAAGAAGTGTCATGTATCATGTCTAGAATCTTTTAGGCGAGCAAAACTCATTTTTCAGGAGATCTTCCCAGTAGCCTAAGAAGGATTGTCGAAATCTTAGGACAATAAGAAGGATTGTAGAAATCTTAGGACAATATATTTATATATTTTTTGAAAGATAAGGAATAAATAAAATGAGGTTGTTGGATAGTGAAGATCTTAGTAAATATATTTATATTTTTTAAAAAGGCAACAAAATAATTAAAATGAGGTTTATATTTTTTGAAAGGTAGCGGAATAATTAAAATGAGGTTGTTGGATGGTATATTTATATCGTTTTAAAGGTAACGAAGATCATGTTTAATATTTTCATTTTTTTAAAGGGAACAGATATTTCATGGGTATAACCGTATTTAATTGCGTGAAGAAGGTGTGAATATGAGGTCTCCAAACTATTTTTCTACTTCAAGGTATAAGAACAGAGTGACCAAATCCTATTGGGTCTAGTAAAACTTTCTTTTTTTAACGGAAAGGAATGATGTGTCAATCATCGTGACACCGGACGTTGTGGCCAAGGTCGACTACTCGACCGACGCCAGCCCTTTGGCTCTCCCAGATGCGTGGGAACCCGACCTCCACCCGTCCGAAGGCACAATAGTGGAATAATCGGTAAAACCTCGCCTCCCATCCAAGACGAACTGGCGCCACCGGTATTCGCTCTTCACCTGGATGCCGCAGAAAATAATGAGGAAAATGGGAGTCGAACCTGGGTCACAAGGAACACCAAGTCTTTCCCCAACTACTCCATCACTACCTCATTGGCAAATCTAGTAACCTAATAGAATAGAGTGTGAATGGAAATTAGATCAGGGTGTATTTAGAAAAACCCATTTTTCATTTTTTTTATCACACAACAAGAGTCGTATATATTGTGGATCAAATATATTTCCTAGATGTTTCTACATATTATGGTCATAATCACAATCGTTTTTTTGCTACTAACGTTAAGAGAATTTTTAACAGCAGTTAGTGTTAAGGCTGACTCAACAATTGAGACTAAAATAAAGCGTAATTTCTCTAATTTTGTGACCAAAACCAATTTATTGGGCAAATATATTCTTCTTTTGACGGCCAAATTAACGGTTTAAGCGCGATTATTTTCAATCAAAATTTGTGGGGTTCAAAGATAGAATTTTCAAGCAATAAAAAAGGAACATCAAAGAAATTGAACGCAAGGATTAATATGACGTGCCAAATGTTTGAAGGCCATACATACTCGTAAAAACATTCTTACACATGTGAGTCCCTAGTCACTTCCGCATATCTTTCAGGACCGTCTCAAATGTATGTATCACTTCTCTATGCTCAACCGCTCAGGAGTTGTGTTGATGCCATTCTCCTGATGAGTCCATGGCAGGTCCTGTCCCTTACGGATCCAAGAACATCACAGGACGTTCACAGGACGAGCCAGTTGCATTAAGCAATAATATAAAGACAGTTGACAAAAGAAATGGTGTGGTCTGCAGACAAAAGATGATGAGCATATTCATTGTTTTGTATCACCAACCACTTGTACAGCTTTCTAAAGAACTAACTGTACCAAAACTAAATAAACCAACATTTTATTTTATAATAATAATTCTATTTAAATAATGTAAACTTCTACCATGTCTATATAAATACTTCTCCTCATGAATGAGTACTCATACACCTTCCAACATTTGCTTCTATCTCAACACTCTCTCTCTCTCATCTTTCTTTTCCAACTTCTGCCTCTTTAACTCTCCCATCTCCTTCCGCCACGTGTCCACTTCTCATTGGTTTTAAAAAAAAATTCATTCTGGTTAAATATGTGGCATGTTAGTCTGTACATTGCAGCCACAATCATGGTGGCCATTACACATTGGTTGTACAGGTGGCAAAATCCTAAATGTAAAGGAAACATCCCCCCTGGTTCAATGGGCTGGCCATTGATAGGTGAAACTATGCAGTTTTTTGCCCCTAATTCAACTTGGGACACACCCCCCTTTGTCAAACAAAGAATGAAAAGGTGATTACTCTTATACTCTTATACTTATATAGTTATATATATTATCATTTATATCGTAATGATCAGACGTCGTGTTTGCGGTGTGCGCATATAGTGTATATATGTGGGGGCCTTCGGGGGCAAAAATGAAACTGCGCTAATTTTAATGTTATTTTACTAATTTTGTGAAAATGACGTTAAAAGCGGCGGACGGTTAATCATGCATCATGTGGTGGCGTTGATAGCCGAATGACAAGGGGTACATCATACATGCACTAATCGGCCTTTGTCCTGATTGTTGCTGAGTGTTATGTGTTTTATGTCCAATGCTTGATGCAAAACTACTATCGAGCCGGGGTCTCACTGGAAACAGCTCCCGACACCCCGAACTTTTTGCTCAGTAGTGTTATATATGTAGCTTTTTCGTATAGAAATTTTTTGGGTATATACGTTTTCCCTGGTTCTATAGAAACTTTTGGGTATATACGTTTTCGACCCCCCCCCCCCCTATAATACCTCAAGCTTTGCCATTGTCTATTCCTACGGAGTAGGGGTAAAGTTGTCTACATCTTACCCTCCTCAGACCCTACCTTAGCTTTGCTATTAGTGGGATTTACCGAGTATGATAATAATGATGATGATATCCTAATGATCAGATTCTAACATAAACTGTTGAGTTTCAGATACGGGTCGGTGTTTCGAACGAGTTTGGTCGGCCGGCCCGTGATCGTCTCGACGGATTCGGATCTTAATTATATGATATTCCAACAAGAGGGCCAGTTGTTTCAAAGTTGGTATCCAGATAGCTTTACAGAAGTATTTGGGAGACAAAATGTGGGATCATTGCATGGGTACATGTATAAGTATCTTAAGAACATGGTGTTGTATCTGTTTGGGCCAGAAAGCCTGAAAAAAATGCTTAATGAAGTAGAACATGTTGCAACAAGAAGTCTAGAGAAATGGGCTGGGCTGGAATCAGTGGAATTAAAGGAAGCTACTGCAAATGTAAGTCACTTTTAACACAAAATCTAGAGTTTTAAATGAACTTTTATTTAGTTTTTTCTTAATAATTTTTTTTTGTGCAGATGATATTTGATCTAACGGCGAAAAAGTTGATAAGTTATGATCCGGAGAAGTCGTCGGAGAATCTAAGGGAGAATTTTGTAGCTTTTATACAGGGATTAATCTCTTTCCCTTTAGACATTCCTGGAACAGCTTACCACAAGTGTTTACAGGTACAAAAAAAATAATAAATCGATCAAGTGGCGAGAAGCCGAGAATGGACGGTCGGGTGGGTTGGGTTACGGGTTAAATGGATTTGGGTTGAATCTACGTAATGGGTTGGGTTGACCCGTAAACACTTCTGTGTCCATTCTTATTTATATTTTTTTACATATATTGACCGCCTTAATTATGATTCCAAAAACAAAAATAACAATAATAATCTGAATTTTATAATAAACGATTTAGGAGGTTGTGTGCATTAAAAATAGACTTTCAGCCTGTCTGTGACTTTTACAATAAAAATCAACTAACTCTAATCGACTTACTATAAATAAGTAAATGTTGCTAAAAGAATTCTTAATTATCTTTAACTTAATTAGGGAAGAAAGAAGGCGATGGCAATGCTGAAGAACATGCTTAAAGATAGACGGGCTAATCCTCGAAAAGTCAAAAGCGATTTCTTTGACTATGTACTCGAAGAGCTAGATCGAGGTGATTCGATCCTTACAGAAGCAATTGCACTAGACTTGATGTTTGTACTATTGTTTGCAAGCTTTGAAACAACTTCCTTAGCCATAACAGTAGCTGTCAAGCTTCTTCGAGACAATCCTCGCGCGTTGCAAGAATTAACGGTTAGTGAACAAGGTTCAGTTCAAACTAGTAACTAAAAAACTATTTTTTTTCGTAATATTTTTCGGCCAAATGACACGATCTTGCTACTGTTTACAGGAAGAGCATGAAAATATCCTAAGAAACCGAGAAAATAAAGAGTCCGGACTCACATGGAAAGAATACAAGTCGATGACATTCACGTTTCAGGTGCGTTGAATAATCAAAATTTTAATTAACATAATTGCAAAAGTAGCCACCCTGTGGGTAAAACGGACAGTATTGGTTGGTATAAAGGGACAGATGTTACACGTTCATTGATACCAATTACTCGATGTTGTAGATCATAAATGAAACAGTCCGATTGGCTAACATAGTTCCCGGGGTGTTCAGAAAGGCACTAAGAGATATCAAGTTCAAAGGTAAACCAATTACTATAAACGATAAAGTTTGTTAACGTACGTTGATAATTTGATATGGATGTTGGGTTTATGCAGACTACACGATTCCAGCTGGTTGGGCTGTAATGGTATGTCCCCCAGCCGTTCATTTAAACCCCGACAATTATAAGGATCCACTAGAATTCAATCCATGGAGATGGGAGGTAAGATACCCATGTATACAGTATATACAACCTCGGGCCCGGTCCAGTGGGCTTCGGCTCATCCAAGGTCGGCCCACTTCACTAACGGGTCGAGCTGGGATGTGTCAGAGTTTATTCGACCGAGCCCAACAAGAACTCTACTATATTCTTATGAGTCTTGCTTCTTCTAAACAGAATACGGACCAGAAAGGTGCGTCGAAGAATTTTATGGGTTTCGGTGGTGGAATGCGGTTTTGTGTCGGGACGGATTTCACTAAAGTCCAGATGGCAGTGTTTCTCCACTGTTTGGTTACCAAATACAGGTAAAAAGAAATTAATTCTATATGAATGCATGTGTGTGTGTTTGAGAAGAGAAATAGTAACATGTATCATATTTTTCGCTACGATTGACAGGTGGCGAACGGTGAGAGGAGGAGAAATTGTACGAACACCGGGTTTACAGTTTCCAAACGGCTTTCATGTTGAGATCAGTGAAAGACAAACAGAATGAAGATCAAACATCAGAATCTGATACTAATCATAAAAAGAAATTAGACACTTTCCTGAATGACAAGAATATTGGTGTGCAGAAAAGCTGACAGCTAGCAATAAGGCTCCTGAATAACTTTGTTCAGGATCATGTGAAGCTCCATTCTTGGAAAGTGCCTGAATGTTAGAAAAATTTAGAAAATTACAGAAATAAATGAGAAATGAGAAATGTACAATGTTCAACACACTTTCCATATACAGATTTTGTTTTCCTTCATAGACAAAAACAAACACTCAAACCGACTGAAAACATCGAAACTTCAATACAATGAAATTTGAGATTTCGAAAGTAGATGAGATGATTTTAAGTGTTTAACATGCTTCATATTGGTCTACAATAGCCCGGAGCCTATCATGCCTTGGCTATGAGACAAGTAGGAACTTTTAAAGCCGACCACATAGTTAACGATGTGAACCCACTCCGTCACAGATTCTCACATGTGCAAATCCAGTTTACTGCAGCCAAACAAATAAACAAGAACAGTGTTTAATTGTGATCAGAACATAGTTGTCAATAGCAGCTATAGAGATTGCTATAGAGCGCTACGTAGCGAAGTGATACAGTGTCGCTATTAGGATTTATGTCCGTGTTCGTTCGTTTGTTTATTTTAGGTAACGAACGTTCATGAACACAGACGAAAACAAATGAACACAAACAAGCGTTCATGAACATTATATATAATACATAGATAGTTATTAAATATTTTATTTCTAGGAATTTTGAAGTATTAGATAATATATAAGAATTAAAAACACTAATGAGTTATTGAACACAAATGAATACGTTACTGAACGTTCATGAACATTAATGAACGAAATTTTCTTGTTCGTGTTCGTTCATTTATTAAACGAACGAACGCAAACAAACTTCCCGCCAAACAGTTCGCTGAACGTTCAGTTCGCTTGCAGCCCTATAGAAGAAATAACATACCATACCTCAAAATGAAATCTTTCCAAATCACGCAAGACGAAAGTCAAAAATCTCCTGAAGATCAAACACACCGTGGCGAGTGTAATGCTAACTATAACACTTCCTTTCATGCAGATATCACCAATAATCTCCGCAATTATAACCACAATTCGAAAACCTATGGTATCTATTAACATCCCTCACTATAATCTCCCTCTCCACCACTCTGCTTATATATTTAAACGCCTCATGACAATCCCTACATATCCTTAAATTCTTCACAATCCTCAATGCCTTTCCTCGTGGTGCCACGTCAGCAACCAACCCGAACGCTAGCGCCAATTTCTCACTGTGATACCAAAGTGCTTCTATCTTGTCCTCTTTCCCTACTTCGTGCATCATTCGATCGTAAACAGGCACGTACCCTAATTCGAGTATTTTCTCCATTAAATCGGCTAATTTTGTGTAAATTTGTCCAGTTAGTTCGTGTAGAAAGTCTCCTGCTAAAAAGACGTGAACTTGCCCACAAACTTCTATCCAACTCAACCCACCTTCCTTTTTTACCCTCCGATCTCTCATCAGTTTTCTAACTTCTTGCACTTCGCTTAGCCTTCCGGCACCAGAAAAAGCATTTGCGGCAATCACATAAGCCGAATCATCTTGCGGGTCAAGCTCTTGTAATCTTTGACTCGTTTCTTTGACCATTTCAACGTTACCATGATGTGCACTGACCGATAGCAAAGATCTCCACATTGCAGCATCGGCTTTATGATTCGGCATCGTCAAAGCAATGTTTTCCGCTTCTTCTAATCTCCCAGCTCGACCCATCGCACCCACCAAACACGTGTAATGCTCAATCCATGGTTCAAACTTGTACTCTACTTTCATCTTTTCTAAACCAATGTTCTGTTCTGTCTCGTCGGCTAACCCCTTGTTGCAAAAAACCGTCATGACCGATAAAAAACTATATTCATCAGGCACAAGACCTCGAATCTCCATCATAGAAAAAAGCTCCAAAACCGAATCATTATCCCCTTGCTGCGCATAGCTCGACATCATCGCATTCCACCCGACAACATTCATAACTGACACAATCCCATCAATTATCAAACAACAAATACGCCTCGTCTACCATCCCACATTTCCCATACCCGTCAACCAGCCCAGTCCCCACTACCACATTCAACTCAAGCCCGTTAACATCCGAATGCGCATGAACCACCCTACATTGCTCCAAACTAGCTAGTTCAGCCGACGCACGCACCGCACCCGACACACTATACTCCGTAGACCCGAAACCACAAGCTCTCATCTCACAAAAGTACAACAAAGCATCAACAGGTCTAGAGTTCTGCACAAGCCCGACAATAACCGACGATAGTCTCGTTGATGCATTTCATCGAACACCTTCCGGGCATTGTACGGAAGTTGAGATTTAGAGTAAAAGTGAATAAGGGCAGAACCAGAAAAGGGTTGTGAGGCGATGGAGAGCTTGATTGAAAGGGCGTGAAGCTGGAGACTAAAGGGGAAACAGCAGAGGGTGGCGCAGGTTTTGAAAAGAATGGCTAACGTGCGCTGGTTTGGGAGAGTGGAGTGACGGAGCATGTGAGGGCGGCAGGGGTGGCGGAGTGGGCGGAGATGAGGGTGGTCCATGAGACGACGTTGGGTGATGGGATTTGGTGGAAGAGATGAATGGCGTCGGAGATGAGGTGGGATTTGAAGTAGAGGTTTATGAGATTGTTGAGGTGGTACCGGTTCTCCGTGTTGGTTTTCATCGCGCCGGCGTGTATCCGGCGAGGGTCCGGTTCCATTTTTTCCGGTGTGCTCAGAAGTTCATGAAGCATTTTGGTTTACCCCTTAATTGCAATTTATGTCCTTTAAGTTTTAACGAAGTTGCAGTCCTTTAACTACGGAAATTACATCGTATGTCCTTTATGTTAACACTTCAAACCAGCCATATCATTTCAAACCTCTTGCCACTCAAACCTCACTTTTTGCTTCTATTCTGGAGTCTCATTTAACAAGGGATAGAACCTCCTTTCTTTTTCGAGAAAAGGTCCCATCCTTCAATATCATGATTGGGTCGACAAGGCTAGATAGTAAAGAAAAGAGATGAAAATATGAAAAAATCATGTTCCCGTTTAAGGATAGAATGGGAGGGGAAAGGAGAAAATGGAAGAAAATTTGTAAGTATATTTATCCTCCCAAATCGGAGAGATTAGGAGAGAAAATCTTATCAATTACTAAATTACCCTCGTATTTAATTAAAATGCTTTATATTTAAAGGGTATAATGATAAAATTGTTCTTTTCTTTTCTTTTCCTCCTAACTTGGGAACACATAAAATGCTTGATTTCTTTTCTTTTCTTTTACTTTTCATTAAACTCGGTAACACGAAAAAAATCACATCTTTTCCTTTCTCTTCTCTCTTAGTTTATTTTCCTTTCCCCTCTCCCTGATTAATGAGACTCGGGAACACACTTAAACAAGGCATGTGTATACGAGGTCCCCACTTACACTAAATAAAATAAAATAAAAAGAAAAAAAGAAAGGCATGTATGTATGAGGTCCACACTTAAACAGGGCATGTGTGTATGAGGCCCCCATTAAAACAAGCCGGACGGGCGATGGTCCGGAATTGATTGGTTTGCTTTTGGACATGGCTACATGGGGTTTGGACCCTGCATTGTTGCTCTAAGGTGGTGGTTCTACCAGTTTTCTTCGGATTTTCCCTTATTACATTGAAGGAGTCGTCCCAATTTGTCATATTTTCATATTTACCCTATATTAATTATCAAATATTCTTTTCCTCACTAAATTTAAAATTACTATATAATTATGTGCAAGTTTCTGTTGCTTCTGTACTCCCATTGAGATAGAAGAAGATGCTATGATGTAAGATACTGTGCTGCCTTTTCATAAAATATGTCTCCATAGAGATTTGTACCAAGAAAATATAGCGTAACCATGGATAGAAATAAAGAATGCTATACATTGTTGGCCTGCTGCACATTGGTTGGTAAGGTATTGATAGGGCTATGTGAGTTTTCCGGTCTCACGGTTGAAAAAGAAGTGCCCGTCATGAATTGCCATGCCATATTGACTTGTATGAAAACAGACATTACTCGTTTGAATTGTGTAATGAATGGCGTAAACAGATTATGAAACTCCAACACAGATCAAAATAAAGATCAGACCACTAGATTACTCCACATAAAGATGCCAGTGTCATGTGAAATCGGCATCTAGCTGAGCCAACCACGTTCACTTAAACAAAAACGAAAATATTAAAATATCTCGCATATGTCAATGTAGCCACACACTTCGTACTGTTCTACAATAGCCTAAAGTCTATCACGCCTTGGCGGTTAAACAAGCAAGTGAGAACTTAGAAAGCAGACCACATAGTTGAAGATACGAACCAACTCCCTCACAGATTCTCATATGAGCAAATCCAGTTTCCTGCAACCAAACAAACACAGAACGTTTAATTGCGATCAGACTGTCGCGAAGTTATTAGTCGGGTCATGTGTATAGGTGGCAATCTTGACCCATTCTTCAAGGAATGGGTTAATTTGGACAAATATCAATTGTATATGGGTTAATTTGGGTCATCTCAAATTAATGAGCGGGTCAATATGGGGCGCCTTAAATTACTCAACGGGTCAATTTGGGTCATCTCAAAATAGTAACGAGTCAAAACCCACCATCGAGCCACAACCTCCCAGGTCAAAACCTCCCAGCCCACTACCATCTCCGCTGCCACCTCCGCCCGTCACCACCACCAGATTGATAGTTTTTTTTAAGAAAGTAACCGTTTTGACTTGAACTCATTTTGCTCCAACCCGTTTTGACCTGGACTTATTTTGCTCCAAACCCGTTTTGACCCACACTCATTTTGTTCCAAACCCGTATTGACTCGAACCCTAACCCATATTGACCCGAACCTGTTTTGACCCATGACCCGAGCCTATCCGACCAGCCCAGTTTGCCAGGCCTAGTCATGGGTCAGATCACATCATTCAATCTCTTTCCATATTTTCCAATGGATATATCCCAATAACTTTTTTGACTTTTACTATTACTAAACTTACTTGTACATGTAGCATCCACGTAAGCATTTAGCATGTTCAACTGGCCAATATGGCCTTTCAACAAGTAGCAGTCACGATATATATATATATATATATATATATATATATATATATATATATATATATATATATATATATATATATATATATATATATATATATATATATATGTATGTATATAACCACAGCAAAAGCAAATTATAAGGATTATCCAACATTAACTCGACAAGTAACCCATTATTCACATTATTACTCATGTTAATGAAATTGATCTGGATAATATGTATTCTTGTTACCTTCATGAATTCCAGTTTCAGATACTCTGCCATATCATAATTCTTTATGATTCTGAAAAGGGTTGTGATGATATCAGTTGGAGAATAGCCCAGATCATACAGCTGCTTTAGACCGGAACAAGCCTCATCAAATCTTCCCTCAATCACATTACGAACCATATTCTTCACATGCAAAGGATGAGGCTGGTCACACACCTGAAAACCCAATCAAATAACATGATTTATGTGACACAAAATGCGATTAATCAGAGGTATACTTTATCTGTAACAGGTCAGGCAGGTAGATATGGAAAGAAAAAGCTTTAAAAAATGAGTCAAAAAGGTTAAAAGTTAAAAAAAGCAGGAAAGAGTTTGTGACCTTGAAAACATTTTCTTGGTTGACAAATCGAAATCCAGCATAAGTGGCTTGTAAATTATTCAATGCTTGTCGCATATCACCATCAGCAGTAAAAATAATCGCTTCAAGCCCTTCTGGGACATAAGCCACCTACATCAGTTATAAAATATTAACCAATTATGCATCTATAATCTATGAAAATTATAAAAGACATGAAGAATGAATACAAACTTACTATTAACGCAAATAAATAACATTATCCGCATCGATAAAACAAACTATTGGACAAAAGGTTTTATTTTTTGCAGTAGCACAAATAATTACCTTTTCAGCATCAGCAACGACCTTGAGACGACCAAGAATTTCATCATCAGACAACCTGGAAAACCGTACAAGTGCACACCGACTCTGGATTGGTTCGATTATTTTAGAAGATGTGTTGCATGCAAGAGCAAAACGGGTCGAGTTTGAATAGATTTCCATTGTCCTCCTTAATGCTTGTTGTGCTCCAGATGTCATGCTAAATCACATCCGGAAAAAAGAATTAGATTCAGAGCTGAGCAAAAACAAATATCATAGTTGAATACGGGTCAATAATAATTAGCTTGTTTATATGAAAATACACTATATGAAGAAAAAAAAAAGCACCGTGTGAAAAGAAAAAAGATGGTTGTTGGTTACCTGTCAGCTTCATCCAAAATAATTACTTTGTGTCTTCCAGCAGGTAGTGTAACTTTCTTTTGTGCAAACATCTTGATTTTGTTTCTCACAACATCAATGCCTCTGGTAAGAGAAAAGGCAAGAAATAATGAGCTTGAAACAAAGAACTACAGATAAGAAAATTTAAGATGAAAATCAGTTAAAAATCTGAAGACCTATCATCTGATGCATTTAGCTCTAAAACAGCCTCCTTGTAATTTGCTCCAAGTAGTTCATGTGCGAGAGCTAATATACTTGTAGTCTTACCAGTTCCAGGAGGACCCTGGAAAGAAAAAACAGACGTATGTTCAAGAGGGTATTGAAAAACCACCCCCTCTCTCATAAATGCCTTGAGTTCAAGAGGGTATTGAAAAACCACCCCCTCTCTCATAAATGCCTTGAATATATTATTTGATACAGTTATACAGACGAACAACTTTACACATGTCTGCTTCTAAATAATGTACAAATCACCAGACTTCAAATCTCGAACTTGAGGATAGAAATGCATATTTAAAAAGTCAACCAATACATACTTTTGTTTTTCGTATATTGTAGTTAATTGCTTAAAGGTTAGAAAAATTAGAAAATGATAGAAAACGCATTCCATTTTCGGATTACATTGTTTTAGGATCTTTCATCTTGTTCATTTACCATTACGATTAAGTATTTTCTTAACCTAAATTGAAAGTAATTGTCGAATGTTGTATTTACCGATGACAGTTCAAGTGGCAACTAGTGCATACAGATTCACATTTATTTTATCTACACTATTCTCTGAAAAACAAAGTGTCATTGCTGAAGAAATTTATAAAAACAAAACATGTGAGTTTCTTGCTGAAATTAGAGGTCAATTTCTTATGGAATTTAATCTTGTTTTCCAAGGCATTGTTTCTTTTGAGTGTACAATCACATTGAGTTTCTCCATGCACACCCTATGTAGTTAATATCCCGATATATCAGTGATATATCGCTTATCAGTCCCCTACCGAGATAATAGTGCAAAATATCGGTCAGAATATCAGTACCGCTAATATCGATGGCATTGACCGATATTTGACCAATATACCACCGATTTTCCCGACATCAGTACATTTCTTCTTATTTCTACCATTCGTCTTTCTTCTTATTGCTGCTATTAGTGTTTTAAGTCTTAGTTGTTAGTTTTTACTGTTAAACGCTAGTGTTTTAAGTCTTAGTCAGTTCCTACTTGCCACAATTGTTAGTGTCAAGCAAGTTGCAAAAGGTTAATTTATTAATGATAGGAGAGTATACTCAATTGTTAGTGTATAATATTAAAATTACCGGTATCCCACCGACATCCCACCACGATAGCCGATATCTCAAATATTGGTTCTTGACCGATACACGATATTTTACCGCATTAACTACTTTGTGAACACCAAGTGTTTGGTAATTTGCTTCAGTGAATATCGAAACACTTATTTGAAAAAAAACCGATAAAAAACTTCACATAAAGATAGAAATATATTTCTACTGCTGCTAACTCATAATTTCTTTTTGTTTATTCAGCATAAAGATAAAGATTTAATTCGTTATTATCTTAAACTCCACATGAAAAAAAGCCCTAAATTAGATTCTAAAAAACTCGACAGAATTGTCACTCCTATCACTCCTCAACGAGTTTACAATTATCATCATCAAATCGAGCATGAAATTAGGGTTGAGTACTTACAGCTAAGATGAGATTGGGCATGTTACCATCGCGTGCGATTACTTCGAGCCTGGAGACTGCATCTGCGTTTCCGACAATGTCTTTGACCTTTATCGGTCGGAACTTCTCCACCCACGGGATCTCGTAGCCATGGCTAGACGAAGTTGAAGATGAAGACGCCATTGAAACTTCTCGTCTGCAAGATACGGTTTTAGTACTGCTGTAAGAAACCCTAGATTTTTCAATTTGGAGGGAAAATTGGCAAAGAAATCCCCAACTTTTTATTGATAACTTCACATTTTGGCTCTCATGTACGTTCTTCTGACAGTTTGACCCCTAAATCTTTTCCTATTCTTTTATTTAGTCCATCTGAATAAAAAAAAATTATGAAAAAACGGTAAAAAAATGATGTAGGTTAAGAAACATATAAGTTTTTTTTTTTTGCCGAGAAGTCAATTTAGGTTCGTCGGTTAGGTTAACCATTTGCTCAGTTGAATTCAATTCGAATTGATTTTGGTTGAAAACTAGACAAACCGGATTCAACTGAATCAGTTGATTTCAGTGAAAATTCAAAGCATCATTTTCAACTAATATGGTTGTTTGCAGTATGCGCATATAATGTATATATGTGTGGGCGCTCGGGGGCAAAGGTGAAAGTGCACTAATTTTAGCGTTATGTTACTAACTTCGTGAAAATAACGTCAAAAGAGGGAGATGGTTAATCATGCATCATGTGGTGGCGTTGATAGCCGAAAGACAATGGAGTACATGCACTAATCGGCTTTTGTCTTAATTGCTGAGTTTTATATGCATTATGTCCAAGGCATGATCCAAAACTGCTATCGAGTCAGGGGTCTCACCGAAAGCAACCTCTTTATTCCTACGGGGTAGAGGCAATGTTGTCTACATCTTACCCTACCTTAGCTTTGCTATTGGTGGGATTTACTGAGTATGATGATGATGATGATGATGGTTGTTTGATTCTGAATTATGTACTTAATGATGCAATTTCTGTTTTTAGAAAAGGTTAATTTACATTTAACAAGTTAATTTATGTTTTGAACACAGTTAATTTAGAAAGAACCATTTTGGACCTCGGTAGTCAATATTATCTTCACAAGCAACTATAGTAAGCTGACTTTATGAGTAGTCTACCGGAGAAAACACATATACTAAAAACAAAAGCTATTATAAAAAAAGCATGAAGCCATAGTTGTTAACCAGTGAGGTCTCTATACAACTTTATGATAAGCCACATGACACGTTCTTTTAGAAGCCGTGGGCGACAAGAAACTTGAAGTCGAATAAACTTGGGGGGTAAAGACTCGACGAGAACATGGAGATTAGCGATTAGGGATTGTAAATGGACAATGGATTACTGAACTAAATGGGCCTAAAGTAATGTTTTAGTAAAGGAAACTTTGGGTTAGGTTGGGTTGGCAAGTAACATAAAATAATTAAAAAGACCCAACTTTTAATCGATTAGTTTGGTTAAATCGAACAAACTGAACAAATCTCCTAGAATTTCAAATCCGAATATCGTTCCAGGTTCCATTATCCAAATTTCCCAATTTGGATTCCCTTGTAAGTCAAAAGAAATCAAAATCCACAAACCAGATTTGGTTTTTCAATTAAGAATATGATTCGGTCTTTAGCTTTCTTGCACACCCTTAAGTTTAACTAATTGTGCGTTTCTTGTTCAAAAAAATTTTGGTATGTTTTTTATACGCGTTACTTCCTATTTTTCAATTACAGGTCATTCAACTCTATTTAAACAAAAATCTATAATTTCGCTCTCCAAATTAGATTACTTAGTGCCTTATAAATTATTTTAGAATGGATAACTTACACACCCTTTAACATATTCTTATACAAACATGCATTGATAAGCTGAGAACCTATAATTTAGTGGTTTAGATGAACAAGTATAATTCTAGCCCCTCTTAGGTGTTGTATACTGTTTGATAAAAAAAATAGAAAAAAAAAACAAATATAGTTTTAGCCCCCTTCAGTGTTGTATACTATTTCATAAAAAAATAGAAAAAACAAATATAGTTTCAGCCCCTAAGTGTTGTCTACTATTTGATAAGAAAAATTAGAAAAAACAAATATAGATAAAATAAAGAGTAAAACAAATATAGTTTTAGCCCCTCTAAGTGTTGTACTATTTGATAAAAGAAAATATAGAAAAAACAAATATGGTTTTAGCCCCTCAGTGTTATATGCTATTTGAAAAAAAATAGAAAAACAACCTTTTGAACTTTTGTAATTACGATATAAGACAAATTCAACAAACAAGTAATCAAAAACAAAAAAAATTATTAAATCATTTGTTTAACGACGAGTCGAGGAAATCAATATTATCGTATTTTATGTGGCATGACTCGCTTTTATGTGTTTGTTTTATACTAAACAAGACGATTAAAACTATACAATCACACTTTTTGTGTGCTTGCATTATCAACAAGTAGCCTTTTGATCTTAAACAACAATCTTCATGCCACCATTCACAACCTTGTCATGATCGAACAATACATATATTCTATCTATACATATAATATATATAACTGTTTACGTATATTATATTATACATTTTTTAAATGATAAGATAATATTAAATACAAATAATTCACAACCTTGTCTGAATATAAACTATGATACGGTGGAATTTTTTAAACAAAAATAACTTCTTGTTACTAAACTGCATTTTGAGCATTCAACACGAGAATATAAAGCATGACATGAACACGAGAATTTTACGTGGTTAGGTTTATTGGAGGAACCTACGTCCACGGGCTGCAACCAGTAATAATTTATTTAGCTCGACAAGTTTTTAAAATTACATCGACGATATATACAAAGACTATCTAGGGTTTTAGGCTTGGCGAACAAGAAAAACCAAACGAGCTTTCTAAACATCCAATAAAACAAGCCAAACAACAATAACTATCCCAAGGACTTCACACCTGACATATGATTTATCTCATATTTATCACTATTCGCAAAGTTTAGCCATCGGAAAAAAGGCGATTCATTCGATCATCATTTTGGCAGGCTGGATTATATGAAAAAAAAATCACAATAAGGTGATCTCAAACGTTTACACAACCCAGTAATTTTCTCAAGTCGTTTGGTTTTTCTGAGTGAAGAATAAATCTAAAATTCTTTCCCTAGACCGGGATAATATGTCTAATTTTCGTATTTTATAATCCTCTATTTTCTTGTCTCGTTTGCTAGCCGCTTGCTAGAGTTTAAATAAAATCAGTGTTCAAAAAAGGTATGATATTGATCCGGTCTAGGGATGAATACAGTACCAGTACCGAAAAACAAAGAAACGAGTATCAGTAAATATCGATACGTTACCGGTACCGAAAAACAGAGAAAATAGATACCTCTAACAATATCAAATATACCTGGTACGGATTGGCCATCCGTGATATTTCGGTCCAATTTTTGAACACACTCATTGTTATTGTATATGTGGGGGTAAAAAGGGAAAGTAAAAAGCGTGCAAAAGGTCAAGGAATCCGGCTTTACGCCGTCTGTTATCTTCGCGCGTCTCCAATATCTTTCTTCTTTTCTGCCTGCATCATTTGAACAACAACATACATGTGAGCGGAGAATCCCAAATTCACTCTATGGAATCTTCTCTGCTTCATCGTTACCGCCACGATCGCCGTAAGCTTCTCGATTTCATACTATCCTCCGGCTTAATCCGATCATCTTCCACTTCCGATATCGATTTTGACTCCATCAGCGCTGATTACGTCATCGAATGCATTCAATCCGGTGGTAATTTGTTAATTAGCTGTTAATTTTGTTCGTATGTTGTTTTAGGTTTGATTTTAGTGCTAGTTTTGCTAGCTGAATTGAAGGTGTATGGATTATTGATTGTGTGAGGTGATAGTTATGAGTTTCAATGTAGTTGACTGTTTTGTAGGGCTTAAAGTGCGTATAATGTTTGGTGTTGACTTTTGATGCTTTGATAAGGACTTGAAAGTGAAATTGTTAGGGTTTTTGTTCAGATAGGCCGGTAAAACAGGTGTTATTGTGTTGAATAGGTTAGAGACGACGCGATTAACGCAAGTCTCAAACGTGAATACGAATCGTTTAACCGCTTTATCTCATGTTTATAACACAGCTGTATGTTTTATGTAAGGAGAAAGAGAAATGATGGATCCTAGCCTCTTAAATTTAATTAGTTAAAAACCTTATTGTTAAATAGGTTTAATCGTGTCTTAAACAGGTCAGGAATGGCCAGCCCTAGGATTTTGCAATATTTTTGCATTTGCATAGTGTATCATAGTTAGAATTTGAATTTGTATTGATTCATCATCATCGTCATACTCAGTAAATCCCACCAATAGCAAAGCTAAGGTAGGGTCTGAGGTGGGTAAGATGTAGACAGCCTTACCTCTACCCTGTTGGAATAGAGAGGCTGCTTCCAGTAGACCCCCGACTCGATAGTAGTTTTGCATCAAGCCTTAGACATAAGGCACATAACACTCAGCAATTGAGACAAAGGCCGATTAGTGCATGTACCCCCTTGTCTTTCAGCTATCAACGGCACCACATGATGCATGATTAACCGTCCCCCTCTTTTAACGTTGTTTTCACGAAATTAGTAAAATAACGTTAAAATTAGTGCACTTTCACTTTTGCCCCCCAAGGGCCCACACATATATACATTATATTCGCATACCGCAAGCGGGGTGTAATCA
This sequence comes from Scalesia atractyloides, assembly GCA_947069175.1. NCBI lineage: Eukaryota > Viridiplantae > Streptophyta > Magnoliopsida > Asterales > Asteraceae > Scalesia > Scalesia atractyloides. Next base: position 99,839,274 of record CAMTDV010000024.1, on the reverse strand, counting down.
TGCATCATGTGGTTAGGGTTTAGTTAGAACTGTGAAAGTGAATTGTTTTGCTCCTTTGAGTAGTTCCTTCATTTCACACGATATTAAACATAATAGTTTAATATTTATCAAATTAAAATTTAATACGAGAATAATTAGTTTAAGACAAAATATCTGTTTTTGTTATTTAGTTTACTCTTTTTAAAGCTAAAACATGCTTACAGTGGACTCTTGAGCTTTGAAGAAGCAATTAGTGACTCTTTTGTCATAAAATGTATGCTAGTTTAAGAACAAAGGGAGTTTTAACTTTTAAATTGTTGGGCTAATTGGTGTGGAGGCCCGATCAAGGGAGGGTGGCCGGCCCTAGCCTTGGTTGGCCCACACGTTTTTTATTTGGCAGTTAAATTAGGGTTTTAATTTAGCCGGCCCTAGTTATCTCTATGTGGGCTTGGGCCTAACTTGGGGAACAAGTTTCCTAACCCTAGATTAGTCTCTATATATTGATATCATTGTACTTGTAATTCCTTAAGCACCTGAATAATAAAGAAACCCTAGTTGCAGCACAGTGGATGTAGGTCAGCTGACCGAACCACTTTAAATCTTCGTGTCGTTTATTGCTTTCGTGTGTGTGTGTTCAGCTTCGTGTGTGAGTTCAATCCTAGCGATCCTAACATAAATGATTTGTTTTCTACTACTGCTTTGACTGAACTTTCTAGCATGTGTAATTTTCTTGTGACTAGGTGGAGATCTTGATGTTTCTAAAGCTACCACGAAGCAAATTGATGAATCTATGTACCCTACAATGGTAAGGCTTTAATATTTGTTCTTGGTGTTGCAACGAAGTAGATAGATCGGTTTTCAGTAGTGTTCTTTGTTTAATATGTTGTATTGGGCTTGATGGATGCTGGCTAAAAGTTTGCAGTTCTTGTTAACGACTTTAGCTGATCATCTTTGTGATAGTTTATTTGAGCCTTTTTTTTCTTTTTGCAGATACACTCCCAAGGGGGACATGCATTTTTTCTTCTGTCTGATCCATACTCTGCTGGATCTCCACCTCAACACGCACCACCCTCAATTGAGGCCAGTTATGATAGACAACGCTCATCTGTCCCCGTGTTTTTTTCCTAATGGCTCAGAAGCAACTGTTTCTGGGCATAATTTAGAAGTGAATCATTCCTATGCAGTACCCTCAAGTTCAAAGTCTGCAAAGAAGACAGATGTACCTTCTTTGGGACTCCCAGCTTTAAGAACAGGTATTTTTGGGCTACTTTATTAATTGTATAACTAGATTCAGCGATGGGACCTACTGTTATTATTTAAGTCTTTGATACCGTATAATGTTGTCTTCCTGTTTGCTCTGCTCTTGAAATAGCCTTCATAATTCATATACATTATTAAAGCTATTTCAGTTTATAAAGTGTGAGGCCTTGTGTTTTGAGTGACTGATACATAGTTTTAGTAACTCTTAAGGATTATCGGATGATGACTTGCGGGAATCAGCCTATGAAGTACTGCTTTCATGCATTGCGTTTTCTGGGTAATCTCTCTTAGTCCCCCCCCCCCCCCCCCCCCCCTTTCTTAAACACATCAATCTCTAGTTAAACACGTTGTGTGAATAAAACATTTATTAGTTTCTTTCTACATTCTGTGCGTATTAACTTCCCAATATCATGTTAATATGTAACCCTATTCTATTCTACCCATTTCTAATCTTCGTTTGTCAATTTCGGACAATAGGATTTCTATTCATTCTTCAGAGAACCCAAAGAAAGATAAGGGCTCTAGATTTCTGACAGGGTTAAAAAATAGGCGAGGTAAAAGACATCTTAGGTCCCATTCTGTTGAAAACCACTTTGAGCACATTGACAACATTCGAGTTCAGATGCAGGTTAGTAATTTCTTCATTCTGAATCATCATAAGAAATAAAAGAGAGAAAATGAGATAAGGGAAAAGATAATCTAACACATATCAGAACAATGTTTGTGCATTGGCTCAAAACTCTTAACGTGTACGAAATGCAATTGTTTTTACTTTCTGGGTTAGTTACATCAAAATTAACTTAATTTTATCTTTATGTCGTATGTAAGAAAATAAATAATTTGTCTCTTTTCACTAGATTTCAGAGGCAATGGATGAATGCATTAGGCAAAGGTTGATGCAGTTTTCCATGAGAAAATCTCATGTGCAAGTTGATATTCCTCAAATCGTTATTGAGCTCTTAAGTGGCATACAACAGAATGATTTTTTGGTTGAAAGGTCTTACACACAATGGAGGAAACGTCAGGTACGCTTAATGGATTAATTGGTTTATTGTTATTTAATACCTTGAAGTTTGCGCTTTTGTTTGTAGCAGCTAAGCAGAAACCAATTTAATTTTTTAGTCCCACCATTTTCATTTAATGGCCTCTTTAGTTTTCCGAAAAGAGTCTAGTGCTGATGCATAAAGCACAAGTAGACATTCATCCAGTATCATGCTATGTTATTGTCATAACCTTGCCTGATGTATAGTTAAATTATTATTATTATTATTATTATTATTTATTTATTTATTTATTTATTTATTTATTTATTTATTTTTTATTATTGGACATGAATTTAGCGACTGAATTTATCTGCATACTTGATTTGACTATAGGTGATTTTTTATTTAAATATCTTCGTTGTTGCTTTTAATTCTGAAAATAATTTCATATAGGCAAATGTTCTAGAAGAACTCTTCTCGTCCGTCGATTATCCTGAAATGCAAGAACTTGGCATTTTACTTGACAAGATTAGAAATCCAGAGGTCTGTTAATCTCTTATTTGGATATATTTTTGTTTAGAATAAACCCTCTTGTGTTCTTTTTTACTAGTTGGTTGTTGTTTGTCACTTGTAGGAATGGAATGTTATTATGACTCCTGCTGAACGTGCTGAAGTCCTACAAGCTATTAGACAGGTGTCATCATCACTTTCCTCTATGCGGGGAAGTTCTCATGTTCATGGTGGATCAAATTACTGGAGTGCTGGTTATCACTTAAATATAAGACTCTATGAGAGGTTACTGTTTGGAGTATTCGACATTTTGGATGAAGGCCAGCTCATTGAGGTATATATTACTATATTAGTGCAGTTATAATAAATCTTACGTCAATGACAGTAGTTGGTTTTTTTTTCTATACAACTGATTCTTGTTATTCATCATTGAATTTTAAATAGGAACACGCTGATTATTTAAAGCTTGTCAAGTTGACTTGGGGTACATTAGGCATAACTCAGAAGATGCATGATGTTTTATATGGATGGGTGCTTTTCCAGCAGGTACTAACTCTAGGCTTAAATTTTAAGAAAGAGTAAAATGCCATTTTCATCCTTGAGGTTTGGCCAGTTTTGCGACTTTCGTCCAAAGGTTTGTTTTTCCGCATCTAGATCCAAAAGGTTTGAAATCTTGCCATTTTCATCCGCAGCTCATTAACTCCATCCATTTTCTCTGTTAAGTCAGGGGTATTTTCGTCTTTTTTGTTAACTTAAAAGGGCAATTCGGTTTTTTAAGGGGTATTCGGGTTTTTCACATAAAGTAAAAAAAGACCAAATTGCCCTTTAAGTTAACAAAAAAGACGGAAATACCCCTGACTTAACGAAGAAAAATGAATGGAGTCAATGAGCTGGATGAAAATGGCAAGATTTCAAACCTTTTGGATCCAGATGCGGAAAAATAAACCTTTGGATGAAAGTCACAAAACTGGCCAAATCTCAGGGACGAAAATGGCATTTTACCCTTTAAGAAACTATATATTTGAGTGAGAACTATACTTGCAGCTTATCTACATCTGGGAATACAATTCCTTACGGTGTAATTTTGCTTGTCAATTCTAATACCATTTATTTGCTGAAAGTTCATTGAGACAGGAGAACTTCAACTACTCGATCAGGCACACCTTCAATTGCAAAAAGTATTGTCTGGCAGCTTTAAAGAGGGAACCGAGGAACAATGTACAGACAGCCTAATGTGTACAGTTGCTGACAATGCTAGTGAAATCAGATTGAGCTTGGTGCAAGCAATATTTCGAGCAATAAGCCTCTGGTGTGATAGTAGACTTCATGATTATCACCTGCATTTCCGCGAGGTCCTTTTGTTTCCCGATCAAGCTACTATTTTCACATTTTACTTTTCTGCAATTAGCTCTTTAGGTGATTCATAATCTATATCTATACTATATAATAAAAGAAAGTGTTGGGGGGCGCTTGTCATCATTCTAGGTCATCTATTATTTGGTTTTCCTGCCTCTCTTTCCTAATTAATTATGGATGGTTATTATTTAATTATTGATAGTTATTATATTCATTAACAAATGAATTTAATATTAAATTAATTATGAGTTTTCTAAATAAACTTATTTTTAAGTCTCCAAATATCACCAAATTCAAAATTATGATCATTAAAATATTATAAAAATGAAGATTATGATAATAGTTGTTTTTTATGATTGATTTCTATAGATTTTCAAATATTTAATGTGGTTGGATGGTTTGAATGGTGAAAATACGTCATATAATAAAAAAAATACACTCTATTAATTAAAGTCCAAATTTTAGTCCTTAATTTTTTTATATGTGGCTATCCCACGTGAAGTTCTTTTTTTTTTGAAGACTTTTCATATTGTTATTGGTGTAAGTTATTGACGAATTATTCTCTTTTGTTTTTATCTCCTCTTCAGAAGCCGGTTTTCTTCCAGAAGCTGGTTTTCATGGGCTTAACTGTTGGAACAGATAGCTCTGGTACAGACAATGAAGTTAAGGTCAGGTTGTATGTTGAGAGATCTCTTAAAGCAGCATGCAGGCGGGTTAGTTTCTCGATAAACTATCCTTATACAATGACTGAATTGTTTTCAGTTTTCACTAGTGTCTTCTTAGCGACTATTAAAAAATTGATTACCGTCAGATAGAAGATACCATAAGTCTCGTATCTAAAATGGAGGGAAAGCATCTATTGGCTTTGCTTGCAACTGAAGTAAGAGTGGTTGCTGAAAGAGAAATGTCTGTGTTCTCGCCTGTTTTGTTCCAATGGTGTCCAGATGCAGGGGTCGTAGCCAGTGTACATTTGCACCGATATTATGGGAAAAAACTGGTTTGTCTTATACTCTTATGATCAAGTTGAATATTTTCTGTTTCTGTTCATGTCAATTTCCGACAGCCTATATGATTTGTTTGTAGAAACCATTTCTAGAAAATGTATCCCTTTCGGACGATGCTATATCAGTGCTTTCTGCAGCTCATAACTTGGAGCATTACTTGATTCAAGCTTTTAACTCCAAAGATGGAGAAAATGATGTTGGGTCATTTTTCATTCATGAAGTTGATTTCTACCAGGTTAGTATATTGCAGAACTTTAACGCTTTGGAACAAGGGCTGCTCATGAGCTAGCTACTTCGAAATATGTGCAGAAAACTAGTTTAGAGATTTCAATACACACCAACGAATATTGATCAAATTAGCCCCGTCATAGAAACGGTCAGATTTGATTTCTAGGTGTGTAATGTATTATCTATGTAAACAAACAATTAATAATATTTTGTGATTGTAGCATAAAAATGGTTTTTACATTAAGCTGCAGCAATATTGTATCATAATCATTTTTTTAAACAGAACGTAAAACATCCATGTTAATTTTTAGAATATAAAAGCTGAATAAAAAAATAGGGGGGCATTCTTTTGGAAATAGTGTCAGATTGAAGACAGTGATTTATTTTTGTACTGTGAGTTTGCTTTGCAATCTTTTGTTACGTAAGTATGGTACCGGAAGCATATGGGTTGAACTTATGACAAAGGAGCAAGGTGCTGCAGAAAAATCATTAAGTTCAAACAACCTGCTGGAATTAAGAGAATTATATGTGCAGCTAAATATATTTGTTGAAATGTAGATACACGTTATATAGTAATCTCACAGCATTATTTTTTAAAAAAATTCTCGTAGAGTATATATAAACCATTAGGTTTCGCTGTGATAAAGTCCAATATCTTTCTTTGATCCTGAATTCATGCAGATTCACAATATAAGCCGACCAATCATTCTAGATTGGCTGATCTCACAGCATGAACGCATAATAGAGTGGACGGGACGTACTTTCCACCTTGAGGTGAGGTTTAAGAATGAACAAGCCCAATTATTTAGTATGTGTACACACATCTATATGTGCTATCATGATGTCACTAATATATATATATTATTTATGCTACAGGTCTGGGAACCTTTATCAAATCAGCAGAAGCAAGCAGCTTCAGTTGTGGAAGTTTTTAGGATTGTAGAGGAGGTAGGCAGAATCATGAAAAACTAAACAAATTACACTAAATTCTGGCCTCTTTTCTCTAGTCGTGTTTTCATTGATCAATTTCACACAATGTCATGTACTTGATTCTCTTGTGTGGTCTTTGCTTTGCAGACAGTGGACCAATTATTCGGGTTGAGTCTTCCAATGGACATCGCACACTTGCAAGCGTTACTTTCAATAATTTTTCATGCCATAGATGGCTATTTGCAAAATTTAGTTAGCCAGTTAGGTACCACACATCTTTATACCAGAATTCATATTCTAATAATCTTACTTGTTGCTTCTCATTGCTCATTTTTAGGTTAATAGTTGATCATGCATGTAAATTTGTGATGGATTAGTTGCCAATCTAAGTAATTATACTATTCTTACATGAATGCAGTTGAAAAAAACCATTTATATCCTGCCGCTCCCCCTTTGACCCGTTACAAGGAGACGATGTTCCCGATAGTCAAGAAACAAGTGCTTGATAGTGTTATTCTTGATGAGGAAGTGGATGAGAAGTTGAAAGGGTTGACAGCTGTCAAACTGTGTGTCAGATTAAATACCCTTGAAGTGAGTCCCACTTTTCTTGAACCTAATATTTACGATGATAATATTGTCGAAATATATTTGCTGGTCTTCAGTTTTGAGATCTTAATTGTTATGATATGCAGTATATGCAGAAGCAAATTGACATACTAGAAGATGGAATTAAAAAATCATGGGCTTCTACTATGGTATCAAGAAACAGTAGAGACTGTAAGTTCTGTTCAATGTGGATGTGAAAGTTTATATTATACACGTAATTTCTGATCATTGAGGTAAAGTTTTCTAAAGCAATGTACACAGTTCTAACCTTATTCTGTTCTATCCAGCTAAATTGTCTATGGGAACCAATTTTATACACGAAGATAGTGAAGCAGTTGATGAACTATTTGTAGCCACTTTTGACACCATCAGGGATTCAATAGCCGATGCTATCAGAAAAAATTGTGAATTAGTTGGTAAGTTGATGAGCTCAGCACATTCTTTTAGTTTTGGAAAAATTTACATGTTTTCATATCATTCAAGGAGTTTGTTGAACTTGTAGGAACTAGAGTTGTCTTCTGGGATTTAAGAGACTTGTTTCTTTCCCGTTTATATCATGGTAGCGTGGAAGGAGCTCGGTTGGAGAATTTCTATCCACAACTTGATAGTGTAAGTGTCTTTCTTTATATATATATACATGTCTCTGTGTGCGTGTGTAAAATCATCTCCACGTGTTGTATCATGTATGCATGTGCGTGTTTCTTCATTTAAATAAAACTACCGCTCCATACTTATCACGGTTCTGAAAATGTCTAATATGATGAGTATTCTACAGGTCCTCAACCAAGTATGTGGTCTAATTGACGATACACTTAGAGACAGGGTGGTGGCTAGTATTTGTAGGGCTGCGCTGGTATGATGTATATACTTTTTTTACATGAGCCTTTTTTCAGATTCTGATATAATATATTCATTTTATAGGAAGGTTATGTATGGGTACTACTGGACGGTGGTCCTTCTTGCGCGTTTTCTAATTCAGATATCACCATGATGGAAGAAGACCTTAATATGTTAAAGGTACAGTGCTGATTGCGTGTTTTAATTACATCTATGTTGACAGAGATCGTGAAATTAGGGAACACAATCAGGAAAAGTAAACGGTTTATTGAATGATTCAAAGGCAGATTACAAGATGATGATATACGAAAATATAAAAGAAGAACAGAAACAGAGATAATCCAGGGCCTAGCCCTCTTTCACTGCACAAACGCAGGAGCCCAAACGAACTAACAAACTTAATCCTACCTCTAACACGCTTTATTCTATATTACTTATACTACTCCCATATTACACTTTAGCCCCTTAAGAACACATATAACTCACTTCCCTCTTATAGTTGATTCCGATCATATGTATTTTAGATGAATGATCTGCACCAAATAGAAATTAACTTTACGTTTTTTTCCCGATTTTAACAACCAACTTGAAGTTAATCGCAAATGAAAACCAACTTTCATTTCGTACCACTTATCAGTTTTAGCAACGGCTTGTAGCAACAAATGGCATGTTTAACCGATAGCAAGTCATATTTCGAACACTAAACATTTGTCGAGGTGGCATTTTATTTGTCTTCTTAGTGTATATGTATGCCCTACATGGCATCTGATTTGACATTTAATAACTATTTTCTAACAAATTTTAATATAAATATTATTTTATAACTAATTTTTTTAAACTTAAGCGTTTTTAATAGTTAAAATGGGGTTTTTTTTGTTAATATCAGTAATAACTTGTAATTTGACTTGTATTTTGTTCCTGATACGGATTTGGTTGCTAAAATCAAGATAGTGAATAACGTTCATCCGAAATGTGCAAATTGTTTTTATATAAACTTTATAAAGCTCAGCTCTGTATTTTGTCAATTTTTTTCAACGCTATCAGTTCATTTAATATATATGCATATATTTAATCCAATTGAATAAAGATCAATTTATGCGTACACGAATAATACCACGTTTGGATCCAGGATCTTTTTGTTGCTGATGGGGAAGGTCTTCCTCGTTCACTAGTGGAGATGGAATCAAAGTTTGCCCATCAAGTTTTGAGCCTTTTCTCTCTAGATGTATGCATCTTTCACATCTGTTTTCGTACAGAATCAAATCATTCTAATCGTAAAAAAAGATAGTTACATGCACTCTCATCCTTGTCCCTTGTGCAGGCTGAATCAGTGATCCATATGTTGATGATGGCAAGTGAAAACATGTCCACTGGATTTGGATCGGGAATTCTCGGACAGAGATCTTTAGAGGATGCTAACACGTTAGTACGCGTTTTATGCCACATGAAGGATAAAGAAGCCTCCAGATTCTTAAAATTGCATTATCACCTGCCTCCATCTTCAGGTGAATTCTCGATTTCTCGGTTCTACAACTTTTAGTTTCATGGTTTTATTTGCCATACGTAAAATTTCTATATCTAGGTTTTAGCTAATTGCATCTAAAATCGACAAATGTCATCCAAATAGACTGTAGGGCCGCAAACGAACCGAACAAACACGAACAAGACCTTGTTCGTGTTGTTTGTTAAGAAATATATGTGTTCACGAACTGTTCAATGAACACTTACTGAACGACGTATTCGTGTTCGTTTGTTAACTTTAGGTAACGAACGAAAACGAACATTGATGAAGACAAATGAACACAAACAAGCATTTGTGAACATTATTAGTGACACTTATTAAATATTTTATTTGTTGGAATTTTGACGTATTTAAATAAAATATAAAAACTAAAAACACTAACAAGCTATCAAACACAATCAAACGTGTTACCGAACGTTCACGAACATAAATGAACGAACACGGCCTCTGTTCATGTTCGTTCATTTAACTAAACGAACGAAATTTCTTGTTCGTGTTTGTTTATTTAATAAACGAACCAACACAAACGAACCTCCCGCCGAACGATTCACGAACTATTCATTAAACATTTGGTTCGTTTGCAGCCCTGAAATAGATTGCTTGCAAGTGTTTTAACTTTTTGGATTAACATTATTTAAATTTACCAAGGCATAGAGGTGGCAATTTTGACCCATATATACATATTAACGGTTGATTCATGTTATCTTTTATTTCCAACGGCTAAACTGGCTGTAAAACAAAAGAATCAATCTAAAGGAAGGGGGTCAAGTGGGTTGAAAGTGATCTGAATTATAGCATGAATATTTAACTGGCCCTACTTACGGGACAAACAATGTCGTTGAAACTTTATTTTCCAATATGGTATACGGGATTTAAGGTTGTAACATATTAATTTTGACGCGCAGATTATGTTGATTCTCCATCCAACGAGTCAACTCCAAAAGCAGCCATGGGAGCCGAGTTTCTAAGAAGTGCATCAGTCAGATGGGGAGAGAAAGGTAATAGTAGCTTTAGACTGTTAAAGAAGAGATTTCAAGGCGGTTCATTTAGATGGAGCTAGATTTTCGATATTTTATAATTTTATATACTAAACTGTCTGCTGTTCAGGATATTCGTTCATATTGGTAGTATCATATTCATTTCGTTTTTGTTGTGTTTGATATTCATTGCATTCAATATTATCCGATGAAATAAACATTGATATGCAAAAAAAAAAAAACTTTGGTTCGGAGTTTTGACTAAACCTGTCAACGGTGCAGATCCCCGTCAATGATTTGACCTGACTTAGGATCTAACTAAATGAGCCTAGGTTTGACCCATTAGCTAACGGATCTTAATCTAAATGGGTCGAATCTTGCCCTGTGTTACTCTTTTTTCTATGACCATATGCATACGATAAAAACGAAGTTAACGGCTGCAGCACTTGCGTCGAAGTCCAATGGCGGCAGTCACTCTGAGCCTTAAGTTTTTATGTTCTTGTAGTTTTGTGGTGAAAAGTGAGATGCCCATATGCATATTAATGGGTTTGGTTTTGTTTTAATTTTTTTTAATATACAAATAATGCTTGTGTTTGAATATATTGTCTAGTTAAGACTATTTTTACATTAATGCACATGTTAATGTGATTTAGTGTTCTTGTTTCTGAATTTATTGTGTCAATAGACTGAGTTACTCTACATGAATACATGCATATATGTCTCATTGTGTTTTGAGTTGTTTTGTAAAATAAATATTCTATGTACATTTGTGTAATAGGAGATATAATGTTTTTTTATTAGACAATTTGCTTGATTTTTTCATTCATAACCTAAACTCCTAAAGGCCATTTATGGGCTACAAAAAGGGAACTTAATGGGATTAAAATTAGAGCTGCAAATGAACCGAACGAACACGGCCAAGGCTGTGTTTGTTTGTTAAGGAAATAATGTGTTCACAACAGTTCATGAACACTTACCGAACGAGATTTTTTGTTCGTGTTCGTTAATTAAGGAAATGGGCGTGTTCGTTAATTATGGAAATGGGCGTGTTCGTTTATTAATTTTAGGTACCGAACACAAATGAACTTTCATGAACACAAATGAACACAAACAGGCATTTATGAATGGAAACGAACACAAACAAGTGTTCATGAACACAAATGAATACATAGGAACATAAACAAGCGTTTTTGAACTAAAAGGAACACAAACAAACGTATGCTAAATGTTGAATAAAAAGGAATTTTACATCACAGACATAAAGATACGCTCAAAATATACTAACCAAATTATTCAAACAGAAGTACTTGGCTTAACTTGATAAACATTATCAAGATAAAGCAGTGTCTTAAAAAACAATTAGATACCGAACAAAAACGGCCTTTGTTTATGTTTTATTTGTTAAACTAAACAAACAAAATTTCTTGGTCGTGTTCGTTCATTTATTAACGAACGAACACAAACGAACTTCCCATTGAACGGTGTATGAGCTGTTCGCTGAAAGTTCATTTCACTTACAGCTCTAATTAAAATGACCTATTATTCGACTTGACCCGCCACTTATAATGTAGAACATGGGATCCGTCATCTCAGACACGTGATTTTATAAACCAAGATACACATCAACCATATTTGAGAAATAAGGGCCATCTACGAAGCTGAGTAAGATAAATGTTTATGATTACAAACATGTAAACCACATTTCAGATATTTCTTTCATGTTGTTAGATTATGAGGCCTGCTTGGCACATGCGAGTTTACCTACCTAAAGTTATGTATATCATTTTCAACAATCTCTTCTTCATTATCGTTGCATCTTATTTTATCCATCATTTCATTTTTTACATTTAACGTATTGTGTGGCTTTAATCTTGGTTATCACAATACCATTATGAGTGTGCATATGCGAGAGCTTATGGATCCATCATTGTCTAAACAACCTTGATTTCTTTCTTTACCTCTCTTTTTTCGTCCATCTTTTATATAAGTTATATGATTGCTATCTTAAAGTAATATGATCATCATGGCAAAAATAACAATAGTGTGTATTCAGAGGCTCAGAGTCGTCCCTGAAAATTGAATTTCGTAGAGCGAGAAAAGACAGGCCCCTAAATCATTACGAAGCCAGCTCAAGCTTGTCCCTTGAAACTATTATTTATTGAGGGTGTGAAAGTATTACAAACAAATTTGAGGAAATTAAGCATTAAAAACAATTCACATGTGCCATTTGTATATGTTATATATACATGATGCCAAATCCTAGATGACAATTACTTTATTATTAAAAACCTAACTTTAGGAATAGTTAGCTTTTCATTTTTTTAAATTGATCACAAGTTATTGTTTTCTCATATTAACCATAAGTTTTTTTATTCTTCCAAATTGACCACACAAGATTTACATTATATACATATATATAGTTTTCTACACTTTTATAATTTTAATATTATAATAATAATTATTACTCTATTACTAAAAACCCAACTTTAGGAATAATAATAATGATTTTTTTTACTTTTTAAGTTAAATACATTTTCGTTTTTTTCTTAACTTTAATGACTTTTTTTTATGTATCAAGGGTTGGGATAAGCTTGGTGTCAACCAGTATCAAACCGGTACTGGTATTGAAAATACTGGTGCAATCCTGTTCTGTATGGTACATGAAGGTAAAAATCGGCACCAGCGTACAGAAAATGCCAAAAGCCGGTACCGAATTGATATTGAAAATCTTTTAGTTCGGAAAATTCGATACTACTACCGGCTACCATTTGCTCACCCTGATCACGGCTACCGTACGAACAACAAAGGTATAGTACAACTTTTTTTTTTTGTTGATTTTCTTCAACTTTTAATGATTTCTTTTTTTTTTAGTTTCAAGGGTAGCGATGAGCTCGGTACCAACCGATACCAAATCGGTACTGGTATCGAAAATACCGGTTACGGTACCGGTAAATGAAGGTAAAAACCGGTAGCGAATCCGTACCGGGAACGCCAAAATTCGATACTGAATTGGTACTTAAGATCTTTCGGTTCGAGATATTCGGAACTGATACCCAGTCCCATTTGCTCATATTTGACCACGGGTTTCATCGAACAACATCATTACTATACAACTTTTCAGTTATCTTTTAGTGTTTTTTTCTATATTTTTTTATTCTTGTCAGCGGTTCCGTACGCAACGGGCTCATAGTGATTTCAAAACACATGTAAACACAGACTAAATAACAGAAGAAGTTCGCCGCAACGCGACGACGGTAATAAACCTAGTTAAAGTTGACAAACAAAAGAAGCCACACCAATAATGAATACGTATACATAATATTTTATGACTTTAATTTACACTTAGATCATGTGTAGTGAGAGTGTTATACGACACGTGGCGTTTTAGTAAGCAAGGGATATTATAGGGCTTGAAGTTTAAAAATGGTATAGTGGTATAACGCCCTTGGAATGATTACCTAATTATTTTTGAAGCCATAATCCTACGGTTGTTCAAATGGAACCAACAACAAAAGCAGCGTTTTAATGATAACGCCGAGTTCGAAGATCACGCCGCGGGGGCGGTGGTTAGGCATTATGGACTGTGAAGTTGGCCTCTTCAGACCACTTCATTTCCACACTACACATGGTCTTATGAGTCAAAGGGTCTCTTCAAGCCACTTCATTTTCTCAATACACATGATCTTATGGGTGAAAGGGGCATGGCCCCTCTCACTTAATAAGGATTCCGTGCTGCATGAAAAATAAAAATAAAAACGCTATTGCTGGGTCCAGAGACTTATGCATTGACTTAAGATGGTTTTTTCAACTCGAATACAAACATTTTGGTATATAATGCACGGATGTATAAACTAGATAGATAACTTAAAATATGTATTCTTTCTAAAAAATATGTACCCTTCGGAAGACTGTCCTTGGCGGTTACCCACCCCGCCCCTCCCTTGCGCCGGACTGTGTGTACTACACATAAAAGTTGCTACCGTGATCAATTTCTCTATAAATCATATCGTACCCACCTATTTTTTTTTAATTTGGCATCAACTATTTTATTTTTTAATTTTTTTATCTATATATACAAGTCTTAAAACTATATGTACAAACCACTATTGCATATAAACATTTATGTTTTTTCCCTTACATTATTTCTAAAATTAAAAATCTTCCCTTAGAGAGTTAGAGTATTAGTATAAGTATCGTATAACCCTTTATTGTTTCCTTTTAGTTTTAATAAACCATATGCTTTATAAATTTATTTAACTATTATTATTACTAGTATTATTTTATAAATTCAAATCCGATTGGCTTGTGAGTTAACACGTCGCAACGCGTGTGTGTTGTTTTTACATGTAATTTTTGTTCGGTTTAACGGTACCGTCGCAACGCGCTACACTTTTTTTACATGAGATTTTAAATATGGTCAACTGGGAATTTTTTTGATTTTGTATTTTGATATATATTTTACGATTTAACGTTTTTACGTATATTTTTTATTCAATATAACGGTCTGGCTGCAATATGGTCTTTAACTACTAGTTATATATAAGTTACAAATAATAAATCAAACTTTTATTGTACTTATATCCTTTCGGTTTATTAGTTGGATTTTCTTCTTAGTCATACTCCCATGTTGCACTCCTTCTCGCCAAACGTTGACTTTTTTCTGTATGCTCTTTGAAAATATTATCGTGTTTGTTACTTACACTTTACATGCACTTAATTTTTAAAGACAAAGTTGCATCAAATTTTTTTGAATTTTTTAAATTCAAACAATAATTTTGTTTTCCTTAGTACATATTTTAAATTGAAAAAATATATATTTTATAACCATTTTTATTGACAAAACAGTTTGATTTATAAAGACGTGGTTCTGTAGAATTCTGATATCTTTTTATGAAAAATGAAATGAATATAACCTTTTTTATCAATTAAAATATTTGGAAGGTTAGGGTTTGCAATTCAGAAAGGATTGGCGGCGCAACTTGTTGCCCGGCTATCTTCTGTTTTGATGTAACTTAGCAAGTTTTCTGGTTTATATATGAAAAGAAGTTCATATTTAAAACAATATATTTCATATTATTAAAGGTGAATAATATTATACAGATTTAAAACTTCTTAAACAATATATTATTCATCATATCACTATTATTAAACTCATAAAAGATTAGTAAAATACAATACAATAATTTAGTTCGTTTGTTCATATATAATCACTTGGCATTTTGTCAAATGACGTGCTCCTCCTCCTCCCCACAGACATTAAAAAAAATCTTGTATAGTTTTCTAGAAATTTAGTTTGTCTCGTTCATAATTATTATTTATTACTCTATATATACTCGACCTCTAAACTACCTCATTTATTGCTATAACAAGTAACAACGTCAAAAAATCGTTACCTTGGGGAAAGGAAAAAAACAAACAAAAAATCTTGTGACATTTTGAGAGATTTGGAAGTCAGGAAACGACAAACTTTTCAACAACCCAAATGGTGTTTACTATAATAGAACGGTGGATTTTATCAAAGAAAACTCAGTCTTTTCTTTTGAAGTAGGTTGAAATTTTGTAATATCAATTGGGCTAGATTGTAAGATTTTAATATTCGTGACGCTATTTTGTAATCCTTCGAGTTCCTGGTCCGGTTTCTATATTTTGTTATATAGAAGTTTCGGCATCAAGAAAAACAAAAAATCTTATAAGTTGGAGAATTCTAATGAAATCGTTTTAAAAGTATATATGATCTCCGCAAAAAGTTTGGAATATAATATTGATAATTATTGACAGATAGAAAAAATTATGCTCATAACTTGATTCCATAAACTTCAAAAACTCGTCGACTTGCTAAATTTACATATTTTTTCTGTATTAGTTAATTTAGAGAGAAATATATACGTATATTAAGTTTTGAGTTAATAAATATGTCTTCTTAGTGGAAGATAAAGTTTAAAAAAGACTATAAAGGGATTAAAAGAAATAATAAAACAATAACACCTATCTTAATGGATTGTATATTATGCATTGATGATACTCACACTTGACAGATCAAATTGAAAATCTAACTTATCTAAATCTAAATTCGAAATATATAAATAAATGTAAATAATTATATAATAAATGAAGAGAGAATAAAGCAATTTAACATAAATAAATAACTATATAATAAATGAAGAGAGTCTTTCGGAAAACATAAGGCTTGCGGAAATAATAAATCTAACGGATTATATTTTGTAATTATCTTGTAGATTGTAATGATTTTCGTAGCATAGATCGAGTTTTGATTTCTGGTTACTGTAAGTAACATGTCAGCCCTAAACGAATTGAGGTATTAGATGAACCCTTGCACAAGTCATCGACTTAGCTCATGTTCTGATCTTCGAATACCGATGTTATCCTTCAACGCAAATTAGCTCATTGATCTACCCTACGTGGGTTCTTTGGTACCCATTTAACCATCATGGCTATAGATGTCTTGGTCATTAAACCAAGTAATATATCATTTCATTTCATTATTTAATGATTCATGCTTGCTAGTTTGCTACTTAATATACTCATTCGAAGTTGCATACAGAAATACTATGTACTAGAAGTGTGTAGCATAAAAAAGGAATGATAAGATTCTTCAAAATGTACACCACACGTGTATACTTTTAAAACTAATACAATTAAACCGATGTGTATTTGTTAAAGCAAAATAAGTATGTTTCGTCTCCTAACTCTTTTCTAACACTATTTTCTAGATATAAGAAATTTAGGACCGAATATTAGTAGTGTACCGATATCGTATCATACTGTTACCGATCAAACATATATGGTAGGGTATTCGTTTTTAAATTTAGCTCAATTTCAGTATCGATGCTATACGGTAGAGTATCGGTTCAGAATTTTTAACGATATAATACCATACCATACTGATGCTGACCGAAAGTACACAGTAAAATATTCAACTTGGTTTTAGCTAAGTTTTAGTACTGATATTATGTGATACGCTACTAATTCAATACAATACCAGCACCAATCTTATCGCATGTATTTTCAACCCGAAAAGTCTTTTTCAAAAACAAAAAAGTGATTCTATTTTAGAGCTAAAGATGGTATTTGCAGACAATTAACACATAAAATTATGTGGTATCCTATTATCATAAGGAGTCTATGATATAGAACACTTAACTATGTAATCATTTAATCATATTACAAAAATAAATAAAAATTAAAATATATTAGATTTAAATAACCAAAACTTTCACCAATTGGTCAATAAGACTTTTAACTTTCGATTTGTATCATATCACTCCTAACTTTCAACTCACTGGCCGATAACATTCCCAAACTAATTGAACCCTAACTCAATTAGGTTTTTTGTTTATGTGGCACTTGTTTGTTGACGTGGCATCTAACGTGGATTTTTTTGATGATGTGGCATCTGACTTGGTTTTTTTGACATGGCAGCTGGCGTGACATTTGATTTAGCTTTTTGATGATGTGGCACTGGTTTGGTGATGTGGCAACTGATGTCAGCAAACTGGGTTAGTGTTGGGAGTGCTATTGATCAATAAGTTGAAATTGAGAGTAGTGTAATACAAATCAAAAGTTATGAGTGCTGTCGGTCAATCGATGAAAGGTGGGTTTATCTAACTCAAAAAACAAAATATTTAATATTTCAAAAAACAAAATATTTATTTTTTTTTTGAACGATAAATTTGAATAACTGACGGATATTCAATTTAAAAGAAAACCAAATAAATCTGAGAAATAACTTATCACAACAAAATATTTAATTTGATTACAATATTATATTATAATCTAGTAGCATTAAACTTGTAATAAGAATATTTCTCTATAAAAAATCGATCAAGACAAATTTCATTAAGTTACGATAGTATATTTAAGAAGAAAACACATTAATAAAAAATAATTAGAAACGTTTAGAAATATCAATCAATGAACACAATAATATAATAATAGCCTTTTCTAGATTTTTGTACACACTTTTTCTCTGTGGACCAGATATGTTTTTCTTTAAATATCCTTCTCGAACCCACGACCAGCCGGCAACCATTTCCATAACCTCATTTAGTCATTTCTTTACTCCCCACCAAGAATCTTCCAGAATTCCCTCCATTCTTCCTTCCTTTTCCACCGTTTTCCCACCGGTCCGGCCAATTTTCCGGCCACTTTTACTTTCATAGTTAGGTAATTAAAGTGATTACCAACACAAGTTGTTATTTAGTATTAAACTAGATTCGGGTTCATGTATCTGACATGATTTCCGGGTTTGTTTGAAGCAATGTTTTAAAATCCGGTTTTAATACCGTACCAGATTGGACTCAGAAACAGTTTAACCTAGTGTATTGGGCGGTTTAACCGGGTGTACCTGACGGTTTAAATGGTTCTATCGGACGGTTTAACCGGTACTACATTGAAGTAAACGGAACCGTTTGAACCCATTGTACCTGTTGAACCATTCGGTAGAACCGCTTAAACCGCCCGGTACATCTGGTTGAACTGCCAAATACACCAGTTTAAAGAGTTTCTGAGCCCAATCTGATACAATATAAAAACTGGATTTTAAAACATTGTGTTTGTTAATGTTTTTTTGGGTTTGATTGTTATTATTTTTGGATACTGAACGGGTATAAAACTAGTTTAAACAAAATATTTAATGGTGGAAATTGAAAATAATTTTATTGTGGAATAATTTTAGCCCATGGCTTTATAGCCTAGTGGCATCTTGGTGGTGGTTCTAGGTTCGATTCTCACAAGGGGTTTTCATGTTTATTGGGTTTCCTCCTAAATTGGTGTGACATTAAGACTAGTGGAGATGGATATGATCGGGTGGTTCCTCTGGTGGCACGATGATACTCCAATGGTTCGTCAGTGATCCAAATTTGCCGTTAAAAAAAAGTTGTGGAATATTAATGTTGCTTTACAAATATTTAAAAATTTAATATCAGGGTGCTTTAAATTTAATGCTGGAAATTGAAAATAATTTGATTGTGATTTTATTTTATTTTTTTGTTATGTGTAGTGATTTTGCAAAAGGATCAATGGCGACTTCACCGGTGGAGAAAACCGGTGAAATGAACGGAGAGACTAATAGAACTATTCCGACGCCGTTTTTGACTAAAACATACCAGCTTGTTGACGATCCGGCATCGGACGATATGATTTCGTGGAACGAGAATGGAACCGCGTTCGTTGTTTGGCGACCGGCCGAATTCGCTCGAGATCTGCTTCCAAAATACTTTAAACACAACAATTTCTCGAGCTTTATTCGACAACTAAACACATATGTAAGTATTGTGTTATCAGATTAGAGAGTTTATTAGGATGGGCCACGCGCTCATGTGATCTCTGTATATTGTATTATTCAATGATATTGAGATCACAATGATCCTGAGCCCGTGGACCCACACAAACATTTATTGTGAACTCTGTATATTGTATTATTCAATATTACAGAGATCATAATGATCGTTAGAAACCTAAGCCCGTGGGCTCATATTAATACAGTCCAATAGTAAGGACTGTATTTGACGTTACCGATAAAAAAATAGATAAGATATGAGTTTCGTTTAAGTTGGTTTTCCTAATTTTTGCTTTCGAATGCAGGGGTTTAGGAAAATAGTATCCGATCGTTGGGAATTCGCGAATGATTACTTTCGTAAAGGTGAAAAATCGCTTCTACGAGAGATTCACCGTAGGAAACTCTCTATTGCTCCGGCTACACAACCTACGCCAGCGGTAGCAACTGCGATCCCCTTGGTGACTATGCCGATTACCACATCTTCTCCAGGAAATTCAAGTGAAGAACTAGGCGGATCATCAAATTCGTCACCAATTGCTACGATGATCAATGGCCAAACGTGTACCTCAAGGACACATCTTCTTGAGGAAAACGAGCGATTGAAGGAACAAAATTCTAGTTTGAGATGTGAACTTGATCATCTAAGAAGTATGTGTTGCAATGTTGTTACTATGATGTCTAATTTCATTGTGGGACAACCGGAGATTGAATTGTCGGAGAAGGTGGTTGATGGTAGTGCTAGCGATTCGATGGTGGAAGATAAGATGTGTCCGCGGTTGTTTGGGGTGTCGATTGGCGCTAAACGTGTGAGAAGGTACGACGAGAATGCCATTGGAGAACAACCTATGCAATAACAAACCTCATTGTAAATTTAGTATTTAGGTTGTACTAATTTCTATTCTTGATGAAAAAGTCTCAAAAACACAAAAGGAAGTGTTCACATCAATATAGGAGACATTACATTTATGTTATAATGTTGTTTCATTTATAGAGGTATATTTGAAGTAGATGTTTTTGAAAGAGTGTTTTTATTCAAGTAGGATAAAACAAATATAACCTATACAGTATCATAATGATACAATTTGAAAGTTAGTTTACAATAGTGAGACTGAGCTTGAAAGTATATATTATTAAAAGTACATGTATCACTAGTGGCGCAGGTTAGGGGCGCCCGACTCCCCGAACTTTTCGCTCAGTAGTTTTATGTATGTAGTTTTTGTATAAAATTTTTGCTCAGTAGTGTTATGATGTAGTTTTCGTATAGGATTTTTTTAGGTATATACGTTTTCGATCCCTGGTTTTATAATTATTTTAAGTATATATGTTTTTTACCCACAGTCAGAGATCTAAAGCTTCGCCACTCTGATCACCTTAAGACTTGGAATGATGGTGAATGGTTAGAAGATTATTGGATTGAAACTAACGATACAGATACCAAAAAGAGGCCTACATGGTGACGATAGTGGGTTTAGTTGGGAAAGAATGGTGCAGTGTTCAGTTTAAATTTTTCGAAAAACAACCTTAATAACAACTATAACACTTTATAGTTTTTGTTTTATTATAATACGCAATTTTTAACCTTTTAAACGCCTACTTAAATGTAAATCATTAGCAAAGACGCTTACATGGGCATTCAATGATGACTAAACTTCCCAATACATGTCTTATTGTTATCCTACATAGGATCTACACGAATATTCACATGAATCATCACATAGCGAGTCTCAACGCATTTTTATTTCCAAATAAGGTCATGTTATATGTATATTATATGTTTCAATACAGGGCGTTATTGCCAAATTTATCCATCTCGTTTGTTTATTCAATTTATTCTTTTGGATCTTGTATCATACTTTTCATAAAGTAGTTGTATTCAACTTGTATTCTAATTTGTCGGCCACATGTTATTTAAATGTGACTCAGCGTTCTAAAAGTCAATAAGTTGGTTTAAGCCAAGTAGCCAACTAGCGTCTGGTTCTCGTAACAGTCGATAGTCCTTTTAGTGGCGCCGTGACGGAGCTTGAACGGAAACTAAGTGGGGACCAGACTTTAAAAATCCAAATTAGTGAGGACTGGACTCTTAAAAATCCAATATTTTACACTAAAAAAAATAAATTACTGGTAAAAAATAACACCACGCGGAAAAATAGGGGCATTATCCTCCGCCCCTGAGTCCCCTTGTGTTCGTTTATCGCATCTGATGTTCTTGAGTCTCAACATACAATAGATTGTAGTGGTGAAAAAAAATAAAATCAGGACACGAAAAGAAATAAAATCAAAACAGGTTTTGCTAGGCTACCAATTTCATACACACCCCTACCTACCCATATGAGTTCCCAACCTATAATTTGAAATGGCTCCAACCAGGGTATACCCAAGCCGAATCAGTCAAAACCTGAAAAAGAACTGGAAATGAACCGAACCCTCCCATATAAAAAAACTGGCTCCATAGCCGACCCAGTCCCACCAACACCTAGTTATTGACTCGTTGACTAGAACCGCAACCAGTTTTGACAAAAACTCAATTTTGTGCACCCCTAACTAGGGGTGCAGACGAGCCGAGCAACTTGCGAGCAACTCGAGATCGGCTTGGGAAAAAGCTCGTTTACTTATCGAGCCGAGCTTGACATGTGAAGCTCGTCAATATTAGTTTTTATTAATGTTTTATAACATTTACCCCCTAGTTTGACGCCCCGCTTGCGGTATGTGCATATAATGTATACATGTGTGGGCGCTCGCCGGGGGGGGGGGGGGGGGGGGGGGAGGTGAAAGTGCAATAATTTTTAACGTTATTTTACTAATTTTGTGAAAATAACGTTAAAAGAAGGGGATGGTTAATCATACATCATGCGGTGGCGTTGATAGCCAAAAGACAAGGGAGTACATTCACTAATTGGTCTTTTTCTTAATTGTTGAGTGTTATGTGCCTTATGTCCAAGGCTTAATGCAAAACTACTATCGAACCAGGGGTCTCACTGGAAGCAGCCTCTCTATTCCTAAGGGGTTGAGGTAAAGCTGTCTACATCTTACCCTCCTCAGATGGATTTACAGAGTATGATGATGATGATGATTTACCCCTAATTTAATTTTTTTAGTAAACGAGCCGAGCCAAACTTATTTAAACTTGTTTACGAGCTGAGTCCGGACCTAAAAAAAGCTTGTTTAGTAAACGAGCCCAAACTCGAGCTTTACTTATCGAGCTTGCGAGCCTAAACGAGTATATTTTTATTTAATATATTAATTATTAAATAACAAACGAGCCGAGCTCGAGGTTGAAAAATTACTTACGAGCCGAGCTCCAGCTCTTATCAGTTAATCGAGCTCGAACTCGGCTCGGCTCGTTTGCACCCTTACCCCGATCCTGTTGTGCTGGTTTTGGGTCATGGGCTAGGACCAGCTTTGCTAGTAATTGATTATTGGGCTAAACCAACCGAGCCCACAGTTTCTGAATTAATATTGGTTCAAAAAAAAAGACAATTAAACTCTTAGGCCCATTTATGTAAGTAGTCCATGTAACAATAGCCCAATATCCAAAACTCAGAAGCCCAAACTAAACAGCCCACTGTCAGTTTCAGAGGGAAACAAACTTTTTTTTATTTTTTATTTTTTATTTTTATTTTTATTTTCGCAACAGATTAAACATCAAAAGCTGAAGAACAATTAGGGTTTTGTAACCGCTCACAACGATGAAGACGAAGAAGAAGAAAATCAAAACTTCATCTTCACAATCTCATCGCACCGATTCAGAACCGTCGAATCTCGATCTCCACACGGCGGCCGTTAAAATCGCCGTCGCCCAGATCTGCAAATCCGTCGGATACAAAGCCGCTCAAACGTCAGCACTCGAAACCCTAACGTCCGTCGCCGTTAACTACCTTACGTCACTAGCGAAGTCCGCCGTTACTTCCGCCACTTCCACCGGCCGTACAGAGTGTAACCTCTATGACGTCATCCGAGCACTCGAAGACCTCCATGCTGACGTCGGATTCACCGGAAACTCAGATCTGAATAAACGGTTATGTTTACTCTCCGATTCATCAATTCTTCGCGAAACGATGAAATTCGTATATTTCACCCGCGAAATTCCGTTTGCGAAACCGTTGCCTCGCCGCCGGTTTACAGTTCCGGCGAATTCGCCGTGTTTTGGTGCTGAGAGTGTGAAATGGAAGCATATTCCGAGGTGGCTACCGGAGTTTCCTAAAGTTGTTGACGGTGGAGGAACAACAACAACGGTTGGTTCGGCAACTAATGGGGATGAAACTGGATGTGAGAAGACGGAATTTGATCGGAAAGTTGATAAGTTGCCGGAGAAAAGGAAGAAGGTGAGTTTTAGAATCGGTTGTGGTGGCAGAAGTGTACTTAAGATGAAAACTGGGGGTGATTTGAGGAGTGGGATGTGTAAAAAGGGGAAAAGAGTTTTATGTGAAATTTATGAAGATTATAATGGTGATGATGAAAAGATTGTAAATGGTAGTTGTAGTGGTAATGATGAAGTTAAAGTTATACAATATACAAGGAGGAAGAAGAAGAAATTACAAGAATTTGAATACTTTTGAGTCAATGTTTTAAAATTCGATGGTTTTTATACCGTATCGGATTTGGCATAAAAACGGTTTAAACAAGATGTATCTGGCTGGGTGTGCCAGACGACTTACCCGGTTTCTAAAAATATTGCTTTGAGTTATATTTGAAATTGTTTAGAATGAATTATAAAAATTCAATGGGATTTGAAGGGTTAAGAGTTTTGAATGTGTTGTTAAACCTTTTAAATACTTTTGAGTTATAATCTACTATCGTTTGATAGTTTGGATGAATGATTTTTAAGAAGTTTGTGAAGGCTTGGGAGACTGAAAAGTCTCGAGTTCAATACCGGTTGGGACATGTTATTTTTATATTTTATATGTTTAAATTTAGGTTATTATATTAATAAAAAAAATATTATGTCTTTCTGTTTTCTATGCTTGATGATCATTGGTTAAGAAAAGAGAATAAGTAGCCTTTTATATATCATGATTTTTTTTAAAAGATCAGTTGATTAGACATAAGGGTATTATTCATAAGTTAAAAAAATGTAAACAAAGGTTGATATTCTATGAAACACGGTAAACGAGATTTAAACCACATATCCAAGTACGTGTGATATATAGACTTTGATACATATTTTTTTTCATACAACAACAAAACTGGTTACCTACTTACCTCCCACATACAATTGATGGCAATATGAACTGTGCTAATAATTAGAAGCCGGTAATTGATATCTTTGAATCACTTGATGAAATTGGAAAGAAGTGGCGTAAATGGCCGATACCACGCGAAGAATTTCTCTTTAGTAGCTGATATTCTCGTGAATGGTTTAGTAGGCGTTTTTTTATGGTTCATATTACGGATTGGGTTCATCCATGTAAATGGCCACATGGGCGTAGCATAGTGGAGGGCCGTGGGGCGCCCGACCCCCCCGAACTTTTCGCTAAATAGTGTTCGGTATGTAGTTTTCATATAGAATTTTGTAAGTATATATATGTTCGACCTCTCGGTTTTATAATTTTTTAGGTATAATTTTAGGTCCGGTGACTTCCGACCCCCCGGTCGGAAATCTCAAGCTTCGACAATGTCCAAATAGTAATCAGATAAATTGAATTGTATACATGAAAGCGTAAGAACTCAACGGATTCCCTTCTTTGTTTGTCTGATTTGAGGGAGAATGTCTCGTTGAGTTCTTAGTAACTATAATATATTTTCTATAAGTTCATTGAATCTATTCACTCAACAAATTTTCCCCTCCTCTTTTGTTTGCCCACCACTTTTTTGTTGTTTTACTTTTATTTTTATGGTATACGTAATTATTAATTCTTATAAGATAATGTAATAAGAAATAAAATACGTATAGCTAGCCTTATTGAAAGGTTTAACCCTTTTGATTGGATGGTTTACCAACATATTATTTTTGAGCAATAATGTCAAATTTGATTGGAACAAATGAATTCCTTTGAAGGTCTATATTTTCGGTTGGCAAGCGAAGATGGAGAGGTTACCGTCTTTAGTAGAAATGAGCAAAAGAAAGGCTTAGACGATCTCTTTAGTGTGCAGTCAATGTAGAGAAGGCACGAAAACGATGGAACACTTACTAACCTCATGTTTTTAGGTGTCGATATGATGAATAGAGTATGTTTGATGCTTATGTAATATAAGTTTTCTTATTTAGGTAATGTGTAAATATTGAAATGTTTGAAAGAATTGTGAAAAATCAAAACTGGATTATACAATAGTTAAAAGGCCTGTTATGACTTTACTCCGAAAACCTAGGCCCATTTAGGTCCACCTGATAGTTGACGGCCCATCATCTAAAGAACAAATAAATATTCAGTCAAATTCAAAAATAATAAAACTAATTCAAATTACATGTCAAATGCTGATTTAAAGTTAAACACTTAAATTTTGAAGAAAATTATGGAAACAGACACTTGAAAAAAAATTTCTTCCCCCTCCCCCCTCAAAATAGACGTTGAAATTTTACATTTGTTCATATACATAAATCCAAACAGCCAATCAAAGAGAACAAATAAGTGGAGACACACCCTCCATACCTCAAAGTCCAATAATTTGACAAGTCCATGGCCCAAACTCAGATAAGCCGGTATCTCCATAGCCCAAAGTCTAATAAGCCGACACCTACATAGCCCATACTCCCATTATTCGACACTTTCGTACCGTGCTAAAAAAAGTGAATACTTTTTGATATTATATATAATTGGAAATTAACCAAAATATAATTTGATTTTTATAATAATATATACATTCTTTTATATTTTTTTCATTTTCGTATTACAAAACATTTTATTATAGGCTTCCACTATTCTCATACGCCTAAAATCTTATTCTTATATCCTTTTCACTCTATCTCTCTCTATATATATCTATGTATTTGAGAATATTAAGTCCCTTGTTATATTTACTTTAACCTTAAACATATGTCTTTTAATTTAACTTTAATATACTTTTTTTTATCATTTCATT
Source organism: Scalesia atractyloides (assembly GCA_947069175.1). NCBI lineage: Eukaryota > Viridiplantae > Streptophyta > Magnoliopsida > Asterales > Asteraceae > Scalesia > Scalesia atractyloides. The sequence goes on along the minus strand of CAMTDV010000024.1, from coordinate 99,812,767 downwards.
ATTACCATACATTATTATTATATTTACATTATATATATATATATTTTATCTTTAATTTTAACTTTAAATGATTTTGTTTTTCTTAATATTACCGATATTGTCTCAACAACATCGGTACAGTTTTCTTATTAACGTTTTATGAAATTCCATATATATCGTCATCGGGCGATTATTATCATGCATGATTCGATATAAAAGTTCTATCCGGACGGGTCATACATAGCTGATTATTTTTCTATCATCACAAGCCGTACATATACCGATCAAATAACATCGGTACCAATACCGTATAAACGCAAAAAGTCAATACTATAGAAATATAATTTTGTAGTTGTTGTATAATTTTTTTTTACGGGAGAGAGGATGGAAATTTCTTTCCAAAAACTTTTTGCGGCATGGAAATAATCTACGCGTTTACATTGAAAAATCCATCAACATGACAACATCCACTCAAAAGGAAACTACTTACTCACTCGCACCGTCCTAGAACCACCACCACCACTCCGACCACCGTCACCACCACCCATATATCCCCATCTCCGACCAACCAACAACCCATTCATCCATTCCATCAATGGAGATCACCATAATCTCCGCTCAAGGTCTCAAAAAACCATCCCTCTTCTCCCACCATCTCCACCCCTTCATCACCCTCTCCACCACCCCTCCCTCCGCCCCACACGGCGGACACATGTTCACAACCACCGTCGCCCATACCGCCGGAGTTAAAGTTAATGATAATGTTAATGTTAATGTTGATGTTAATCACACGTGGGGTGATAAGTTTGATCTTTCCAACGTTGTTGATGCTAGTTTTTTTCAACGTGGGTGTTCATGCATTTATTTAGAGGTGTATAGTAAGAGGTTTTTGTTGGGGCCTAGGTTTTTAGGGTGGTGTGGGATTCCGGTGGTGGATATTGTTGATGGGTTTTCGCTGGTGGGGACGGTGAGGGGGTTGAGTTATAGGTTGAGGAAGAAAGATGGGTCGAGGACGCGTGGGGTGGTTAATGTGGCGGTGAAGGTGGAGGGGTCGGTTTTTCGGACGTGGCGGGGTGTGGATTCCGGTGGTTACGGTTGCCGGATATGGGTTTGGGTCGGGTGGCTATTGGGATTCCGGTGAAGGGTTTGCCGGTTGGTGGTGGTCTAAAGAGTTCGATGGTACCAAGATGTTGAAATAATCGTCATGTCCTGTCTAAAGAGTGAAGGTTCAGCTGCCATTACAGACTAATCGTATAGATTTAGAAAATATTAGAAGGTGTGAGTTTGCCGTTAAAAAAAAATGTTAGTGGCAAATTGATATGGATATGATAATCTATGTTATGATTAGTTATGTTGGTTTTGAGAAGATAATTATGCTTCGTGAGATTATAAATTGCTTATTTAGTTAGTTTAATTGTAATATTTAAGATAGACAAAACAATTTTAGATGTTTTTACGGAAGAAAAGTTATTTTTAACCTAGTTATTTCATATGACGAATGAGGTGTTTCCGATTATTGATTTGAAATTAATTATTTTGGATAAAAAAAATCAACTTTTACCTACTTATTTTGTTATGACAAATGAGTTGTTTTCGATTATTGATTTGAAACTAATTATTTTGGATTAAAAAACATCATTTTTTTGAACGGCAAATTTGAATTACTAACGGACAACTGAAGTATTATCGTATCATATTTTACCTTCGTATGACAAATGAGGTGTTTGATTTGAAATTAATTATTTTGGATAAAAAAGTTAATTTTTACCTACTTATTTCGTATGAAGAATGAGGTGTTTCCAATTATTAATTTAAAATTAATTATTTGGATAATTTGAAAACAAAATCCAGTCATCATTAAGTCTTGATGAATATTTTGATGATGTAGCCATCATATTTGGTGTTGATGTATCTATCATATAAACAAAAACTCCAATCTATTTTTTTATAAAAGGGCAAATTTTAGTATACTTCTGTCACTCCTAAATTACATTAAATTAGGCAAATTTTAATGGCCATATTAGCCCTTTAACCTTCCAAACACCACCCTGGGGACGCCAAAGAAACTCTCATGAGTGGGGTAACTCTTAAATAACAAGGGTCACTTGTTATAAACTTTCAGTTTAAATGTTTAAAGAGTAAACTTTCAAAATGATCTCTGAGGTTTGGTCATTTTTGTTATTTTAGTTCAAAACTCAAACCTTGGATGAAAATGACAACAAAATTGAAATCACATGGACCCAGATTTAAAAGGTTTAAGTTTTGGACTAAAATGACAAAAGTAACCAAACCTAAGACCATTTTAGCAGTTTACTCAATGTTTAAATGTGCTTATAAACCTTTTCTAATAATGTGTGTTTATGTTTAATTGTTTGGAGAGGTTTGGTCTTATTGGGCTCGTGCAGTGCAGTTCGTGGGCTTTATCAGCTGAGAAGTTTTTTGGGGCGGTGATAGGGCTTGATTGGGCTTTTTTTTTTTTGGAAAAGAACGCCAAAAAAACCCCACTACGGGTGGTCTATGGGGAACTAACATGACTTTTCTTCACATTCAGCACACATATATTTTCTCTCACAAGGTGATTAGATGTTCTGGTCCAGATCGTTTCATTTGATCGATCCGATTGCAGATTGTGTTCATCAAAGTTAGTGTCCGTTTAGTTGATCAATTAGTTTTTCTCTGGTTCATAGATCTAGTTTTTCGGGATAGGTTATAAGTATCAGATCTTTGTGTCAACGTTTTGATATAGAGATTCTGTTTAGATATGTTGTGATTCAGTTTGTAGACGGGTTTTATGAATAAAGTAATGGGCGTGAGAGAGGAGGTGAGTGTGTGGACCCCTATGGGCCAATGAGAATCTTTAAAATGTTGAGGGACGTCAAACCACACCGTTTGGCTTTTTAACTCTTAAATTACACCAAATTAACAGTCTTGTCTGAAACTGAACCTAAAACCTCCCACTAACGAAACAAATTCATCTCAACAAACGAAATCCCAAACACTAACAAAACAAACAATCATTATAGAAATTATTCACTACTTTAAAATAAACATCATAAAAGATCAAATCTTGTATGATAACAAAATAGAATTAAGCACATTTCAAGAAATGCACATCCTAGACAGTTTTCTAACCTTTTTGTTTCGACAAAACAATCGACTCATAACTATAAGCTCTAAAGATTGATGACTTTGGTAACGGGTAACTCGGTATGATCAATAGAAGCTTTCTGGATTTTGATAAGCTTAAGAAGACTCCCGACCGCCAAAATCGCCTTGGGGTTGATATCATGCATTGCCCTGGCGTAAAGACTCCTGCAAGCGCGGCATGCAGCTTCATGCACTTCTTTGTTCTTTTTATTGTTCTTGTTAATACCCATCAGACAATGCCCTAATATTCTCAACATTGGTTGCAGAATCTCCCATGGTAGCAAAATCCTTCCTTCCTTCTTCATTTCACTTTCTTTTCCCTTTTGTTCATCTTCTGTTTTTTCATCGTTTGGGAAATCTTTGTAGAACTCTCCATCTTGGCCAGCCCAAACGACGCAAAACTCACAAAAATCGAGTTTTGATTGAGCCGGCATTTCCACGATCTTGCTGTGATATAGTTCGAGTGCAACCCCGACGATTCGGGCACGTTTGGTTGATCGGATGGTTCCTTGAGGCTCCAAACTGGGAGAGATGACAACCTGCTTACGCTCGGATGGCGTGTTTCTATACGGTTGTCTGCTTTCATGGTAAACGCTTGGGTGCGAGAGGTCTGATATGTTTACGGTGATTGGCTTCCCGTCACGTGAAGCGGTCTCATGTGCGTATATAGCCAGCAAAACTGCCTCGAAACCGGCTAACGGTTTTCTAAGCGGTACCCGAGAGAGGTAGACTCCAGCGACAATGGGGAGGAAGCGGAGGACCACAAGTTGGAGGTCGAGTTTCGACATGTGGAAGGTATCGTAGAGCCAGCGGCAAAGTTGGTTGTCTCCGGCTCCAGAGTCGGGTTGGCGAAGGTGGTTCGAGATTTGGGCTGCGAGTTCCGGGTCATTGAGGAGGGCTAATGCCGGGGAGTCGGATGAGGAGACGTGCGGTGGGACGGAGGAGATGATGGTGGAGAGGGTCTGGATGGCGGTTTGGGCTTCGGAGAAAGAATCCGACCATGACACTCGTTGTTCGGTGGACATTGGGGTGTAGACGGTGGTGGTTGTACGATGGTAATATTTCGGAAGAGAAAATGGTGGATCGCTTTTGTCCCTATAAATTCTAATCTGATATATGCTTTTGACTGTTTCAGAAATATTTTTAAACTAATACGAATTTGAAACCAAAGAAGGCAATTACTGGAATATCGCATGTTTTTCGGGTACTTTACTGGACAGGATTTATGATGGATTTATACATTTTTATCAGAGTATAAGCCTTAAAACTTGATGAAAATGCAATCTAAAGAGTCAACTTACGCTGATTACTAGTCTACAATTAACTGAATTTTCTATAAAACTTACAATTTAACTGAATTTCCTATATAAAACATACAATTTAACTTCACATAACAACTAAATTTTCTGCAAAATATGAAGGAAAGTGGACTACTAAACCATACTAGGGATGAGCTTGTACAACGCAAATTCTATGCAAAATTAAAAAGCTTTGGGCCCTCGGAGGGTTTGGGCCTTATGTTGTCACCCATCCCGTACCCCCTACAGGCCGGCTTTGTCCCATTTTTTTTATAAAAGGCTATGGTATGGTCATTACCCAAAGCACAATCCCAATTTTTTATAAAAGTTATTATTTGTAAAATGTGTTTAACTAATTAAGAAAATGGATGTAGATGATTGCCATGGTTTAATCCATGGAACCATGGTTTCTTAAGAGGGTGATATAGCACATCTAGGGGTGTTCAAGATCGGATTATCCGTTTTTCGGATATCCAAAAATTTCGGATAGTGATTATTAATATCCGAATCCGTATCCGTCGGATCGGATATCCAAAATTTCGGATATGGATTCCGATATCCGAATTTTCAAAAAATAAAAAAAAATCGTTTCGTGCATAGAATAAAACTAAACCTATATTCGATTTTCCAAATTTCCAACATTAAAATCTAAAAATATTCATAAATCCACATCCAATTATTTACTATTTTTTTACTATTTTACTATATTTTAAACTAAATATAATGCTCATATACTATATATGTTTATAAAATATAACAGTTTTCGGATACCGGATAATCGGATTATCCGAAATTTTTAAAATTAATATCCAAACCCGAATCTGAAAATTCGGATTATCCGGTTTTCGGATATATGGATTTTTGATATTTCGAATACGGATATTCGGATATTTCGTATTCGGTTTCGGATCCAGATATTTTTGAACACCCCTATATTTAAATGAGTTATACGGTAATGGTTTAATATTGTAACGAATCCGACGTCGTATGTGACCATATTGGCCAACTTTTGTCTTTCTTGCTCCGTATAATGCTTACTTCCAATTCTTTCCCCCCTGCGAAAACGCGTAATTGAACACTTTGTTTAAGATCTTGGCGATGCATATTCCTCCGCGTTTAAAGGTTAGTTTCTCCAGCTTTGCGGATCTAGGAACGGATAATGTTTTGAAGACGAACTTATCGAACTCATTGAGTTTTTTGAAACCATATGAACTGAAGTTGAGAACCAGAACAAAGGTCCATTTAGAAAGCCAATGGAATTTCGATAGAATGGACGTTTATAGGCGTGTTTGGTTTCAAGAGAAGAAAGAATAAGAAGCTGCAGGGATTCCGGCAACTCAGTAAGCCTGTCCGCCATTGTTGCGTTGGTTTCTTGTTCTAAGGTTTGGATCTGGGTTAAGTTTATGGTGGTTGTAAATGAGACTGAATGGGCTAAGCTTACAACATTTATATATTTGTAGGATGTTTAAGATCGGATTATCCGGTTTTTTGATATCCGAAAATTTCGGATAGTGAATATCAATATCTGAATTTATATAAAAAAATCGTTTCATGCATAGAATAAAACTCAACCTATATTCGATTTTCCAAATTTACAACATTGAAAACTAAAAATATTCATAAATCCACATCGAAATCCAATTATTTACTATTTTATATTATTTTTACTATATTTTAAACTAAATATAATACTCATATACTATATATATTTATAAAATATAATAATTTTCGGATATCAGATTATCTGAAATTTTTGAAATTAATATCCGAACCCGAAAATTTGGATTATCTGGTTTTCGGATATCCAAAATTTCGGATATTTCGTATACGAATTTTCGGATATTTCGGGTTCGGTTTCGGATCCGGATATTTCGGATACTTCAAAACCTTTTCAAGTTTCAAAAATGCTATATCGGTCCCTAAAGTTTTGTTTATTAAATGCCTGATTTGGATCTTTTATAAAACCTAAAATTTTGCAATGTAATGTTTTTTACTTTTTTCTGGTTTTTTTTTTAGTATTGTAATTTTTTTATTTAATGAAGTATTATTAGTTTTAAATTTTAAAAAATTAATAATTGCGTAATGATTGGTTGGACATTATTGAGCATTATTTCACTACGCGCCTTTTTGTAATAACATTTATTAATGGCCCCTTACTAGACTACCACATGACAGAAAACAATAAAAAATAAAAGCATTATTTAATAAACCACTATAAATGGTCCCATAATTCTTTCCATACATAAGTATTAGTTTATTATAAATCACCACTGGAAACTTTTGTTGGTTTACATCCGTTGTAGAACGAAACAAACGATAGATTAATCTATGATAAAAAGGTAATGTTTGACTTATCTATAGTTTTTTTAAAATAATATATTTGTAAGCTTCCTTTATTTCCCGAATGTTTTTCAATCCACCTTTCTGCTATTTAGCTTTGGTTTTTTAATATTCAAGTTTTTCAATTCTTAATACATATGAAACATGTAATTCAAAATGAATTATAAACTCATATGTAACAATGAAAAGTTCAATATAACATAACAAAAAAATGGGGACTATAAAGTCTATACTTGTTTGAAATGGATCTAGTTGCGATAAATTTTTTAAATAATGACGTGTTCACTTCTATTTTTTATAATTTAATAAATTAAAATTAAAATTGTTTAGAAAAAACTATGTCATCCTATTTTGACCAACCTTAAGTAAAACCCCATTGTTTTTACAAAACCAAAAGTACGTGTATTTTAGACAATACACACTTTGATACAATGTTTTAAATATCTGTATGAACTGGACGGTTATATCGGTTGAACCAGATATCGGATATGAGTTCGGTACGATAAAGGCCGGTAAAACCCGAATACGGTATGTCTTATATCCCGACGGTAAATCCGGTTCAAACTGTTGAACCGGTTTGCATTATCTTGGAATTTTACTTTTTAATTTTAATAAAATACAAATTAAGGTAATATTGACCTTCCCGACAATTAACCTATTGTCTTCCATTCCAGTATTTCATCACCGTTGAAACTGTTTACACATCGTACAATGTAATATTGTTTATAAGTAATAAAAATGCTTAATATTTTACCATAAAATAGTTGTTTTTTTAGATAAAACTATGATCAATTTACATAAATTCTAATTTGAGATTGGATTGTTTTTGAGATGAATTTGTATTTTATGGAAATATAGGGTTAAATACTAAATAATGATATTTAAAAACCGGTTTTTAAAACATTGCTTTGATATATAATAATTAGTTTTATGTATTTTTCTTGTGTATTTTTTACAAGTTGGGTGGCTTTGATATATTAAATTTTTGCAAGACTTTTAGCATATTATTTTTATATATAGTATTATCCGTTTAAATTTTCAACTTTTTGGTTTTTCGATTTTCACCATAACCTAACCAAATGGCAAATACCAAATCACGAAAACATGAAGGGTGAAATATTTCATAGTCAAACTATAAGTATTATTGAACCAACATAACAAGAAAATACAAAATACATGAAGGATGAAATATTTCGTAGTCACCTTCCAAAATACGCTTTATGTCCGTCAAGAACACAATAAACCAATTCTAGATTGCCTCGAACCCTTTTTGAATCGAGTTGAAAAGGAGGTTATACTTTGCTTGCTGGTTTGGATAAAACACTCCAAAGTTTTTCTCGAGTTCAGGTTCCTTATTGTTCTCGTCAAACATGGCAAACAAGTATGTCTCTATGGCTCTTCCCGGCCTCTTAGGTGTACCCTTTGGAGCGTGTGCAACCATATTTGTGTAGTATGTGCGTGCATTGTCAAATGTCGCTGCAAATGCACCCGCTGATGGCCATCCGGTTTCTGATATCACAATTTCCAATGAGGACCCTCCGGCCCTCTCTAATGCCGAGTACATCGCATCTACTATTGCGTCAAAAAGGTTTTGGTATCCGTTTGCTCCATCTTGTACTACGGTTCCAGGAGAAGTAAATGTTGCATAGTCTAGTGATATTTCTGTCGGATTTCCTGTGTAACTAAAGAAAAAGAAACAAAAGGGATTTTAATGTAAATGAATTATTCGATGTAATTACATATAGTTGTATATCTACCTAAGTTATAGTCACAATCACATTCAACATTCTCCATCTTGACTTTAGTTAGATATATATTTTTATGTCAAACAAGGAGCGAGCCACCATTTTAGGCCCCATAGTGTATGTAACAAGTCAAATAATTATATATAAAAATGGTATAGTTGTTTTAAACTATGATCCCTGTATTGTATGTACCAAGTCAAATAATTATATAATAAAAAGAATTAAAAAAATAATTGTTGTTTAGTTAAATTTAAGTTAAACAATAAAAGTGCGGCCCACATCACTAAATAGAATAAAAGAATGTCGGGTTTCCATAAATTTCTAAATGGAATAAATAGGTCTTAGATTAGGAAAGAAGCATGAAAACTTTTCAAGTGTAGTTTATTTTTATTTATTAGTATAGAGATATACCTGAAATATGGATAAACATTAACCAACAATGGTGCATTGGTGGCAACTAGAAACCCAATGATCAGGTCTATGTATGCACGGGCATCATCACTGAATGCACCTTGTGACGGAGGATAACTAACTCCAATCATAGATGTGTCGATCGAAGTTGAAACTTTGATTTGATCCTTGAGGCCATAAAACGAGACAACTTCCCGGATATTGGTCAAAGCCGGATGAACCAATGGAGCCAATGTGCCATCAGATGGCTTAACCTCATTGCCAACTGCTATGTAACGAAATTTGACATCCGGATAACTCATGATGTTTCTCCATACCCAATCAAATGAATTGTCACGACTTGCAGCAACGTATTGAAGATCTGAATTTGGGATCCCTACCATCACCTCAATATCGGATCCACTCAATGCTTGTAGAGCGGCTTGGTTAGGATCGTAGAGTCGCATTCGCTTTATGTTGTTTGAGTTGTATAAACTTATGACTTGTGTTGCGGATGGAAGATTGTTTCCAAGCATTCCATAACATACTCCAACTTGTGATTCTGCGTAGATTAATCATTAATGGTCTTCATTCATTTAGATCATTTAACTTTTTATTTTGCGAGTTGTGCTTATAAAATTTGACAATATATAATACGAGGCTTTAAAGTTATAAAGTCTTCATAAAATTTGACAATATATAACAATTACATAGAGACATAACCAGAATTGCTTTTTTTTTTTAAAGTTTGCTTTAACGGCTCGACTCGGTTAGAAAGTGATCCTAGCTTGGCTCGGCTTGTAATGAGCCGGATTGGCTCGCTTGGTAGCTCGGGTTATTTTACTTGTAATATATTTTATTTTTATATACATTATAATATATTATAAAAACTGATTATCATTTACATGTATTTAGGAGTGTGATTTAATATCTTTGGCATATTTGAAGGTTAATTACCATGATATATTGTGTTGTTGAACTTGATTTTGGCTTATAACATATTTGATTGAACTTATTTTGAATATGTTTTTTTAACTATTGAATAATATTTTAAACTACTGAATTTTGAGAGCTATGCATTTATTTTTCTTTATAAAATCGAGCCAATCCAAGCCGAGCCAAGCCAGCTCAGTTTAAGACCAAGCCGAGCCCGAGCTTAGATTTTCAGCTCTGTTTCAAATCCAAGGCGAGCTAGCTCGGTTTATAATCGAGCCGAGCCCGAGCTTGCCCTGACTCGGCTCGGCTCATGAACAACCCTACTCTTCGACCATGTAGTTATGATTTTAAAAGTAAATTATCTAAATATGATTAGAGATCGAAATGAACCTGCTGTATTTAGGAATGTGGCTAGAAGACCAAAAATAACAAGTCGAGGAGCCATGGAAGACATGTTTGGTTATGTAACATATGCCCCTTTATATAATGGGCAAGAAAACCATAAAAGAATATAAATATTTAGGCGGCTAATGTCACAACATGATTATTGAGCAAGTGGAACTTTAGAACTAGGAAAAACCATTGAAGCTACTAATATTATAACAAACAAACAAATGAATAAATGGATCTTATCCTATATATTTATGGGACATATGCATGAATCATTATATCAATTGTGCTTTACGTTTCTAAGACAAAAACTAAGTGAACCAAAACTTGTTGGTTGGAGGGTTATAATGAAGTTTTTTCTCTATACCAACTATAATTAGAGATCGAAAGATTAAAATAAAGTTCTATTTTCTACCAACTACAGCTAAAAGGTCAAACTCATGTTTTTCTTTTAAAAACTAAGATTTTATTGAAGATTAACGAGTTTAGATAGAGCATATTCTCTTTATCAACCGAAAATATATTATGTATGCGTGTACAAGATGGTTTTTTCATGGTGGCTTATTGCCTACTTGTAGTTTTTATCTTTTATTTTGGGTGGATGATGGTGATGGCTAATGATGAATTGAAGCTACCCGTTTCTATCATCCCAATTGCCTCAATCTACATTAAAAACATTTAACTTATCGCAAATATCAAAAGGAACTATATTAATAAGTCAAATTTTTACTCAATATCACAAATCAACCAAATATATGTTGGGAGATATAACACCTTAGACAAATATCATATTGACAGTGGACGTGAAAGATGCTATCGAACCTCAAATATCGCGAGCATGCTTTGGGCGCAATGATTGTGGATCCCATCGAACTCCATTATTAAGTGTGCCCAGGTGGGAGTAATATTACGATGAGTGACTTTGTGGGAAGTATTCGTCGGGGAAAACATCAAAAAAATCCGTGAGACCCATGTAAGGAAAGCGAACAATATTGGTGCCACAAGAGATTGGATGTTACAAATATGAACAGAGTTACTCCTGACTCATTCCATTTGGTGGGGGCAAACCTCATCAAGGATGATGAGTCCCCAGGGGTTTTCATGTGGACTGTCACACCCCGACCCGCAGCGGAATAAAAGACGGGGCATGATTGGGTTATCACCAAAGCTCATGATATTTACTAAGAAGTTTCAAATTTATTAAATTCAAATTACAATTTAAATATCCAACAAACAAAATTCATACAAATACAATAAAAATCTAAATGTTTGTTCCAACGCAATAACTTGTTTATTCTTCTAGGCTATCCTAAGTGTTTCTTTCCTCAACTTGATCACCTGTATCATGTGTAAAACAGAGGAGATTTTGGGTCAACAAAAGTTGGCGAGTGAACCTTGATGAAACATTTTAAATAATTGCTTATTTTGTTTATTAAAGAAAATTGTGCATAAATCACATGTGAGCAAATATATATATGTAACAAAAAAACAAACCACATTGAATGAATATATGACATGAATGATGATGTATCTGAGATCAAGGCTCAATCAAACGGAGCCGATCTAATGAGGCACCTGATGCTCAACCCGTATCCCATGAGGAACTGATGGGCCTAATGAAACGAGTGCACTGAAATGATAAATTGAATCCACATATAAACCACACAACAAGCAATTCACATTTGATCACGAAATGATATAAGCACAAGTGTTTAAATAAAATAAAGGAATGATATGATACATGATACACCCCAAAACGTGATTAAAACGGAGAATTTGTAGAGATTCACTCACCTTGGGTGCGTATTCTTGAATGGTAAGGAGAGCGCACGAGTTGAGAATTTAATCAATGATAAAGTACTAACCTAGAAATAATGCGATAACTCGGTAAATAAATTAAATTAATATTTAGGTTAAAATCCTTTGTTTAGGTTTTTTTTAGGTTATTTTTGTGGATTGTGTTGATATTCTAAACCCTTGAAAATGTATATTTTTAAACATTTTATTTGATTTTTCTTTTAATAAAAACCTTAGAATTAAAATAAAAAAAATAAAATAATAAAAATCTTGTCAGTCTGACAAGCAGACTTGTCAGACCGGTTCGATGGTATTGTAGGTGTGCGCGTGGTGAGGCTCGAACCCGTGACCTCTCGGTTGCCTGCACGCAGCTCTTCCAACTGAGCTACGTGTCTAACCCGAAATAATCTGGATTTTAATTATACTTATACACTTTTTAGGTTTATCAGATTTTAATTAAATCTTTAAAAAGGAATAAACTGATCCGGCCGGTGTGTGGAATGGGATCCGACCCCGTGACCTTGCGTACGTTGTGCACCCAGCCCAACCGACTGGGCTGGGTGTTTAATCCGACAATACTATCATTTTAATTATATTCATACAGTAATTATGTTTATACAGAACTGATGGATTTAAAAAGGTTTGAAAGTGGTCGGGCCGGTGTATATAAGCGTGGATTCGAACCTGCGATATACGAGTGTGTTTGCACACAGTCCACCACTGGACTGTGTGTCTAACCTGTTTGAAACTTATAATTTAAATATATAAAACACGGGTTCCGCCTCGTTTTCTTCAATTAAATTTTTTTTAACCCAAACTGCTCTCGCAGGTTTTTAAATCTGATTCACCATTTATTCATTAAGTTAATTACATAGAATTCGAAATAAAAGAATGAGGGTCTACCGAATATACTGAGCCGGCGGTAATTTGTTTCCGGCAACCTGTTGTATTCCGGCGAAGGGAGGATTCCAGTGATTGCGGCGGTTTTCCGGTGGAACAGGGGGGAGGGGGTGTGTGAGCAGGGAAGGACTTGAGGTTTAGCGAGTTGGAGTGGGGGAGTTGGAGTCGGTATTTATAGGTGAAAACAGGGGGTGATGGATTTTGGTTTTTTTTGGAAACAATTCGAGTGATTGATTCACAAGTTTAATGCGGATTGATTTGGATTTGGAATTGATCGACGCGGTGATGCCAGCCGGACTCCAGAACAGCAAGATTGGCGGGTTCGCTGATTTGAACCCGCCGGCATTCGTTTCGAGTTGGCATATAAAATTAAATTGTTTTCCATTCTTAACCAATAAGTGTGTGTGGCTTGGTGGTGATTGCGGTGTGTGTGCAACCGGGGGAACCCGGGTTCGATCCCGGTTCACCGTATCTTTTTATTATATATATTTTTTAAACCTTCTTTAATTATTTACTAATTAAGAATATTAATTATCTTATTTTAAACATTGATTATATATATTTATTGTAAACAAACAAAATAATAACACAACGTAATATAAAATATACTTCGATTGATAAGTTGGGGCGGGTTTCCGAAACCCGATTTACACAAATGTTACATAGACACCTTAGGCAAATTTTATATACATGATTAGGATGGTGGGACAAAACTAATCAGGACAATTAGCTCATATAAGAATCATTGTAACGCTCTAGGAAAATCCCACATTGATTGTAGACAACAAAGATGATGGGATAATAAATAATGCTATAAGTAACATTGAACCTCAATATAACCAACTCATTTAGGGCATAATGAATGTTGATCCTATCAAATCTATAGTTAAGTATGATCAGTTGAATAGCATCAAGATGTGTGACCTCTTGAGAAGCCCACTAAGACAACCATAATCAAATTCGTAAGCATCATGTGAACAAAGCAGATAATAATGATGGTTTGAGAAGTACATTTTTATACACATATTCTTAATGGCTAATACATGTTGAGTGGGCCCAAAACATGTTTTTTTTTCTAGATTTTTTAACATGTTATTAATAATAAGTATGTAATACAAAGAGCAAAACACCCATAAAGACCATGGGTATGGTCAAGTTGAAACTGTCATGTTAACGTCACATTATTCCCACTTGGTTTCCACATATGATTGGGTTTGGTTTTACTTTCTGCATCCAAAGTCGACACTCGATAAATGTTTTTATGCTCATTAAAGAAATTAATAAACTGTTACCTTTTCGCTTCGAAGCTCACTTTCACGCCATGGAGTTATTCAGGCCATCACAATGTTGTGGCCGCACCAAGGGCGGCACAGTGTTCTACCTTATGACTCAAAATCACACCGTGCCTAAACATGCGAACTCAATTAACGCTTTAAATTTTCACTTGTCTTTCAAAAACATTAATTTTCTCTCAAAGGCTACATGCTTCACAAACATTTTATATATCCACATTGTCATCTATTTAACATTAGTTTCTCAAAAAAAGGATCATTTTTTGTATAATAAACTATATATTTTTAAATTGTATTATTTTAAAATACTTTTTTTGTAAATATAAAGTACATTTTATTTTTTAACAAAATGCAAATTAATACAACCATGGATTATTTTTTTTTCTCAAATGAGCGAACACACGCAAACACCCATGTCGTTTTAAGTGCTGAACCAGGATGCATAAAAAATGAGCCAATGTCTTTAAGTACTGAACCAATAAGAGGTTTGAACCATTAAGTGCTGAACCATTAAGAGTCAGTATAATGCCTAACCGTTTAAGGACAAATGTCTGACCAATTCAGATTAGAGATCTTAACCATTTAGACTCTGTATGATACTTAACCATTCAGAGATAAATGTCTGAATCATTCAGACATCTACTCGTGAAACAAACATTCTGAACCATTAAATGCTGAACCAGTAAGATGTCTGAACCATTAAAAGACTCATTAAGAGGTAAACAAACGGCCCCTTAGACAACTTGGGTGGCTTTAATATGTACAAATTAGTCCAACTGATTTTTTCGTTTATTTTTTACAAGTTGGGTCGCTTTAATAGTTTAATATACTAGAATTTTAACAGACTTTTAAAGAATAATAAAAATATATATTATTTTTAAAAATATATTAATTTTTTCAGTTCTTATCGGTTTTTCATTTTTTATGCATCCTGACTAAACACCAATATACTTTTATTTTCATGAGCCCAATGCCCACTAATGTATGGGCTTTTTTATTTAATTTTTTGCAGTAAGGAAGGATATGGCATTTACAAACTATGAAGGATATGGCATTTACAAACTATATGTATTATTATTAAACCAGGATCACAAGAGAATACAAATACATTAAGCATGGAATTTTTTCAAATTCACCCTCCGGAATAATACGCTTTATGTTCACCAAGAACATGATAAACCAACTCTAAATCGACCACCATGAAGCCATTCCTACAGCGAGTTTTGTATGCTTTGTAAATAACCATTAGGCTATGTATGTCACGACAACAAGAGACGCGTGTACTTGTAACTAAAACAGGTAAACCTAATGGCAACACTGATGGTTGTTTTTTTTATCACGCAACAAAACACCACCACGACGACGATGTCTAAAGAAATACCAAAGTGCAAAATGAAAAGAGTCGACTTACAAACCATAAGCAAACATAAAATGCGAATTCAAAAGTCTAAAGCGTAAAGAAAATAAGTTAAGGTGGAAAGCATAATAATCTGAGACTCCAAGCAACTTTACTTTCATCTCAATCCCGATCAACCCTGCAGCAAAAACAAAGAAAGCGGGTGCAGCAAAATAACAAGGCAAACAAGCCACAATAATAAAGTAGCGAATGAGTTTTAGACCTGTTGGATCGGGCTCGGAGGTTCCGGAAGGCTAGCTTATCGTTGGGGTCTGGATGTTCAGCGAGCCTGATATACTTCCAAATCCGGAAAAGCCTCTCCTTCTCTTCATCGGTCTTGAAGGTCCTGCCTTTTCTAACGTTATCCGCTTCGAAAAGAGCCTTCCTTTCCTCCTCCGTTTTCCCCACGATTGACACAAGTAAGCTTCTTCTTGTTGTTTTTGAAGAAGCATCACATAATCGAAGCAGCATCACCGATTTTGATAATTTCTTCCACAGCAGCAAGGCCATTGGATTGGCTGGCGTCCAAACAAACTCAAACTCAAAACTCTTTCTAATAGCGTGATGTAAATTAAGGATACTCCAAATCAATTAGCATTATTGAATTGATTCCGTATATTTACTTTCCTAGTATAGGTCCCCTTGTATTCCTATATATTGTATCCTTATTGTGAATATATGTAAGAGATTGAATCCTTACATGGTATCAGCCAAACAGGCGATCCCCTCTTCCCAACTTTCTTCGATAAACCTAATCCGTCCCCATGTCTACCTCGGCTTCTTCCAGTTCCGATTCCGTCACCTCCATACCCCTACATTCTCTTCTTCACTTTATACCCCTCAAACTCAATTCCACAAACTATCTTGCCTGGAGTCAGCAAGTATCCCTTGTTCTCTCCCTTTAGAATCTCCTTGGTCATATTGATGGCACCACACCCATCCCCACCGAAACCATCAAAACCGATGACAAAACCGTTCCTAATCCTGATCGTGCAACTTGGCTCCTTCGTGATCAGTCTGTACGGCTTCTTCTTCAGTCGTCCTTATCATATACGGCTATGTCCGAAATAATAGGCCTCACCGATGCATGTCAAGTCTGGACCGCCTTGGAAACGGCTTACAGCCACCGCTCGGTCGATCGTATGCATACTCTCCGGGACAATCTTCGCTCCCTTCAAAAAGGATCCTCCACCGTTGCAGATTTTGGTCGCAAATTCAAGTCTCTATGCGATCAACTTTCGGCCATCGGACATCCGGATAAACGAACGTGACAAATGTCACAGGTTTCTTTGTGGGTTGGGCACCTCTTTTGAACATTTTTTCACTACTCATCGGGCTCTCGGCACCGAGTCGTTTCGAGACCTCCTTGCCAAAGCCGAAAGCCATGAAACTTTTATGACATCTCTTCATGGCCAGCCATCACCTCAAGCTGCCTTCGTGGCCCAGTCGTCTCGTTCCGGTAATCCAAATCGCTCATCTTCTGGTTCATCTTACACTAATAAGGGTCGTGGTGCAGGTCGTGGTCGTGGTAACGGTCGTGGACGTGGAAGGCGACCACCACACTGTCAGCTTTGCAGGAAAGACGGCCACTACGCCAATACCTGTCCCAATCTTACGTCCTTTGCTAAACAGGCTGTCCCTTTAGATGCAAACTTGGCGCAGGCTTTTCAAGGCCAGTGCCATATTACTGAAGAATATCCCGACTGGACAGGTGACACAGGTGCGTCTGCCCATATGACCCCGTCTGAGAGTGACCTTGTCACTACATACGGATCATCCGGCAAGGACTATGTTCGGTTCGGAAATGGTCAAATCTTACCGGTAACAAATGTTGGAACAACATCTCTTGCTAATAATATTCCCTTAAAAAATGTCTTGGTTGTTCCACATCTTACCAAACGCCTTCTCTCAATTAGTCGGCTTACTCATGACTCTCCTGTTGATGTTATATTTTCTAATAATTTTTTCACATACAGGATCGAAAGACCAAGGAAATCATGGCAAAGGGAACGTGTGAGAATGGTCTTTATATCCTTCGTGAAGGGAACCATGCCTTTGTCGCCTCCTATTCCACTCCTCATCTCAAGGCTTCTTTTGAACGATGGCATAGTCGCCTTGGACATGTCTCTTTTGATATTGTTTCTAGATTACATAAACATGGTTCTTTGTTTGTTACGTCTTTATTACCAAAACCTGGTCTTTGTTCTCCTTGTCAGTTATCTAAATCTCACCGTTTGCCTTTTGATTTAAATGTTTAACGATCTATGCATGCTTTAGACTTAGTTCATTGTGATTTATGGGGGCCTTCGCCTATTACATCATCTAGTGGTTGTCGGTTTTATGCTATTTTTATAGATGATTATTCGCGCTTCACGTGGTTTTACCCGCTTAAACTTAAATCTGACTTCTATGAAGCATTATTGATTTTTGTCCCATTTGTCCAAAATCAATTGTCTCGCAAAATAAAAATTTTCCAAAGTCATGGTGGAACTGAGTTTACCAACCATTGTGTTCAAACTTTCTTTCATGAACGAGGTATCCATCATCGCCTCTCTTGTCCTCACACGCCTCAACAGAATGGTCGTGCTGAGCGCAAACACCGTCATATCACAGAAACAGGTCTCGCCATGCTCTTCCACTCCCATGCCCCCGCCCACTTGTGGGTTGATGCCTTTTCTTCCGCCACCTTTATTATCAATCACCTTCCCACTGCCTTACTAGATTACAAATCCCCATTTGAACTCCTGCATGGCCACGCACCCACATACTCCAATTTTCGTGTATTTGGGTGTCGCGTATTTCCTTATCTTCGAGACTACGCCAAACACAAGTTGTCTCCTCGTAGTGAGGAGTGTGTGTTCGATGGTTACGATGCCAAATACAAAGGCTATCGTTGCCTAGAACCCAAAACACAGCGTGTGTATATAACTCGACATGCGCAATTTGATGAAGAAACCTATCCTTTCACTGGTCTCCGCCAAACCTGTCAATGAAGCCGACTTAGTTTTCTCCAATTTTGATGAATACTTACCACCAGCTATTCTACCCGACCTGCCACCTGTCCTCGCTACTACTTTCGTTCCCTCCGCTCCAAATCATTCGGCTTCCCCTGATCACACACCTACACCTTGTCCTCTATGCCATCACCACACCACCCTTGCTCCATTCAGCCCATCTCACAACACTCCTCCATCCAGCCCGTTACCCTCGGCCACACTCCCTTGTCTCCCTCTTCTTCTGCCTCGGCCGAGCCTCCATCCGCCCACCATTCCTCGGCCGAACATTTCTCCGCTCAATCTCCTCCTCCCTTAGCCCAACACCCCCCTTAGCCCAACACCCTCCTACAGCCCACTCTTTTCCCATGCCCCATACCACTCAACCAGGTCCTGTTCAAACCGACCACATCAGCCCTTTCCAACTTGATCTTACCAGCTCTTCTTCCGCTTCCACTCAGCCTTCCCCGGGACCTCCTGTGGAACCGATGCCATCCCATCCGATGAGGACTCGATCTAAAAGTGGCATTTTTAAACCAAAATATTTTTCTAACATGTCTTTGTTTTCAGGTTCCTTACACCATGCTTTACTTGCAGCACACGATCTGCGCGGTTACAAATCCGCGTCCAAGCATTCTAAATGGGTTAAGGCTGTGGAAGAGGAAATTCAAGCGTTACGTTAACAACACATGGACACTTGTTCCACGTCCTTCAGATGCTAATATTGTTGGTTCTAAGTGGATTTTCCGAACAAAATTCAAAGCTGATGGTTCCATTGATAGATATAAAGCTCGGCTGGTCGCACAGGGTTTTACCCAAGTTCCTGGACTTGATTTTTCTCATACCTTCAGTCCAGTCGTCAAAGCTTCTACGGTTCGGGTTGTTCTTGCTCTTGCCACTATTTCTGGATGGCAGTTACGGCAGTTGGATGTTCAAAACGCTTTTCTCCATGGTAATCTCACTGAGACCGTGTACATGGAGCAACCTATGGGTTTTGTTGACTCTCAGTATCCTAATCATGTATGTCGGTTACAGAAAGCTCTCTATGGACTCAAGCAGGCACCGCGTGCCTGGTTTCAGCGTCTCAGCAGTTTCTTACTTGCTAATGGTTTTCTTTGCAGTCAGGCTGACACATCATTATTTGTCTTCAAACGAGGGACCGTTATTATATACCTTCTAGTTTATGTTGATGACATAATCATCACTGGCAATGAGGTCTCCTATATCCAATCATTTGTCAGTCGCCTGCATAAAGAATTCTCGGTTAAAGATTTAGGCTCCCTCGGTTACTTCTTGGGACTTGAAGTCACTCACTCTGACACAGGTATTTTTCTTAGTCAGGCTAAATATGCCCATGATATTTTGGCTCGGGCTGGTCTTCTTAATGCAAAATCTGTTGCCACCCCCCCTCGCTTCTACTGATGCCTTTCTTAGCAAAGGGGATGCTTTTCATGATCCAACTCTTTACCGTTTTTAGTTGGGGCTCTTCAATATCTTACCATCACTCGCCCTTATCTCTCCTATGCTGTTAATCAGGCCAGTCAACACTTGCAATCTCCTACGCAGTCGCATTTTCAGTCTGTCAAACGGATCTTACATTACGTTAAAGGCACCATTCATTTTGGTCTGCATTTTTCCAAGCCTGTCACTACTATGCTGCTTGGCTACTCTGATGCTGACTGGGCTCGCTGCATTGAGACACGACGCTCCACTTATGGTTACTCGATTTATTTGGGAAACAATCTAGTCTCGTGGAGTGCTAAGAAACAACCTACAGTATCTCGTTCCAGCTGTGAATCTGAATATCTGGCCATGGCTAATATTGCGGCTGAGATCATTTGGCTCACTCACTTACTTCGCGACCTTCATGCGCTTCCCTCAGTTCGACCGACTCTGCTTTGTGACAACAAAAGTGCCATCTTTCTTAGCCAGAATCCTGTGTCTCACAAACGCGCCAAGCATATAGATATTGATTGCGTGAACTGGTGTCTTCTGGTCATCTTCACACAAAGTTTGTTCCATCCAATCTCCAGGTTGCGGACATCTTCACAAAGAGCTTCCTCGTCCGTTATTTGAGAAGTTTCGCGGCATGCTTCGTGTTGGGCCCCCACCTGTTCGATTGGGGGGGGGGGGGGTAATAGCGTAATGTAAATTAAGGATACTCCAAATCAATTAGCATTATTGAATTGATTCCGTGTATTTACTTTCCTAGTATAGGTCCCCTTGTACTCCTATATTGTAACATTTGCATAAATCGGGTTTCGAAAGCCCGCCCCCAAATTATCAATCAAAGTGTATTTTATTCTTGTCGTTCGGTTATTTTTTTATATATGTTATATAAATAATGATAATTAGTGTTTAAAAATAATCTTAATACATAACCAATTAAATAATAAATATTTAGATAATTAAAAAGCACAAAAAATATATATTTAAGGAAAATAGGTGAGCCGGGAATCAAACCCGGGTCGCCCGAGTAACCACACACAACAAGCACCACCGAGACACACGCGCCTTTTGCTAAGAAGTTCGAATAAACTTATATATATATACATGAGCACGAGCGATGTTTCCTGCAAATTCAAATCAGGAAAACACCCGCCGATCTTGTCTCTGTTCTGGAATCCGGTAAGAACCAGCTGTCTGTCCGCGTAAACTCTTCCCAAATTTAGAGCCAATCAATCAAAATCGCGAGCAATCAATCATTCAATTCAGTTTCCGAATTCAGAATTCAAGCGACCCTTTTCAAGCCTATAAATACTGACCGAACTCCTCATTGTTAACCCGCTCACTCCTTCTAACCTTGGGATAACTCTGCTGAACGCCCTCCTCTGTCTCGCCGGAGCCACTGTTTTGTCATCGGAACATTACCACCGAAAGATAAGCCAAGAGCCAGCAACATCAGGGGTATAAATCCTTAATCTTCATTCTTTTATGTTAGTATCATATTAATGAAATTATAATAATATCTGAGGAATGTCGTCTCCTGATCAGAAATCATACTCGTCGGAGAAGATGAACAATAACTGTTAAGTGATAGTATAATTAAAACGGCTGTTTTAAACAGGTTAGAAACACAGTCCAACGGTGGACTGTGTGCATTATATACGCATAATCCCGAGTTCGAGTCCACGCCCTCACACCAGCCTGACATTTTAAAACCCTTCTTAAATTCACCTTTTCTGTGTAAAACTCCTTTAGTATATAAGTATATTTAAAATGCATGTATAGCCGGGTTAGACACCCAGCCTAGTTGGTTGGGCTGGGTGCATCACACCGCCAAGGTCACGGGTTCGAGCACTTTGGTACGCACCGGTCGGATTACTGAAACCTTTTTGTAAATTTAATTAAATTAGAAATAATCTAAAGTGTGTATAAATATAATTAAAATCCAGAATATGACGGGTTAGACACGTAGCTCAGTTGGAAGAGCTGCGTGCACGTGAACGTGAGGTCCCGGTTCGACTCTGCATACGCGCATACCAACCCCCCCTAGTGAACCGGTCTGACAGTCAGCCTGTCAGACTGACAAATATTTTTTATTAATATTTTTATATTATTTATTTATTTTATAGTTATGTTAAAAGAAAAAATTATTAAAAATACCTAAAATACAAAGGTTTAAAAATTTATAAAAATCACAAAAATAAAACTTAAAAATCTAAACAAAGGTTTTAATCGAAAAGTTAGTTAAGGTTAGCATTCCTTCGTCGGTCAAATTCTCAACTCGTGCGCACTCATCATCAACCCAGACTACGCACCCACTGTGAGTGAATCTCT
This sequence comes from Scalesia atractyloides, assembly GCA_947069175.1. NCBI lineage: Eukaryota > Viridiplantae > Streptophyta > Magnoliopsida > Asterales > Asteraceae > Scalesia > Scalesia atractyloides. Next base: position 99,790,384 of record CAMTDV010000024.1, on the reverse strand, counting down.
ACAAATTCCCCGTTTTAATCACGTTTTGGGGTTATGTGTCGTACCATTCCTTTATTTTATTTGAACACTTGTGCTTATATCATTTTGTGATCAAATGTGTATTGGTTGTTGTGTGGTTTATATGTGGATTAAATTTATCATTTCAAGTGCAATCATTTCATTAAGCCCATCAGTTCCTCGTGGGATACGGGTTGAGCATCAGGTGCCTCATTAGATCGGCTCCGTTTGATTGAGCCTTGATCTCAGATACATCATCATTCATGTCATATATTCATTCAATGTGGTTTGTGATTGTTTACATATATATATTTGCTCACATGTGATTTATACACGAATTTTCTTTAATAAACAAAACAAGAAATTACTTAGAATGTTTTATCAAGGTTCATTCGCCAACTTTTGTTGACCCAAAATCTCCTCTGTTTTACACATGATACAGGTGATCAAGTTGAGGAAAGAAACACTTAGGATGGCCTAGAAGAATAAACAAGTTATTGCGTTGGAATAAATACTTAGTTTTTTTTCTTTTGTATTTGTATATATTTTGTTTGTTGGATATTCAAATTTGTAATTTGAAATTTAATAAATATGAAACTTCTTAGTAAATATCATGAGCTTTGGTGATAACCCAATCATGCCCCGACTTTTATTCCGCTGCGGGTCGGGGTGTGACATATATATTGTATCCTTATTGTGAATATATGTAAGAGATTGAGTCATTACACTTTCTTTTGGTAGGTAACCCTAATATAATAATAATGCACTGTCACACCCTCAAAATCCACTTGCGGGGTTTTAACCGCGAGACGTGTGACAAACCAGGATGACATTGACTAACAATATGGATAGACATTGACTAACAATGGCACATTGTTTGGGACCAGGAACGCAATGATTGGGTCAATGTAAGCCCTAACGTCATCCCTAACTGCACCTTGTGATGAGGATAGTTGGCTCTGATCAAGGTCGTGTCAATCGAAGTTCAAACTTTGATTTGATTCCCGAGGCCATAAAACACTACTACTTCACGTATGTTGGTTTACGCACTATACACAATGGAGCTAACGTGCCATCAGACGGCTTAACCTCATTTCCAACTGATATGTAACGGAACTTGACATCCGGATAAGTCATAATGTTTTTCCATACCCAATCAAATGAATTGTCACGACTTGTAGCAACGTATGAAAGATTTGAGTTCGGACCCCTACCATAACCTCAATGTTGGATCCACTCAATGCTTGTAGAGCGGCCTTGTTAGGGTCATAGAGTCGCATCAACCTAATGTCGTTTGAGTTATATAAACTTATGACGTCAGTCGCTAACGGAAGATTGTTCCCAAGCATTCCATAACATACTCCAACTTGTGATTCTACATAGATAGATAATGGTGTTTATTCATATAGGTCATTTAGTGTTTTTGTTTTGGAAGTTGTTTTTATAAAATGTTACATTATATAAGATAATGAATCAAAATTGGTTTCAACTACTCTACCAAGGATATTTGATTCTTCAAAGATGACAATTAGTACCTTTTCACAACTAGTATTTATGACCCGTGCTTTGCAGCGGGAGCGTTAAGCTAAACAAAAAGTAAACGTAAAAATGATGAATCACGCACGCACGTTACGCCGTGTTAACTCGCGAAAACTAGACCAAAAAAATAGATCAAAAAAGTAAAACGTAGAAAACAATACGTAAAGTCGGCTTAGGACGAGTTTCGAGGGAGCCGTTAAACCGTAAAAACGTTGAACCACATGCGCGCGTTGCAGCATGTTAACTTGTAAAATCTAGAACGAATCGTAAAACGACAAATTTGTAAAAGATGTAAAGTACATGTGACCTAAGTTGAAAGTGGAAAAGTGTTGTGGTTAAAAATAGAAAATGTTTGTGAAAAATATGTAAAAGATGAAAACTATAGAGTTAAAAGTGTAAAAGATGAATATGGTAAAAAGTTTAAAAGATAAAATATAAAAGGGTAAAAGAAAAGAATTTTTTTAGATTAATATAGGTAAATACCTTCAACTAGTTCAAATTACACGAAACAAAGGTGATAAATACCTCAATCGAAAGAATTTTTGGTCGACGAAAGGTCAACGGACCCTAAGACCATGTAGTTATTTCGTTACTTTAAAAAAATAATCGAAAATTCTTAGAGAGAAAGAGAGAGAGATATGAACCTATTGTATAATAGGCAAGAAAAGTAGCCATGGAAGACATATTTGGTTATGTATGTAACATATGATGTCTCTTTATATAATAGGCAAGAAAAGTAGAAAACCACTAAAGAATATACATGTTGAGGGGGATTATTATGATTTATAAGCAACGAACTGAACAAGTGGACTGGAACTTTAAATAAACAACAACTTAGGCCAACCTAATACTAAAATAAAAATTGATAACGATTTAAATTGTACTTTTAAGGTTTATTAATACTAATTATAACATCGGCATATTCTCTTCATCTTTGATTATGTGTGTACACACACAATGGGTCTTTCGTGGTGGCTACAGCCTACTTGCAGTTTATGTCATCTAGTCTGTGGTCAATGCTTATGACTCATGGTTATCAAGTCAACGTTTATATCTTCCAATGCCTTCAATCAACTTTTACAATAAATAAAATATTAAAAAGTAATATCTTGAATATCTAGGAATTAAAAACAATATTGTGAAGATATATTTGCAAAAATAAGAGATAGCAAGTGGCGGCAACACAAAAAAGGCGATTGTCGATTGATGGTTTGAAGTTTTGTGAAGGGTGAGGGATGATAACTAGCGAGTGAAAAAAGGTTCGATTTTACGATTGAAGGCTTGACGTGGGACAAACTCTAAACTTGACGATTTAGAGAAAGTAGGGAGGGCTACGAATTTCCAGGTGGTGCAATTATATTTTAGGGGTCCAATTTTATATATTTGTACAGGGCCCTAAATTCTTAGAGATTCTCAAGTACGATGCTGCTCACAAAGTACTATTCACAATGTTTAATTATAGGTTAGACGTGATTGAAGCTTAAACATACAAGTCATTAGAGCTTGAGTTATTCAATTATATCCCCCCGCCCTTCGCGAAGTTACAATATCGCCCCTCAACTTTAGGCGGACTGGTCGTTTATACTTTTCCTTCTTTATTTTTTAGCCAACCATACTTTGTCACGTGCCCCACTCATTATGTAACAAGTGTACAAGCCATGATTCCGTAAAAGTGACTTCAAGGTTTTGTTTTTAACGGTATTTTTACAATTTTACCTATTACACCTTCTTTATGGATTTACCGTTGGAGCATGTTTAATATTATCAACATTTCGATGTGCTTCTATTAAACTACCGTTATGACGTGTTTTTTAATGTATGCTTTGATAATTTAAGACAACAACTTCGTATGACTCTTTTAACATGCTTTATATGTATAGGAGATTAAATTAAGATTATTAATGTAACATAGTAGCAGCAAGAGTTTTCATTATTATCTTGTATAGGTTGTTAGCTATGGTCCTTTATTCCTTTTTATATATAAAAAAAATTCATAATATGAATTCTAGGCTTTTAGTTTTCTATTAATAAAATGTTTCTACTTTGAATTTAAGTGAAAAATCTTAATCAAGGTGTGTGCTATATAGTCATATAGATATATTTACATGTCTTTACTGGTCTAATTTTTTTTTTAAACATTTTCGTATAAATTTTGTTAGAAACAACATTAGTATTTCAAATTGGTATTTTTTTTGTTATAGTAGGCTATATAATTTTGTTAGAAGTAACGTTAGTATTTCAAATTGGTATTTTTTTGGTTATCGTAGGCTATATCGAGTGTTGATATTGTATCGGTACCGTGACGAACGGAATCGATACCATCTTAACAACATCGACACCACTATTGTTATTATCAGAATCGGTAATGATAACCGTTCTTATGGTTGAAATCGATGTAAAACACAACTTTTATTTTTCGATCGATGAAACCGTCATACAAAGTTTTCTTTTGTATCTTAAACAATACCGAGTTCCAGTACCGTATTGTACCAAGTTGTGTTCAAAATAAGTTTTCCGATTGCTGGTATCATACCACTAACAAAAAGAAGAACTGCTATGAGTCGAACAACATCATTAGAGATATGATATCGACATTATCAAAACCAGATTCTTTTCAGATTAATATTAGTTATTTCCGATTCAGATATATAACAAAAATAATATTTAGATAACATAAAGGTTTTAAGAAACGAATTAAAATCATGTATTTGCAATTTATAATGATGAATAAGATGAGGCTGTTACATTAAAACAACATGGGGATGTAGCTCAGATGGTAGAGCGCTCGCTTAGCATGCGAGAGGTACGGGGATCGATACCCCGCATCTCCACTTTTTTTAATTTTTTATGGTCATAGATGACGCCTGAAGCAATGGTGGTATTTACGAATTGGGAAGATGAATTTGTGTTGAAAAAGTTCAAAGAATGTTGAATGTTGAGGTATGCATCAATGCATCACAACGGTTTGATATATTATATCGGAACTTTGAAAACACTTAGCTAAACGGGTTGTGCTTGAGTCGCCATGGTGTGTTCGCATGTTAGACCAATTTGTAGTTTATTACATTTTGAAACATATGTTTTGAACTGTGACTTTAACTAATTTGGATGTATTATGTCAAAATTTAAACAATAAAAGATAAATCGAGTTTCATTATTTAAACTTAAATGTATGTTTACATTGAATTTTGGTTGTAATATCACATTCGTATAGTATTAATATGAAAAATATGGGTTAAACATGATTATCTGTTTTAACTCGAGAAAACTACTTTGTGTTTAAGTTTATATGTCTAACATGATTTTAGGTTTGTATCAAATTTCCCTGTCCTTGTCAGTTTAACCTGCCAATCAACGAACACGACATTTAAGTCTAGTACTTGATTTTCAATTTCATGTGCATTAGGGAGGTTTGGTTCATTTGGCAATGGAGCATAGGAATGAGAGCGCAAACATGTTGATAGACATGCACAAACCGGTTCTTTTCTCAAATCAGTTCGGTTAACCTAATTGCCAGTTATTTTCTCATTTTTTCTTTCACCGGTTATTGTTTTAAACCTGTTATTACTTTACCTGGTTCGGTTAATAATTAGTTATTTTTGCTTAACCTAATCACCAGTTATTTTGTCATTTTTGCTTTAACCGATTATTGTTTTAACCAGTTAAAATTTCAATATTTTTTTCAATTTTTTCGGTTTTTTTCCCGCTTAACTAATACATAAATTAAAAACAACCAGTTGTTTCTCAAAAAAAAAAAAAACTCTTAACCGGTTACTAACCTATGGTTAAAATTAAACGGTTATTTTTAAAAAAAAAAAACTCTTAACCGGTTACTAACCTATGATTTTAGGTTTGTATCAAATTTCCCTGTCCTTGTCAGTTTAACCTGCCAATCAACGAACACGACATTTAAGTCTAGTACTTGATTTTCAATTCCATGTGCATTAGGGAGGTTTGGTTCATTTGGCAATGGAGCATAGGAATGAGAGCGCAAACATGTTGATAGACATGCACAAACCGGTTCTTTTCTCAAATCAGTTCGGTTAACCTAATTGCCAGTTATTTTCTCATTTTTTCTTTCACCGGTTATTGTTTTAACCTGTTATTACTTTACCTGGTTCGGTTAATAGTTAGTTATTTTTGCTTAACCTAATCACCAGTTATTTTGTCATTTTTGCTTTAACCGATTATTGTTTTAACCAGTTAAAATTTCAATATTTTTTCAATTTTTTCGGTTTTTTTCCCGCTTAACTAATACATAAATTAAAAACAACCAGTTGTTTCTCAAAAAAAAAAAAAAACTCTTAACCGGTTACTAACCTATGGTTAAAATTAAACGGTTATTTTTCAAAAAAAAAAAACTCTTAACCGGTTACTAACCTATGGTTAAAAATAACCACTAATCAATTAGTCCTCGATTGGTTATTCACCAGGTTAACTGGTTACGATTAATTACCGGTTATTTTGTGCACCTTTACATGTTGGTTGAGCATAGACACTAAAGAATTCTCATATTATTTCATGAAGGGTTCCAATTCCCTTGCAATAACCCCCACCCCCCCCCCCCCCCCCCCCCCCCCCCCCCCTCAAATTTGATCATTTCTAACAGCTATATGTACATAATCAAAAGCAAGAAAAGGAAAACAAATGAACTCTTGGATTGAAGATTATGCTAGAACCCGTAAAAAAGTAAACGGGCAGGCTACTTTTGAACCCGAATGCCTGGTACATCTTTTAGGCCCATCTTGAGCACAGTTTTTCTAAAGAGTGCAGGCACTTTTTCTAACCCAATCGTGTCACAAAAAACCTTGGCTAGCTCAACAAGTGTCGTTTTATCCCTACCTATTTCCCTGATCGAGTTATAATATCCAAGCCAAGCATGATATGCTGCCTCTTTCACACTCGGGTCAACTTTCGCCATTGACTTCTCAATCTGCATGTGAAATTTTACAATTAGTGAAGCACCCTTGATGGTATATGAATGAAATAACTCAAATTAACATGGAACATTTGATTAAAAGCAAACCTTTAATTTCATATCGGGATCTAAATGTGGTGACAAAGATTTATGAAGAGGAAGATCGTTAATATCTTGAAGGAAATATTCTTCCCATGGTGCAAGCAACAATATTCCTTCTCCGCCTTTACCTTCACGCCCTGTTCTTCCAAGTCGATCAATATATTGTTCACGATCAACAGGGACACCCACCTGCTCACAATATAAGTTTTCAAAACACAACAAAAAACTAAACGATCTAGTGGTGCCATTCTCGATATATATATATATATATATATGAACCAAGGATGGTAATATGGTATTCATATATTTTTGAGTAAAAGGCCGTTTTGGTCCCTGAGGTTTGGCCAGTCTTGCGACTTTTGTCCAAAGGTTTGTTATTTCGCATCTGGATCCAAAAGGTTTGAAACCTTATCATTTTCATCCGACTCGTTAACTCCATCCATTTTTCTCTGTTGAGTCGGGGTATTTTCGTACATAAAATGAAAAAGACGGAATTACCCTTTAAGTGAATATTTGTACATTATGCTAAATTCTTGTACATAAAGTGAAAAAGATCGAATTTCCCTTTAAGTCAACAAAAAAGACGGAAATACCCTGACTTGACTTAACAGAGAAAAATGGATGGAGTTAACCCAGATGCGAAAAAACAAACCTTTGGACGAAAGTCGCAAAACTGACCAAAACCTCAAGGACGAAAATGACATTTTACTCTATATTTTTCTTATTTAAAATAGCAAAGTACATCGTAGATATCATAAAATCTATATCTTATTCTATTTACCTGAATTACCAGACTGACATCAGGATAATTCATTCCACGAGATGACACGTCTGAGGTAATTAGAATAAGCTGGTTTTCTTGCTTAAACTCTTCAGAAACACGAGTTCGATAGAGTTGCGGTTTCCTAGAAGGAATCTCTCTGACGTTCATTTTCATCTCACGGAGAAGGGAAAACATGAGTGACGTCATCATTGCTGTAGTACAGAACACAATAACCTGAGAAATAATATGTTGTCACTGTAAGTTCAACATATGCTAACGAATTTCAAGTTATTATCAATTACAAGCATCATACCTTATAATTGGGGACCAGAAATATATGATCCTTCAATAGATGGTGTACTATTTGAAAATGTTGTTCGTGTGGTGCTATAACGTAAGATTGATTAACCTGCATCGATTATCAAAACAAGCCACCTAAACATCAACACCAGTTTCTTGTAACGACACAAAAATAATAAGATTCTGTATAGAAAACCGCGCCGAACTATTGGTCAAGCGGTCAACATTATACAACCTTATCGTGCGTTTCTGGACCTGATCCAGCTGTATTGATATAAGCATGCTCCCTTTGCAAAACAAGTTGAGATACTCGCCGAACCTGCAAATTGTACCAACAGCAAGAGATCAATAATAATTATAAATTGTCATTTTCACCCCCTTTTAAGTTCTGACTTTTCATATTTACCCTCTGTATACGTGGTTATTTTGATGTCGTGTCGGTATAAATTCACGTTTCGATGCAAGTTTTTTCGGATACGAGTCGGGTCAAATATAATGCGTTTTCATGTATTTTTCAATTGGTCTATGTTTTGACGTAAATGAAAAAAAAATCTCGCGTGCCTATTATAATGTACATGTCAGTATTAAATTCACGTTTCAACGTAAAAAGTTGGTCTACGTTCTGACGTAAACTGTGTTTGGAAACTAGTCGGGTCAAATATAATACGTTTTTCATTTGAGTTACTATACGTTTTGCACCGCTAAGTCTTGATGCAAAGGTAAGGGTGGTGTAGTGGTTAGGTACTTAGGTAGAACCCTCAATAAACGAACCAACCCGGTTCAATTCCGTTTCGTTTGTAACCGCAATGCTTATTTACACTGAGTTAGATCGGAAAAGTCGAAACACACACGTTTTCATATGGTTAACGCATAACGTGTCATCAGCTAAAAACAACTAAGGCGTGGCAACAACTGTAGTTAACACCTTAAAAAAAGATGATTTCATTATGAACATCTGGCAAGTGGCAACCAAATCAAACTAAAGATGCTAACCTCTTTTGGAAGTGTTGCAGAAAAGAGTAAAGATTGTCGTTTACAAGGTAAACAGTCGACTATTTTCTCCATGTCTTTCCGGAAGCCAAGGTCTAGTAAATGGTCTGCTTCATCAAGTATGAGCATCTGCAATCCCATCAAACGTGCAGAGAATCCCGATTTGTTCTCAATGTGATCCAGCAATCTACCAGGAGTTGCTACAATAATCTGCAAATGACAAAGAACATTCAGCGCTCACTGTGAGCGCGATTAATAACTATGCTCTAATTGGGTATAAAGAAAGTAGTTTAAAAGAACTTTCTAACGGGTTAAAAGTTACCCGAAGTATATTTTTAATGTATAAAACCTTCTAAAAATATTTTTATTATAAAACTACAAAGACCTGATTCTGAATGTGGCAAAGAGCTGATTTTATTTCTAAAACAAAAGTGTTTTGACCCGTTACCCAACTTGCATGAACTGCCCGTTTTGCCACGTTTGCTTTGCGCGTTACACGCTAATACGAATCCCAAATTTCTTACCCAGTCTACAAGTAATCCCTTGTCTTTGCCGACCGGAGGCCGTCCGCTAACGATTTCCAATAGAAGAACACCGAATGCAAAGATGTTACCATGAATATCCAACAGGCGTGCTGCTACCGAACTCTGTTGAGCACACACGGTATCTGATTTGCTGAAAGAGCTAGAGTTGTTCTCAAATCTTGTAAGAATACTTTTCCAGCTTTCAAACTCAACTAGCTACAAGAATAAAAAAATAAATAAATGTAAAAGATATCAACTATAGGTATGCAAATTTTAGTACAAAAAGGTTTAAAGGTGGCACCTTTGGTGAGAAATCTTCTGTGAGATATACCGCGCTAGAGTTTAACTCGGATATAGTGAACGGAGGTTCGATTTCTGTATGAAGATACTTTAGACCTTTAGCGATTCCTAAAACAATCGTCATTCTTCGTGTCCAACTTAGTTGACACCCTTCTTCGCCTACGTTAAACAAAAGCATTTGTTCATGTTTCTCTACAACAAAGAATTAATCCTAAAGCACTCGACCCGTAATATCACCACCTCTTATCGGTATAGACATACAATGAAGGTGCTCATATAACGTCCCGTTGGATGCATATTCAAAGACTAACATCCGTGTAAACGGGACACCTTCAATACAATATCCCAGCACTTTCGCAACGTTTTCGTGATTTAGCCTCGCCAAATCAGCCACCTGATCAATACAATAAAATCTTAATAAAGATACCAAACTTGAAAACACCTATAAAGTTTCAAGGTTTTCGAAAATACCTCTTTTTGAAAATAAGGCTCAAGACAGCTCATCCAGTGTTCTCCACGGTTGCAAAGAGAAATAACCGCAATTTCGGGCCCACGTTTTATGTTTCCTTTGTAAACTACGCTATCCGATGATGACCCGATAATGTTGCTAAAATCTTCACAAGCAACTTCAAGTTCTTGTCGACTGTATCTCGTCACATTCCCTTAGCATATCAGTGTCTACATATCCAATTCAATTTCATACTAAGTTATTATAAAATGAGGCGTGTTTAACTTTTTATACACAACCGAGCTTCCTCACCGATAAAGATTTCCATATGTTCCTTTTCGGTTTTGGACTTCTTCCATGTAGTGATGATAATCCACGATTTGACCTTCCACCTGTGAGCGGCTGTAAAAACGGCTGCAAGGAAGATGGACCCCACCATCACCCCAATCACTACTTCAAGAGTTAAAATCCAAGCAGGCTTTGATGCTTGCGTATCGGGCTTTTGTTTATCTTCAACAGGATGGTGTTTCGTATCTTCTGACTGTAGAGGTTTAGCTGGTGCAGCAACACCTATATAAATGAAACTCCATCTCTGTTAGTTCATAGTAACATAACAACACTTCATAATTTATATCGTTTAATTAATGGGCCGTCTGTTTGTTACTAAAACATACCACACTCTTCGGGAGCCCGTGGTGTGATATCTTTGTACTTTATGCAGTTGCCTTGAAAGCTGTCCCTGCAAAGGAATAACAAAAGAAAATGAGCATAAACACAAGCTGAGGTGGCAAAATTGGCAGTTTGAGTGAATCTAATAACGGGTCAGAACCACAGTTGTCAATAGCGAACAAAGGACAGTAGTGACAAGCTACCTATATGCTAGGTAGCGAGAGCGATTAAATAGTGGGCGCTATTTCATGTTCATTAATGCACTAGAAGAAAATTCAAAAAAATATTTTAGATGTATATTTTATCAAAAATAACTAAAATGCACATCTCAATGTTAACAACAAAACGCTTCTTTTTCAATCGCTATTTTTAATTACCAAAATAAAATCCTAGAAATCCACTATTCAGTCGCTAACCATCACATAGCCACGCTATTCGCTATAGCGCCTGCTATGATCGCTATTAATAACTGTGGTAAGAACAGGTTTGGCTTGAAACAGTTTCATTTTGGTCCTGCTGAAACGGGTCAGTTTGGGTTGACCCGTCAACGTTTTTCTTCCATTACATTAGAAGTTTGTATGCATTAAAAATACACTTCAAAATAGTTTTTAGGTTTGACCCATTAACGAAAATCAGATTATCACCTTTAAAACTAGTATGAAGCGTAAAGAACATTACCTTGGAAGATATTTCAAGCATTTCGGTATACTTCCAACAAGATAGTTGAATGAAAAATCAGCAACTCTTAAAGGAGACGCGTGACAAAAACCTAAAACATTCGTATTTGAGGCATACCTGGAACGAAACAATCAAAATAGTTAAACACAACTTAAGTATCTTATAATAAATTGTACTAAAAAAAGTCAAAATATTTCTAACTTACATTCCTGTCATGGCAGAACCATAATCTGTAACATTCGCACCCGAATAATTCCTCCCAATTTATTTCTGTCCAACCGAAGCTCTTGAAGATTCTTAAGATTGCCAAGCTCCAAAGGCAAATTTCCCGTCAATGCATTAGATTGTAAGTTTCTATCAAGATATAACTAGATTTAGAATTATGATGAACCTTTTTTCAAATCTTGAAATGATGATATTCTATAATAGACTTACATTTTAACAATGCTGACAAGATTACCAATCTCACGTGGAATCGGTCCGGATAACTGGTTTCCCCCTAAATCTAAAACTTTTAAGCGATTTAGCAATCCAATTTCTTTGGGTATTGAACCGCGGAGATTGTTCCCTGAAACCGCAAACATGTAGAATCCTGCAAACATAACATGACCATATTTTGATGAATATTTTTTAAAAAATTTTTTTAATTATGTTTTTGAAGGTAAAGTAACATGCCAACTGAAAAAACATACAATTCGCGTAAGAACGAGAGCAGAAACAGTTCTTCTGCGATGAATCCCTTTAACAAACTGCCAGAAATGTTACTGCAAAAACAAGATTAAAAACCTGAATAACTTTCATTACAAATAGTCAATTATCATTCTTAAATGTACATTTAAATTATACAGAAAATAATTTGCTTACATTTTTATAACATGATCATCAAAACAAGAAACACCAACCCAATGACAAGGATCTGAATCTAGGCATTCCAGTTTGATAAAACCAATGATGGGTCATCAAATATACCTCTTTAAACACTGTAAGAGCATGAACTGCAATAAAAAAATCAAAAAATTATATAAATTATAAAAAAATATTTACAAATTATTAGTTTCTTGCTAAACCCTACAAAATTAAGATCATCCCCTCCTCAATAAAAACTGAACAAAAACCATTCAAGATTCTTGAGAAACAAAAAATTAAAAAAAAAAAAACTGCATACCTTCAGTTGATTGAACAGCAGCATGACATGTAGCAAGAATCAATCCCAGAGTAACACAGAAAAACTGAAATGAGACCAACCATTTCATCTTTGTTGAAAACCCACAAAAACCCAGAAACAAAAATAGAGATTATGCTTGAAAGATGGAATCTTTTTTATAAAAACAAAATCAAGAACATGAAGATACAAGTATATGAATGTTTTAACAGCAACCCATTGAAATAATTCAGTATAAAGATGTGAAAAGATTGGTGAAAACTTGACGTGGAAGGAGATTTGGTGGAGAGACAATAGGTTTTGAAGAAAATTACAGAGGGGTTTTGTAAATTTGGAAGGTTTTATTTCTGTTTTGTGATTGATGAAGATTGAAGGTATTAATTAATTGGCGGTTTTTATATTTTTTGAATTTTAATATTGAGAAAATTGTTTAAATTATCATAATACCCGACAAACCTAGCTACTTGTTCCGTTCACTACCATTTGGGTTGGTATCATTCATATGGTTTGAAAATAAGCAACAATAACTTCGTTGGAGTGATTTGGTTTGTGTAATTTTAACTTTGTAAGTTTTTAGTGTGTTGATTGAATGATTGGGTGTTAATTAAGCTAGGTAACGTATATTTAATTATCTAACAACATTGCATAGAATCTTGATGCTACAAATGCTTTTTTATGAGACAGTTATATAGGGCTTATATATGTTCTCACTAATTTTCAAATGGATATAGGGCTTATATATGTTTCACTAATTTTCAAAGGATGATTTATATTATATATTAATGGCGAACTTTTTTGGGGTCAGGCATTGCCTCTTCATATACCCTCAACCCATTTGGATTTCCGACCGGGAGGGAGGGGGTGTTCGGAAACGTATATACCCATAAATTTCTATACGAAAACTACATATTTTCCACTACTGAGTAAAAAAGTTTGGGGATCGGCCGCCCCCTCCCACCCCCACTATTATGTGCCCCTGCCTCAACCTCATAGGAACTGCAACCGTCCATTGTTAATTTGACGCTCGAGGTAGAACCCAGTTTCAAAGGAAATCCAAATAATCTAGAAAAACCCTAGTCTCCAACCTGGAGAGCATTATCGAACTCCAGACCTTGAAGCTCAAAGTCTTAAGCCCATCTCCACATGCTGCTTCACCACAAGGTGTTTGGCTTCAAATTATGTTGTCGGGCCGCATGGTATTAGTAATATTTTTGCTTGACCATTACATAAAAGAGCCATCAATAAACTATTACCTCATGAAAAAGAATGATATTGAATAAAAGTTGTGTAGCACTCTTTATCAACTCTCTTTTGTATATTTGTTTTGTTTAATAACATTTTTGCTGTTTTTATTAAAAGAGAAACCAGGAGAGAATCAAATTTTGTGTTAGGTCATTTTAGAAACTAGAAAGAAACAATTGGGAGTGGGGTAGTTAGATCTCTATTGCTTTCTAGATAATAGGTTCCACTTTAATAACATTCTTATTTAATTACCACAATACCTAAAATATGAATGTTACAAACCTATTATACATTCTTGAAAAACTAAATTTATAGTGTTATTCATATCAAAAGTTTATAAAAGAAATGTATAAAATAACTTAACTTGCATTTTAAAACGGATAAAAGACTTTTACTTGCTCCAATTATTACTTGAATTTTATTAAAACAATCGGTAACTATAAGGTTTATCGCAACCAGTCTAGTTAGTTAGCCCGTTTTAAGAATCGATCAACCAGACGACGAGAAGAGACAACCTTACTCCCATTTTGACTGATATAGTCGGTTTGTTCAAAAGCAACTAGTTAATTTATTCGGGTCCATTAGATCATTAGATCGTAACCAAACTAGTGTCACAAACAATTCCTAGCTTAACCACTCGTACCTGTTTTTTGGTTTGTTTTTTATTACATATTTAACATTTCAAAGAAAGAGCACTTGAGTCCAAAAGGTAACATAAGTGATAAAGGTGCACAAATCAAGTTTTTTTAATACCCGAGTTCGGGTATATGCTTGGCTACGGGGATGACGGGTTTAAATTTTCGGGTATTGCCAATACCCTTGTCGTGTTAGGTCAGGTATTGGCCAAGAAATCTATACCCTGTGTACCCGGGTTCGGGTTCGGGTTTCTATACCGGGTATTAGAATATCTTATTTCCGGTTCAGGTATGAAAAAAAACCCGGATGAGTGTAAACATGAATTTATAGTTTTTTGTTTCAAATTTCATTTTTGGGTTTATAAACATGAACTTTAATTATATAAACTTTAATTTAACAAAATCACATGTTACTAGGAACTAGAATAATCAAAGTGCATACATTTCTAAACCCAGTATCAGTATCAGGTATTCGTAAAACCTGGTGCGGTATTCCTAAAACCCGGGTATAAATCGGGTACGAAAAAACCTGGGTTCGGGTACTGATGAGAATATCATACCCGGACCTACCCTACGGGTAGGGTCGGGTTCGGTTTTAAAAACCCGGTTTTTTTAATACCTGAGTCCAGGTTTTTTTTATTCGAGTCCGGATTCGAGTTTTTTGTGCACCTCTATTACGTGACGGTAGATTGGGTACATTTGTTAGACTTAGCAAGAATGAGATGGGCTCAGTAGCCCAAACTCGGCAGTTCATTTAAGCTGCAAAGGCCCACAACCCGGACTTCTAATTTTTGTTCACTACTCTCACTATCACCCTTTGACTAAAGATCAAATACAAATAAACTTAACATACAAAACGTAAAAACTGAAGAAAAAACCAAAAAAACGCGATAGCATTTTCGTAAATATGTGGTCTTCAAAATTACTCTACAGGATCTGAGGATCATCTGTAGAGTGATTTTGGTCTTGTAGAGTAATTTTGTAAAATGTTCTTGTAGATAATTTTGATCTTTATAGAGTAATTTCGTAAAATGTTCTTATAGAGTAATTTTGTAAAATGACCATGTAGAGTAATTTTTTAGCATTTAGTTATGGGGTTTAGCTTTATGGTTTCATTTTAGCTTTTAGTTTGGAGAGCGGGGGTTAGTTTCTTTATGTTTTTGGGGTGGGGGGGGGGAGTTAGGTTTTTTTTTTTTTTTTCAAAATTACTCTATAAGAATATTTTATAAAATTACTCTACAAGATCAAAATTACTCTACAAGAACATTTTACAAATTACTCTATAAGACCAAAATCACTCTACAAATGATCCTGTAGAGTAATTTTGATAATCACCCTACGACCAAATATTTACGAAAATGCCACCACGTTTTTTGTTTTTTCCTTCAGTTTGTACGCTTAGTACGTTAATTTTATTTTCGCATGAACTTAACTCTAAATATTAAATATCTCATCCACTTTAGTTTTTTAGCTCTTACAATTTAGTTAGTTTATTTCTTTCGTCCTCTAATTTAATAAAACTTTTGTTTAACACCCTATCTAATTAGTTGGTTGACAGTTTTTTCTTAACACATTTACACTATATCTCATAAATTTTCTGTTACGTGACTTTTATGGTTTTTGATTTTTTATATAAACGCTATGTGCGAGTTATTTTTATCTATGTTATGACGTGAATTTCGTAAGGCTGTTATTAAACAGTTCGGGTTTCTAAACTGTATGGCGCTCATCTCTAAATACACTATTGCGACGTGCGTACTTTTTTTATCTACGTTTAAACAGCTCCATTGTGCTTATCTTAATACATTTCGGTTTAATTTCTTTCCAATAACTTAAAATAACTATTCCGTTACTTTGAATACATCGTCACAATGTGGTTTTTTTAGTGTAACGTACAATATCAAGTCACGATTTTCTTATTTTATCTACGTTTCGAATATGTCACAGGGTACGAATGGTAGCCATAGTTATGATTACATACCCATTTTAGTTTATGTACTTCTTTTTCTTTTATTTTATTTTTTTACATTTTTTTATGTTGAAAAAGCTAGGTGTTTATTGTGTTTATTCATTAAAATTTTAAATAAATATCTAAATTTAACATAAATGAATGAACTAAAACAATCATTTAAACAAACACATGAAAAAAATAATTTTTTAAAACGATATGGAGTGGTAGTCAAAGGTAAGGGTATAGCCCTAAATGTAGGTATCACATAAACTTGAGGATTTCGCTCTCTATATCATAAAATCCTAGGGTGGATTCTAGTGGAGGGCAAGCAAAGCCTTGCAGTAGGAAGGTGTTCGTTGCTGGGACGGGTTCAAACTGGACTGGACATGCTTTTTTTTTAATTAAATCATTTTTGTATTCTTTTATCTTTAAAATAACTAAACCTTAAATAAGAAAGACATTTGTATTAAAAAAACAATAACATTGCATAAACTAAAAGAAATACGAAAAGTAAAAGAAAAACATTATTTATAAGACCGACTTTGTTTTTTATATTCTTACATTACCCGGTTATGCGATCAATGTTCATGGTCAGGAGTAAAAGATTGTGCGGGTGCATTTTTTTTATAAAAGTTGAAGAATTATTATAAAAGATTGAGATGAGTAGTAGGGATGAGATTGTACATTAATCGTACCCGTATCCATACCTGTACCAGTACCAAAATACTCATACCGAATTTGAACAAAACTGGGTACCATTTAGCGTATCAAATATATTGGTACGAATACGGGTATTTTTTTATGGTACCACTTTGGTACCATTTTTGTTTTTCTTTAGTTTTTGAACATTAGTACAGGTACTAAATAAGTAAAATTGACACGAGTACCAATATAGTACGAGTACTAAATAGGTAAAATTGGTACGAAAACCCAAAACTTTACAGGCACCATATGTAAAATTAATACGAGTACTGTATTTAATATGAAATAAAACATAATATAAAAAAATTTAAAGGTCTATATAGAAAACAGTACTAGTACCCGTTTTTCTCCGTATTCGTACCAATACTGAAAGTACCGAATACCAAAATCAATAAAACTAGATACCGATACATGTACCGAATACCTAAAATCGATATAAGAACGAGTACGGGTATTTAGAAAAAAAAAACTCATTTCTATTCTAATGAGTACCGTAGAAATGTGAAGATGGGTGCGATGGTGTAGGTAGCTTTATAGAGTAAGTGGAGTAAATATACTAAAAAAAAAGTCGTTGGAAACGACATCATCATTTGATTTTTTTAAAAACTTCTTTATTAAAAAAACTGAAGGGAGCAACGCCGGGCAAGATCTCCACTTATTGGAGAGGCAACCGCCACTTCTTGGGTGGAGGGCATGAGGCAGTGTGGTGGGCGTAGCCTAGGGCTGTTTATGAGCCGAGTTAGGGAAAGCTCGGCCTTGACTCGATTACAAACCGAGCTGGCTCGATCTAGCTTGGATTTTAAACCGAGCTAAATATCTAAGCTCGGATTTGGTTTGGTTTTAAACCAAGCTGGCTTGGCTAGGCTTAGTTTGGCTTGATTTTAAAAACAAAAATTCATATATAACTCTCAAAGTTTAGTAGCCAAAAATATCAATTGTTCAGATTATTTTAGGCTTGATTTTAAAAACAAAAATTCATATATAACTCTCAAAGTTTAGTAGTCTAAAATATCATGTAATTGTTCAAAAGAACATATCTAAAATTAAGTTCAATCTAATAAATACAAACCAAAATCAAGTTCAACAACACAAAATAAGTTTTGAATTTCAACAAAATTCATAGTAGTTAATTAGCATGGTAATTGGGTGATGGGTTGGGTCCAATTGGCAAATCCACTAGAGATAAGGTGTTATCCCCTTGAGGTCAAGGGTTCGTCGAAAAAGAAAAAAGAAAAATAACATGATAATCAACCTTTAAAAATGTCATAGACATCAAATGACACTCCAAATTACATGTAAACAATGATTAGTTTTTTGTAATATATTATAATGTATATAAAAATAAAATATGTTACAAGTAAAATAATCTGAGCTAAGCCGAGGCGAGTTCTCAAGCGAGCCTGACCGAGCCAATTCGGCTCATTACGAGCCGAGCCGAGCCGAACTACGCTCACTTTCTAACCGAGCCGAGTTGGCTTAGCTCAATTTCAAACCAAGCCATATCAAACGAGCGTTTTCCAAGCTAAATTCGAACAAGCTCCAAACCACGAGTTTTTTGAAGAGCCCTACACTAAACACTCATCTCAATAAGCGTCTAAAAAATTCCATTCCTATATAGTCATAAGTGGAGTACCATTTTAACATTATAAATTTATAACCCACACTTTTTGTAAATCAAAACCACAACACACGTTATGTTAATTGCAACTGTATACCCTCGTTTACTTAAAATAAAGGGTACTTTATGAAACTATGAAGGGTGCTCCATTAGACTCCTAATAAATAACTTTCTAACATTTTTTTTATTTAAAAATTGTTGACAAACTCCTTTAAGAATGATTACTAAAATATTTATTTCTTTCTCAAAGCCAATTAAATCTTTCTCTAATTCAAAATAATAATAATAAAAAATTCTTAGTTTACTAGTTTGAAATACTTAGTTTTGGTTATATATAACTATATACTTATGAGAGATCAAAACAAAATTAAACTTGAATTATGTTTTCAAAGAATAGGATACCGATGAATTTACATGCAAGAGGAGACTAGTAAACAATAATACTGCAATGAATTATTAATGTAAATCAGATAATACTTTGGAACAGTAGCGAAGCTTGAGATATTATACGTGGGGTCGAAAACGTATATACCCAAAAAAAATTATAGAACTGGGGGGTCGAAAACGTATATACCCAAAAATTTCTATACGAAAGCTACATATATAACAGTACTGAGCGCCTTCGCCCATGCTTTGGAAGAATTTATGAAGAGTAGAGAATTTTAAAAATCATATACACATACCTTTTATTTTAACTATGATATATAAGTCGGTTATATAACTGCTTACCCATTTTCCTTCTAGCTTTTGTTATATCTCTCAAACATGTAAAGTGTCTTATGCATTTTCATATTTCTGTAATTAAAAAGATGCATCCAAAACATATAACTTCATATAGTTGCATGCTAGTTTTACAATAGTATATATCTTCTCTATGGTGCATGTACTAACACTATACACTTCATTTATTGTGTTTTCAATTCTGAAAGTCTAAGTTTGGCTTTGGTCTAACAAGTAGGTCGTTGAAAATTTTGTGTTACAACATCCTCTAGATCTTATTAAAACACATGCCCCTTTAAATAAAACGTTCAAGAAAAGTGATATATAAATTTTAATTTTTATGTCCTTTCAATCTTTTTATTTCTATTGTTTTAAATGTGATAGATAATACAGATTTTAAATGCTTATCTTTCTCTTCCATTAATGCTTATGTTATATTGTAATATTTTTCAAAAAGACTATAATTTCCAAGCTTTATAGAATTGTTTTATCGAGGTGTTGTTTGGCAACTTTTGAATATTAAGGGGGTGTTTGACAACTTTTGAATGAGTAAGTGTTGAACCAGTAAGAGGTCTAAACAAGTAAGAGATCTGAACCATTAAGAACCAATATAATGCTTAACCATTTAGAGGCAAATGTCTGACCAATTCAGATTAGAGGTCTTAACTATTCAGACTCAGTATAATGCTTAATCATTCAGATGCAAATGTCTAAATCATTCAAACATCTGCTTGTAAAACAAACAGTCTGAACCATTAAGTGTTGGACCATTTCTGAACCATTAAAAGCTAAAACATCCCGTAAATCTAATTATCCCTAGATTTCCAAGAGGTAGGTGTAGAATTTCAACCATGCACGCAATATGATTTACATGCTTTGTGATTAAAGAATGAAATCCATGTTTTAATAAATAAAAAGAAGTTTAACTATTGAAATATTGATAGTGTTTTGTTTTGTTTGTGTGCAGGATGATTCATGCATGGCCCATGAGACATTGTTTAACGTTGCTGCCTAAAGTCTTGCATGAAAGGTCATTTGTAATAGGGTTGTTCCCTACTATCAAAAGACATGTTTTTTGTTCTTTTTTTGTTACTTAAATTGTCAAAATCTAGTAAAAACACTTACTGTTATATATATCTAGTCATCTACATACGAAAACAAAACTTTTTTTATGGTAGAATTTTGGTTTATAATTACTCATAATTACACTAATTGTCCTACCACGAGATCCTTTGCCTAATGACATTGCTGAATTCATTTGAAGAAAGTGGTGGGTATTCAAATTTTGGATTTTAGATGATTTAGAACTAAACATCGTGTATATTGTCGTTCTAAAAACATATATATTGGCCAATGACGCCTCATATAATCAAAGTGAATAAAAGTTGCAGTGACGGATCTAAAACAAAAGTTGAAAGGTAGCACAGACTAGATTTCTTTTATTTAGGAGTCGCCAATACATAACACGAATAAAAAACAAAACAAAAAATAACAGGCTACCCCTCTAACATAAGCTAGATCCGCCCCTCGAAAATTCCATAGTCAAATACCATTAGAAGAAAAACTGGTTAGTTGAAAGATTAACAAACTAGAAGGGGTATAATAATTTTTATGTAAATAATGAAAAATGCTTTGTTTTGTGTTTCGAAAGTTATGTAATGTATAAGGATTTTCATAAATAATGAAAAATGCTTTGTTTTGTGTTTCAAAGTTGTGTAATGTATAAGGATTTTCATATATACCATCTTATTTATTTTGACTGTGCTTATTAATTTTGGTTTGTTCATTTGTGCAACTATCAATAAATTTTTTTAACAGAAATATATGTGTTATTTTTAATAAAAAACTTGTGAAATTACATCAAAACAGAAGGTAGACGAGAAACAAGCTACGCCGCTACCCCCTTCTGAATTGCAAATTTAAATCATTTTAGTTTTTATGAATTAATTTGTAAGAAGTTTCGTACATAAAAATAAATAACTTATACGCATAGCGTATATGTCATATTTGATGATTTTGTACTTATTTATTTACATAAATAACCTTTTTTCATATATAAAAAGTAATATGATACCAACATGTATCATCACAAGTCTTTTTTGGAAGGATAAGCATCCCACCAAACCTAAATTAATCATAAGATAAGATGACACAAATACTCACTCTCCACAATTAAATAGATTATTAAGAACCTCCTTTATCTCTAGGGTATTAAACTATGTGGTATAAACAACTAACTTCAAATGAAAGAATAATCAAATGAATAGCTTATAGATAATCGTTATGTATGAACATATACTTAAATACATGTAGATGCATAAATTTTGATCCTGTATTTTATTTTATTATAGAAGGGATTAAGCATATGTTCGAAGTTGGCTTGTGTTCATAGGTAGGGGTTTATAATGTGACGAGTCAATTAGTCAAACCTGAGCTCGTCTTCTTTAGATTATGAGAGCTTTATTTTTAATGCCCGAGCTCCACTTAGACTTGAATCCTTTATTATATATTAATTAACCTATATACATGTATGGTCATATATTTACATATATAATTATAGTTCCCCCCCCCCCCCTAGTATGATATATCCCTTTGTTGTTAATTATCCCTTGTACTTGCCCAAATGTTTTAAACGTGATATATATTTCTGATTATATCAAACATTTATATAATAAATGTTGATTACTTTAGTTCTCTCTTTAGTGAGAAAAGATAATAAAACAAAACACAAAACTATTACAAAGTTGAATTTGACACATAATTTAATGCTAACTCTTATACTACTATTAATTAAATATCAGAAATAGTGAGAAAAGATAATAAAAACATAAAACTATTTTTTTAAAACTATTACAAAGTTGAATTTGACATATAATTTAATGATAACTCTTAGACTACTATTAATAAATATTAGAAAATATTTTTTCAATATAGAAGATTAGAAGTTCAATTTCAAACTCACTTTTCTAAAATATTCTTTATTATATTATTCAAAGCAAAAGGTGCAAGTTAAACATTGCCATTTTTATTATTAATTTTTTTAATAGTTAAAGCCCATCACTATGTATTTTGGAAGATATATATAAATGGATGATGCTTGATGCATACCTGAAATACCAAATTCTCTTACAAAAATGGCTAAAGTGCATCCTTGTATACCTTCTTCATCTTCTTCTTGTTCAACCCAAAGAGAAACATACACTATATGGATGAAGTCACTTGTGTTAAACTCTAACGGGTATACGGTCTACGATTCCAATGGAGAAGTCGTTTTTCGTATAGATAACTATGATAGCAAGTGTAGAAGTGAAGTTTATTTGATGGATCTTCGGGGAAATATTGTATGCACGATACTTCGAAAGGTAAATTCGAATTTTATGATTGATTAAGTTACTTGTAACTTGTGATGATGTAAGAACCTTCACAAATTGATATATAGTATTTATCTGATTAAGTTTTTCATTTTGTAATGAATAAACTCACTACATAAGAGCTACAAATTTGGCAATGAACTGTATTCATCGCCAAGTACAATGTTTTTGTTTTAAAAGTGATATCAAAATAATACTTTTATGTTCAAACTATGTTACAGAAACTACTGCGATTTGGGCTTTGGGATTGTTATAACGAGAAAGATTCTCGCATACCATGGTTTAAAGTTGGAAAAGCTTTTGGCTTTTTCAATAATGATTCGGTTTATGATGTTTTGGTCGGAACCAACGAAGCACAACGTATAAGTAGCTCGAGCCATAGAATGGAAGGATCGGTTCATAACTTAGAGTTCAAGATATTTGATGGTGAAGGACAAATCATGGCCGTGGTGAGCCTTGGTTAATTAAAGTTTTATGTACATGGATCACATTTTATTCTATATTATGAGTAACAATTGGTTTCGTTTCATGATGTAGGTGCAAAGAAAGCTATCATCGTCAGGCGTCGCACTGGGTGAAGACGTATTGTTCGTGACCATTGAGCCGCACGTAGATCATATATTCGTAATGTCTTTGGTAGCGATACTAGGATTAATTCGTCGAAAAATGTAGATAATAATCCGTCAGTTTTGCTGTTTAAACAAAAAATACATGTACATGTAAACTAACCAGAGGTGTACCCATGTACTGAACACAATTGTCACACGACACAAGTAAAAATTCTTTTATGTGTTATAAAATATCCGATACTTGTTTTTAATTTTGTATGTTATATTTATGTATTTAACACTCAAATGACACTGATTCACTAGACGGTTTTTATAAATGCACGAGTTATAAGAGAATAATGAGTCCACCACTTCAGATAAGTCTCTTTTACAAATGATCTTTTAGCATAATTGTATGTTGTTAAGACAGATTAGATTATGTTATCTCTAATCTATATGTTGTATGTATCGAAATAAAAGGTTACTACATGATAATCAGCCGGCCTGTTTTACATAGTCCATTTTGTTCGTCAGTTTTGTGCCGGTTATCCATCCAAATGTTAGGAGTTACATACAATTGGTTTATATGTTTTTTTTTATTATTTATTATCAATTATATAATAAAATTTTAAAAAGTACTCAAGACAAAAAATCGTCCACGACGTGGGGTGCACCTCCCTTAATTGAATATGAAGTTGGTTTCTTTAATTCTTTCTCGATAACTTCTAGATAATTTTTATATTATAATACTCTTAAATCTAATAATAATAATAATAATAATAATAATAATAATAATAATAATAATAATAATAAAAATAAGGGGAATCAACACTAGCTTTCCTTGGCTTATACAGTTATACGCCAAGAAAACTAAGAAAAAAACAGCGAGTTTAGACTTGATGATAGAGTTTGCTTTCAAAGTCGACATATGTTTGCATGACTAGATGAATATTAATCATGTATTAGCTATCGTCATCTAGTCGTTAGCTTATCTAGCTATTGTGTATACGATTTTGATGACCCAAAATACGTTATGGAAATTTAACACTTGAAAGTGTACAAGACCTAGAGGTGTACAAATTTTTTTTTGGAATAACCGGTCCGATTTTTAATTGAACCGGTTTTTTTGGTTTAAAAAAACCAGTTTTTTAATAACTGGTTCGGTTAAAAACCGATGTTACATGGTGGGAACCCAAACTAGTCTACTCGATTCAGTTCGGTTAAAAACCAGTTTTGGCCAAAAAACCGGTTTTTATCCGCTTAAACCGGTTTCGGTTTTTAAACCGGTTAAAAAGATCAAACATACTAACCTATGTACAAATCGTTTTTTTTTCAATAACGGGTTTCGATTTTTAACCGAACCGGTTTTTTACATAAAAAACAAAAACCGGTTTTTTTTATAATTGGTTTTTCTAAGTCAAAACAATAACCGGTCCAACCGGTTAGGGTCGGTTTTTTACCGGTTTTTTATAACCTGTTTCAGTTTTAAAACCAGTTTTGAAGCTCAAGATCCCTAAATGGTCTACAACCGCCGGTTCGGTTCGGTTCTAAAACTGGTTAAAAAAATCCGGTTTCGGTTTTTTTTTCCGGTTTCAGTTCTAAAACCGGTTTTTTTGTACACCTCTAGAAACCGGTTATTAAAAAAACGGTTTTGGTTTTTTTTTTCCGGTTTCTTTTGTAACCTCGTCTAGACCATTCTTACCCACATATTTGTGATTGTAGACTAGTAGTAAATAGCAATCTGGGCCCAACTTTATGCATATCTATTGTTAATGATTTCTTGTAACATAAGTATATGCTAATGCATTCCTATTAGGATTAGTGTTCTTAATCTCTTATTCATTTCGGTGTGGTTTATTTCGGCTTTTAGGGTTGCGTTCGATTTTGAAACTGGAAAATAACAAGAAAAATACTACAATCTTTTTTCACATTTTGCTTATGTTTGGGTAATGTTTTCATCTTTAAAAGAATCTGGAGCAGCAGCAAGTCTTTGTGCCTTATGGGCTTCCCCGGCCCAATTAATCCTTGAAATGAACACTAATAGCAACATTAAACAACCCAAAACACCGGCTAAGAAACCTATTAACCATCCTTGGAGTCACATATGAACCTTAAAAGTTAGAACCACACCTAAAGGCAATGCTAATAGATAGAAGCCACTGATGTAAGCATACCCCCCCCCCCAACGGCGGCTCACGATCCCGCCACAAACCGCCAATGGGAAATTTACCACCTCTCGCAAAGCCATCCACAACATTGCATTCCCTACACCTCTCACAGTCGCCTTATCATGGCCAGATAGACAACCCTGTGTGCCTCTAGCTAGCACCATGACAAACCCACCAAATAAACCTGTAAACGATCCCAACGTCAATGATATTCACCAAATAAACCTGCAAACGATCCCAACGTCAATGATATTCATTGGAGTTGCAAGTTCAAACACGATTCTAGATTCTAGTATGGGCTATTCCTGCCACAAAACAACAATAAAATCCATCCAATCCAATGCTTAATGTTCTCCACGCATTAGACCCAAAACATCCGGAAACAAAAATTATTTCGGTTTGGGATATTGGATTTAAATAACCCCAACTTTCACCAATTAGCCGATAACACTCCCCACTTTCGATTTGTACAACAGCACTCCCAACTTTCAACAGCACTCCCAACTTTCAATTTTTAAAATTCATATCCAAATCCGAATTATCCGGTTTTCAGATATCCGAAATTTTGGATATTACTGATACGGAATTTCAGATATTTCGGTTTCGGATTTGGATTTTTTTGAACACCCCTAAACAAGTGTATAAACTCAAGACACACACAATATAAAAAAAAAACTAGTTATTTTACTATAATAGCATATCACCTAATACTAATTAGGTCACCATAGAAGATGAAAAAGAATGTTAAGGCATATCATTATAAGTAGTTTAGTAGAACAATAAAAGTTAAAATTTTATTTTATTTGGAATCTACCATCTCCCTTCTCTATTAAAGGAGAAAGAACGATGACATAAGAAAAGCTTACGTGGCAGCCATAAAGGCTGTCCAACTCAACTTTTCTTATGTCATTTTTGCATCATCATCCCACTTTATTTAAAAAATCATTTCAAATTAATCTCTTTTAAGATTACAATCTTGGCTCCAGATTCAAAATCATTTCAAATTCAAATTAAGAGTTAATTAATGTTTTCATCCTTCTGGTTTGTCAAAAATCACTATTTCAGTCCATTAGTTTAAAATTGCGATTTCAGTCCCTGTGGTTTCACTTTCGTAACTATTTCAGTCCACCTCGCAACCATTTCAGTCCCTGTACTTACAGAATAAATGGATTGAAGTGGTTACGAAAGTGAAACCACAAGGACTGAAATAGTTACGAAAGTGAAACCACAGGGACTAAAATCATAATTTTTAAATTAAGAGACTGAAATAGTGATTCTTGACAAACCACATGGACGAAAACAGTAATTAACTCTTCAAATTAATCTCTCTTAAGATTAAAATCTTGGCTCCATATTCAAAATTCAAAACATATACATATATAAACTGAGTTCACTAATCAAAAATTCAAAATCCTGTCTTCACATTCAAAATCCAATCCATTTCTCTCTCAAATCCAGATCCTTCCATCAGTCCACAACAAATTCGGTAAGTATTCACAGGAATGACAAAGAAGTTAACTCAATCACCACACCACGCACAACGACCCTTCTCTACACTCAAACCGAATCATGATCTCACATTCTTCCACCGATTGCTCTGTTTCAGATCTTCGACGGCGGTATGGATTTCTCAAAGGTCGGTGAGAAGCTTCTCCGTTCAGTCCGTTTTGTAGAGATCAAGTAAGCTTACTTCGATTTACCCGTTTTGTTTACAATTTATCTTATGATCGATTCTCAAGAAATTGAAGAAATTTTTGACTTTGTGTTTGACTTATATTGACTTTGAAAGTTGTGTATTGAAGATCAAGTTCCAAAAGAGCAAATATGGTAGCCATGGAAACATTATCCTCATCAATGGCATTGATTCTGAGTGAGTTTGTTTCTTTTTTGTGTATCTATTATTGTTTTAACTTTGACTAATATTTAATTTAATAACATAATAGGAGAAGAAAACCCATGGTTGGTACCTACTAAGGATCATATCTATGAATTTATGAGGTAATGTGTGTAATATTATTACAATATATCTACAATATATCCATGTATTTAATGTAGTAGAGTAGTAAATATTGAATTTTTTATTATTAATAATATATAGTTTAAAAATAGAGATGGTTTGTGCTTTTGGTTTACAATGACCTACGGTATACTTTTATGGTGGGATTTGAAAGTAATTCTAGGGGTTCTGTTGTAAACAACAGATGTATGAAGCTTAGTTGTTGTGTTTTTGGTTTACTAAGACTAACCTATAAGTTTAGTTTTATGTATTCGAAAGTGATTTGAGGAGGCATTCACTTCCAAAGTGATTTGAGGAGTCGTTCACAATTTCACGGTTTAATAGTTTGAATTGGTTTATTAAATTCTATTTGAAAACATTAGTTTATATATCAAAATTGCTAAAATGTTAAAGATAGTTCAAGAATACATAATTGAACACTATGGACCTTTAGCAGCCCTTTGAACATCTGTTGAGGCTCAAACCAACTGGAGGGATTTAAACCTTTGTTGACTTAGCAAACATCTGCTCAGGCTTAAACAAATGTTTGGCCTTCTATATCAGTGCTTTGTCTCTAACAGGGCTTTGCCCTTTGAACATACTTTCCTTCTTCTTCAACAGTGCTTTCAAAAGGCTCGGGAAGAATGGGAGGAAACGCACGCTGATGCTGATAAACTCAAAAGAGCTGCTGAGGCAAGTGTCACACAAACACGCATATATATATACACACACATTTGTTTTGGAACGATATGAAGTTAATATAGTAAATTTGTAAAAGAGAGTTGTATATTTAAAGGTAAACAAAGAGCAGACCACAACTGCAAATGTTGCTGCACAGGCAGCTGTAGGAGGAGATGACATGCTGTTAAAATGGCAAGTAAAGGCTGAGCGGGCCCGTCAGAAAAAAGAAAGTGAACTACTAGGTTGTAGCAACGTACAGAGGATTCAAGGATTGCGAGAAACAACTTGAAAAGTCCAAAGGTTTTGTTCACTAATCACTATCTTAATTCTTTTGCTGTATGATAATCTAATATGATAATATCTTGTGTTTGTGTTTCATTTTTGTCAAAATATCTTGTGTTTGTGTTTCAGTTTTGTCAAAAGATCTTGTGTTTGTGTTTCAATTAACTGATGAAAACAGATGGTTGAAATCACTGTCGGGTTAAAACAAAGTTTTGTGGAGAAAACATATGTTTTTTAAAACAATGGTTTGACTTTGGTCAAACAGTGGTTTGACTTTGGTTAAAAAATTGGTTTCACCTTGGTCAAACAGTGGTTTGACTTTGGTCAAACAGACTTTGTCAAAACAGACTTTGGTCAAAGCAGACTTTTTCTCAAACAGACTTTGGTCAAACAGTGGTTTGACTTTTATTTTTTATTTATTAAAAAGTTTGTAATCTATTCGCATGCAAAGCTGAAGCGTTATTGAAGCTCCATCAGTTGGACGATGCAGATTCATTTATTTCACATTTGCCGAGATTCGAAGCAAGTAATAGGTTTTGTTCACTAATCACTATCTTAATTGTTTTGTTGTATGATGATCTAATATGATAATATCTTGTGTTTGTGTTTCACTTTTGTCAAAAGATCCTGACGTCGATGAAGAAATGGCTGAGATGATAGCTTCCGAAATTGAATCTTTATCTGACCAACTTTCATTATTTGAAGAAAAGCTTAAGGTTTAGTTTTCTGAAATATAGATTAATATTCATCGTCAACTTTTAATATTGATACCTTGTCTCTGTTAATAGATGTTGCTGATTCCGAGTAATCCTTTGGATTCTAGAAACATCTTGCTTGAAGGTATGTTCTCCATTAGAAACCTAATGAGACATCGATTGATTTCCATCGAATCGAAACTTACTTAGCATATACAAATATACAATAATATATCTAATTGTCATATTTCAGTAAGGGCTGGTACAGGCGGTGAAGAGGCTGGACTTTGGGCTGCTGACCTTGTAGGTACATTTTTTTATTTTTTATTTATTATAAAGCTTGTAATCTATTCGCATGCAAAGCTGAAGCGACTGGTGGTGGTTTGATGAAGTGATTAACTGTGCATTATAAGTTATAATATAAGATGAAGAATTAGTAGTTTGAGTTAGTTTGATTATGTGTTCGAGTTTGATACTGATGATCGAATTGAATATGCTTAATTTGAAGAAATTTTTGATGCTAAATTTCATTATGCTTCATTGCCTCTTTCAGGGTCCCGCTATGATAGCATATTCCTTTTGTGCATTTTTTGGGTTCCAAGTTCTGTTTGGCCTGTTAAAGGTTAAGAAACTCCATCAACGGGAGAAATTGATTATTGGAACAGCTTAAACAAAATGTAAGTAATATATATGTTTGATCCTTAAGCATCATGTTTTGTAGATAATGATATCTTATAAACCATTAAACGTTATACTAAGTGTACATGACTATAACAATAGATAAGAAACACTCATCACATAAAGGAAAAGTTAAATTAGCATTTTCATAGGCATTTATCTGCTTCTCATAATCTGGTGTTACATAATCACTTTCGCAACGCACATGCAAACACCCTTTGAAATTCCTTTCTATCACTTGGTGAATCCCTGACCATATGAAAATCTTGTGCATATTAAAACAGTAAATTCTTGTGTGTTCTTGATACAAGTTCACAACCTAACCTCCAAAAGAAGCTACAGAGTTTTGTAGACAAACCATCCTTCCAATCTAGAGATCTGTGTGTGAAAGATTGTAGGCTGGTTGATATATCCTGGATTGTAAGGTATCATAAATTCACTATTCTTTTTGGTCATTTTTCTTTTTACTCTTTTAAACAAGTTTTGTTATGGATTAATGAAGTTATATAAGTTGTTAATAAATCAGTAAATCCAGTAAAATATATATAATAAACAAGTTCATTATATTATATTATATTATATTATATTCATTAAGTAATTACTATTATTACACTATTTACAAAAATTCAATAATAATAATTTGGAGTTTTGTTTTTGTTTTAAGACATCTGGCTGGAGAAGACTTTTCCACATCAAGGATGAAAGAACTGAACCAACTCGAGCCCCAGCTGAGGATGGGGGTCGACCGTGTACGCTCTAGAAAGGTACGTTTTTTCTACCAAGCCAATTTCGCTATAATTAATCAAGTTATTATTAACGTTAGTAAAAGTTATACCTGTAATCCTAATAAGGATTTAATAAATGAATTTCGAAAGTGGCGCCTTTTAGCGTTAACTGGAATCATTCACCGTGACTTAAAGCCAGGTGAGTTGGAATAGTTGAAATCGTCGGTTGTAAGCGTTAACTGGTAGCATTATGTAAACTGTTGAGATAGTCATGTTGTTTTTTATTATGTATGATGAAGTTCATGTAAGTCGTAAATCGTAATACTTTACTTTATTTTGTATTCCATAAAACTTGCTGCTAACAGCAGACCACAAGATTATACAAAGAAGAAGCATTGGGACACCTTTTCTCACGAGAACCGGTTCCGACGAAGAGGTAAGATCAAACTATTTTCAGTTTCATCTTATAGTGATACCTTTCTGGGAGTGTATTCTACTTAGAACAGTTAATGCTTTTTCAATTTTCATTCACTACATTATATGTTTCAGCCACATGATATGAGCTTACATATTACTAATTTTATTAACAGCTTTGGCAGCCAAAGCTGGAAATAGAATTAGTTCAAGTTGTTTACCATCAATGGAAGTTATGATTCAGGTATGTTAGGTGTTGAATTCAAAGTTGTCAGTTAATAATTGTAGCAATTTATGGACTTAGTTCTTCTTTATATTGTAGTTGGAAGGTTCAGGGGATGCGGCAATTGAGAAAACTAAAGTTGTGTTCCTGCTTGGAATTGGGAATTTTAGTACTTCTGGTAGGTTTTTGTGGGAACTAATGCTTTTGGATGGTTCTTTTGGGATAAATATTACAAACTGATGTAATTTTTTAAGAGAGTTAAATACTATAAATCTTAGAATTTTTTAAGCATGTTGATCGCTTTTAATTTGGCGCTTAATTGTAGTGAAAATATGTTTTTTCTGCGACACATTGCATAATAAATCACATTCAATTAGTATTTGTAATCTACAAGCGAGCGAAGAACACTGTTTACAAGCGAGCGAGCGAAGAAGACAGAGGCCTAATATCAATTACCTTCGTGTCTGCACCCCTCTGGCCTTCAAGCCTTTAAAAGGTAACCCCTCTGGCCTTCGGTTGTGCCAGAGTTGAGGGGCTGCTGTAAGAGCGAGTCATGTTACTGAAGTTGTGGAGAAACACAAAAAAAGATTGATCCCTCAAATTATGTGCAGATAGATATCCCCTGTGTGTTTATAGTTCATAAAAGTTTTGGTACCATCTCATTTTGTGTCTACTGTCAGTATTCATTGGTACAAGGAGCATGTTAAAAAGCAAGAACATGTTATTGGTTTAGCATGTCGCTTCCCTTTGTTTATAATCCATTTTTAATTAAACCTTAAAAAATGTATAATCATCCATCGTTTAATGATATTAAATCCTCGACAATCTAAATGAACCGATAATTACTTACTAATTAATATAACAAAACGTTACTAAAACTATCCGTGTTTTACGCGGGTCGTACTACTAGTATTAATAAAAAGAAGCTTCTTCTAATCACAATTGCTTCATTTTTTAATATAAAGAAGCTTTCTTTCCACTCCTTGAAAGCTTCATTTTTTGTCTTCTTGCCTACACTAATTGCTTTCACATCGGCATCCATTTCTATGTGAATATATGGCTTCCACAGTTCAACACTGAAATTATACCACAAGTTTAATTTAATGTCACAAACATCAAGCAAGAGAATGAATAAAAAAAGTAGATTTAAAAAAAAAAAAAAAAAGTAGAAGAAAACACATAGATAACAAATAGAATACTGTACAAGCTTAGTTGGCTTTAAATTGGGCCCCTCCCTGGTAGCAATGAGTGTTTTTATATGACGAAACATCATAGATGTTGTGTCAATTCCTCCCTAAAAATACAAGAAAAAGAAAATGGAGTAAGTGACACTAATCTTCACTGTTTGATTAAACTAAAAGGCAAAGAAATAACCAAACATTTATGTTCCTCACCTTTTTCATGAGATCTAATACCTCATATTCAGTTAACAGCGGTGGTGGCTCTGTAAACTCTACTTTACTTTTTATTGATGTTGCCATGAAGTGCGTGCACCAATTAAATAGTTTTGTTATTCATCTAAATATTATAACAGCTTCACAAATAAAATTGAATAACTTGTAGTAACTAATACCTTATCTTCAAACACATAGTTGTTTGGGATTGGAGATTTACTCACTCATCCATATGTCTAAACTTCTAAATAACCTTTCTAAACATGACACCAATGTTTTTAAAATAGGACCGGACATCGAACTGGACTTCGTACCGGTTCACTGGTCGGACCAGTCGAATCAGTTAGACCGGTTAAGACTCGGATATGTAAAATTCATATTATTGATTTTACAATTTTGTATACAACTAAACTAAACTATTAAATTAGTTTTACAATTAAAATATACTAAATTAGTCTAATTAAGACTTTTATTGGGGCATGTGTATTGGCCATATGGCCCACTATCAAATTTGGTTTTAACCTTTTTAATCGTATTGGGTGGATTGGAGGATGTGATCCACAGCTCTAGAAAATACTCAAGGCGTATAGGCCTCAATTGTCGTCTAGGCGAGAAGCAAAAAAAAGTGCAGGCCAAAGAAAAAAAAGCACAAGTAAATATAAAACTAAAAAATAATACTATGTTTAAAAAACCCTTTCTTCAAATTCCAAAAATATTCCACTACCATAATCTTTAAAATAAAGTACCACAATAATAATTGAAAATCATCAAAATATCTCAATGGCAAATTGTTCAGACTTGGAAAAAAAGTTCAAAATATAAATAAAAAATAGTAAAACGTCAAAGTTCAAAGCTAAAAGTTCATCAATTAAGATGACAAATCATATTCAACAAAAATACTGCAGAATCCTTTATCAGAATGAGAAGAGTATGTTTATCAGATCATAAACTCGATAATCGAATAAAAAGATATGTATAATATCTCTTAACTTTTTTAAAATTCAAATATAGTTTTTTTAAAATTCTATAAGATTTGATTGAGATGTGATTTCAAGAAAGATATATAGTTGTAAATAAATATATGGTATATGCATAAAAGTAAGATTTCAACAGAAAAAAGTGCTAGCTTTTTTTACCCTGAATGGTCGCTTAGGGGGCCTAGGCGACCATTTTTTATAACAATGATAGCACTACCATACAAAGAATGAATGATGGTTTAACTTGATCTGTAAATTAAAAACAAAATGAGTTAAAACACTAACTCATTAATATATATAAAGTTGACAAGTAGTACAAACTTTACATGCTAAACTTTGTAGTGCTGCTAACGGTTTTATGTTTGCACTTGATCTTCCAAACACTTTCATGCACGTATCTCTTTCTCTTTATACGTTGCTCCACAATGAATCCGTGTGTCGAAAACTTTAAAGCACATTATAGAATCAGAGGTATATTTGTTAAATTTCATTTTTGAGATTAATTTGAATTATTTTTGAAATATATCCACACCTGGCACATGCCGTAACTTAGAGTGTTTTGGTTTTTTTATCAAGATAAAAGAATAAATGCCTCTGCCAGTAAATTTGTTTGAAAAAGTGTAAACGCATAACCGCTTCGCAAATCTACTTCCTACACGGGACACTATCTACACAGGACAACTCATCATGGTCTTCTGATATCCAAAAAATCTTCTCATGTTCTACATGCCTATAAAGATTCTCACAACTTAACAGACTTTTCTGATGCAGACGGTGCTAGATGTCCAGATGACCGCCGATCCACGGGGGATATGCTATCTATCTTGGGCCAAATCTAATTTCATTGTCAGCTATGAAACAAAAGACTGTATCTCGGTCATCTACTGAATCTGAATACAAGGCCTTGGCTGACACAATTGCTGAATTAACTTGGCTTGAAACTTTGTTGAGAGAACTGCGAGTTTCGGTACGGATGGCTCCAATCCTATGGTGTTACAATCTAGGAGCCACAATGCCAACACAAAGCACGTGGAAGTGGACTTTAATTTTGTTCGAGAGAAGGTTGCCTAAAGAAAGTTATATGTGTAATTTAATTCCACACGTGATTAAATTGCTGATGTGTTCACAAAGCCGCTACCATCAGATCGCTTTCTCTTTTTAAAGTCCAAACTAAGAGTCTGTCCCTGGCCTTAGCTTGAGGGGGAGTATTAGTGGCCCTAGACACTAATAGATGGCCCTAATGATGCTATGTATAGTCTATATATAGAACCTTATTATATACCTATTATGATCATTTATAATAATACAAATCATTACTGAGTGTATCTCTCAACAACATCCACCATCACCAAACCCCCATCACTCAATGATTGTTGCATTTCCGATCCACATCTGCTAGTATACCATGATTTGTTGAAAGTTAAATTCAATGCTTTGAATAAACCCTAACTTGTGTAATTTTGATATGCGATGTGTTTGAAGGCCGAATGAAATGAAGACTAGGTGTTAAATGCTTGGTTGGTCCCTGTGGTTTGCAAATCTTGCAGACTTGGTCCCAGTGGTTCACTAATTACACACTTGGTCCCAGTAGTTTCAAATTTTGCACTCGGGTGGTCCTTACCACTAACCTTTGTTAGATTTCTCAGTTAAGTATATGCAAAATTACTATATTACCCTTGAAATAATAAAAATAAAAAAATATAAACTGGCCGGCCACCACCACTTAGGTGGCGGCGCATGGCGTGCGGCGGCGTGTACCAGACGCGGAGAGAGAGAGAGACCGACATCTCTCTGTAGCAGCGGCAGTGACCGCGTTTAGCGGCGACGGCGGCCACATCGGAATATTATTCGAAACGAGTTTGAGTTTGAACTCACCGGAGTTGAATCTGGAAGCGTTAGCGATTTTATCTTCGTTTCCGTTAACTGAATCGGAGTGTGTGTTGATATCGTCAGATCCGGATCGAATTTCGTACATAATTTCGCTTCTATTGCATTCGTCGATTGACGTTAGGGTTAATTCAGCGTCGTTGCTTTAAAACGTCGTCGTCGGAACCAGATCGCCGGAGAAAAGAGCGGAAATCAGTAATCGGAACGAAGTTTTCGAAAAAGTGATCGGAATTTTGAATTATCCGGTGACGTGTTCGAGAGCGATGAAAGTCGGAATCAAAGCGTTGTTCGCGTTATGTCTAGTGAAGCAACACCGTCATAAGGCGGTGGAAGCCGGAGCGGTGGAGGCGGTTATTGACAAACTATCGGATTTTGAAAAATGCGACGCCGAGCGTGCGCTGGCGACGGTGGAGCTGTTGTGCCGGATTCCGGAAGGATGTGCGGCGTTTGCAGCTCACGCGCTTACGGTGCCGTTGTTAGTGAAGATTATTTTGAAGGTTTCTGATAGAGCGACGAAGTATGCAACCGGAGCGCTGCTGTCGCTGTGCTCGGCGTCGGAGCGGTTTCTGATAGAGCGACGGAGTATGCAACCGGTCTCTCTCTCTTCGCGTCTGGTACACGCCGCCGCACGCCGTGCGCCGCCACCTAAGTGGTGGTGGCCGGCCAGTTTATATATTTTTATTTTTATTATTTCAAGGGTAATATAGTAATTTTGCATATACTTAACTGAGAAATCTAACAAAGGTTAGTGGTAAGGACCACCCGAGTGCAAAATTTGAAACTACTGGGACCAAGTGTGTAATTAGTGAACCACTGGGACCAAGTCTGCAAGATTTGCAAACCACAGGGACCAACCAAGCATTTAACTCTGTTATAAATGAAGACACATGTCAAATTGATATTTTTACCCCTCACGAGATAGCATTTAACGGAGGTGTTGGATGGTAGTTAGAGAAAAGAATAAGGAGTGTGCAAAATTGGTATATAAAGAACATACAGTGAACATATTAAAGACAAAGGATATAGTGAATTTGGTGTACTAATAAAGGACAATCTGTGTAATTAACTCAAGATTCTTAAACTTTGAATTATACTTTTTTTATTTTTGAATCTTAAGTAATTTTTTTAAAAAACAGAAAACCCGAACCGAACCGTTGCTAAAACCGTGATAGGGATGGTATTCGACCCGACCCAAACGATCGGGTATTTCCTTTACTTATTGCCTTTTATTATTTTGTTATTTATTTTTGCGTACTAACCCGTGAAGCCCAGCACTATGTAGTTTACACTACACTAGGTTGTGGGCTTGTAGAAACAACCCCTAACTGAGCCTGGCCCATTAAGGTTAGATGTCTCCTATATAAGAAGGTCTTCACCTCAGTATTAGGGCAAAAGATATGGCCTCTATTGCATATACTTCCTTTAGTGGGGACAGTGGCAGACAAAAGATGTCCCCATCCTTACACCCATGTTTTGTCCCTATCCAAACGGTTATCAAAAATCAAAAACCAAACTTTCGGTTAGTTAGTGGTACCTACTCTCCTGAACTCAGCAGCAACATCAGAAAACATGAAATTAATCCATCCAGCTCCTCTAGCAGCATTATGAATATCCCTATCGATAAAAACAACAATTTGTAAAACCAATATATTCTAGAGAGGAAAAATAAATAGTTTATCAATCCACATACGTATCATATATGGATGAGAAACGAGCTCTACGAATTCGAGATAAGGATTCACTTCTCTACAGACTTCTGCATCTTCGTTAGCAATATTTTTCCCTTCAATATCGCAGTCTAGCCACAGAATGAGGTGCTTGCACGTTAAGGCTACATCACATGATTTGTTTATTACGAATGGTCGCTTAGGGGGCCTAGACGCGAGCACTTTTGATAACAGTGATAACACTACCATACAAAGAATGAATGATGGTTTAACTTGATGAAAAAAATACTCACACATAACTCGCACCTGCTCATTATTGCACAAAAAGTGTCCCCGGTATGGGGATAGCTTATGAAACCAGACACGTAAAGCTCTTGTGCAACCTAAAAACCAAATTAAGGAGCAAAACAATATGAGAAGGGATTTATTTTAACAAAAAAGTGAAGTGTTAGTTATGCTTTTTTATTTAAACACTTACGTGCGCATCGGGGTTTTGATAACAAGACTTATAATTGATGACACCATTTCATAATCAGACGGGTTTTGAGAACAAGATTGTAAATTGATGACACCATTTCATAATCAGACACCTCTTCATCCGTGTAAATTAAAAAAAAAATGAGTTAAAACACTTACACATTAATATATATAAAGTTGACAAGTAGTACAAACTTTACATGCTAAACTTTGTAGTGGCAATAACGGTTTTATGTTTGCACTTGATCTTCCAAACACTTTCATGCACATATCTCTTTCTCTTTATACGTCGCTCCACAATGAATCAGAGTGTCGAAAACTTTAAAACACATTATAGAATCAGATGAATATTTGTTAAATTTCATTTATGAGATAAATTTGAATTATTTTTGAAATATATCCATACCTGGCACATGCAGTAACTTAGAGTGTTTTGGTTTTTTTATCTAGATAAAAAAACAAATGCCTCTGCTAGTAAATTTGTTTGAAAACGTGTAAACGCATAACCGCTTCGCAAATCTACTTCCTGCATATGGCTCATGATCAGACTTAATCGGATTATGTTTTATCTCTAACGAGTTAACTGTCAAATAGTATATTAAAACAAACTTGTTTAAAAAACAGGACGTAACATTTAAAAAAACGGCTTTCATATTGTTCAACGCTTTAATTAGGGGTGAGTAGAAAAACCAAAATAACCGAAAAATCCAAATCCAGATAACTGAACCAAAACAAAAACCGACGGTTCGGTGGTTTTTGGATTTTTAATAACCAAAAAAATTCGATTCGGTTTTCGGATAACCATTTTCAATAACGGAACCAAACGGATAAGTTACGATAGTAGACTCAATCCGTATATTTTTATGTTTAAGTTTAAGTCATTTAAATGTTTAACCTATGTTACTAAGAATTATTAATTTTATTCTTGATTGTTAAGTATTATAATAAAAACATTAACATGTTTATTGAAATGAACAATGATTTATCCATTGTATATAAGAAATAACAAAAATTAACATAAAAATAAATTATTTTCAAAGTTTTATAAAAGAAAACGTCTTAATAAAAACTTTGAAGAAGCATTAAAATAGATTAGAACGTTAGGTTTGCGTGAACAATATTAATTAAAAGACTAAATATATTAACTTAAATGTAAACATCTAAGAAATATGAGCAAATTACACATATTGTCCTTTATATAGACATAAAATTTCACTTCGTATCCTTTGTCTTTAAAATATTCACTACATGTGATTTATATACCAATTTTGCACATTTGTTATCCTTTTCTCTAAACTACCATCTAACACCTCAATTAAATGCTATCATGTGCCCCTCATGTGAGAGGCAAAAACGTCAATTTAACTTGCATTTTCATTTAAAAACCACTTCCTTCAAACACAGACCCTCTTCATTTAAAACACCCGAATCTTCATTTACCTTGTAAACCTCTCTTTTAAATCTATAATGCATCTTTCCTTATGAACTTCACCTATAGTAGCAAGCACATAATTCCCATAAGTTTGGGTTCACTTTATCTCCTACAAACTATGGTCATTGGAAGCTTATAATCCAACCTTTTCTTGGCACACGCTCTCTTTATGGGTATGTTAATGGAAGCATCCCCTTCCCTCCAGCGACCATCTCTTCTCAAGGATAGTCTGGAAAAGACAATGTTGCTGCTACTACCATCACTCAGCCGGACCCCAATCACGAGATTTGGCTTTGTAACGATGCACACGTGTGCATGCTGATTCTTTCAGCCATCTCAGAGCAGTCAATTCAATATGTTCAGGGATCCACCTCGCGTGAACTTTGGCTTGGCCTTGAAAAAGCTTATGCCCCAATTTGTCTTCCAGGGAGTTCACGCTAAAAACACAGCTGCTGAAGATCTAGATGAAAGGCGATGAGACATCTGCTGCATATCTTGCTAGGGCACAGACTTATGTAAACGCCCTTTCAAATATTGGTCAGCCAATGCCTGAAACGATGTGGTTGTTGTTGGTGCATAATGTCTATGTCTTAGTCTTATATCGAGTCTGTATAGAATAGAGCTGAATAGGCTAGCTGTACGAAGTATTTATGTATTAAAGAGTCAAGTTCGCCCATGAGACCATGTAAGGTCAAGTTCGGACGAACTTGCTAAGGCAAGTTCGGGCGAACTTAGCTAATCCTCAAGCGAACTTCGACTTCTATAAATAGCTAGCTAGCCTCTCTCATTTGTAACTTTGGCATTTTAGAGGCGAAGCTTTGTCAGTTTGTACTCTTGACGTTTAATCAATAAAACTGATGATAAACTGATTAATTCTTGTCTATTGGTAAACACGACGTAATATTTCCGCTATTATGGACGTTAGATATCAAATTTAGGTTCCTTAGCATCAAGGATCGGTCCTACAAGTGGTATCAGAGCTAGAACAGCCTGATTTGATAGTAATCAAGACAAGAACACTTCTATTTCATTTCCATTCTTCTATTTTTCATTACTTTTTCACAAAAAATGAAGAATTCAGGGTCAAAATCTTTTCAATTTTGAATGTATCATGTAAAATACAACAAAGACAAACCCTTGAAAGATTGGAGACCGAATTCAACCGAATTGATGTCAAAATTTTGAAAAACCCTTGTTTTGGAAAACCCTAACCATCGAACTTGTTAGTTAAGTTCGATCGAACTTGTGCTAAAAACTCACTTTTTCAGTGATTTTTTACCAAGTTCGCTCGAACTTGAGGTGTTTTTTGAGGAAAGTTTTGCCAAGTTCGCTCGAAGTTACCAAATATTCACTGATTTTATATCAAGTTCGACCGAACTTGATTAATATCAAGAGTTTTTAGGTTAAGTTCGCTCGAACTTTTAAGATCTTTACAAAATCCATTCAACAAGTTCGACCGAGGTTGTTGAAAGGAAAATTTTCAAATCAGTATTCACAAGTTCGACCGAACTTGTGAAAAATCTCTGAATTCTTCATTTCATCTACAAGTTCGACTGAACTTATAGTAAGTCTAACATTTTCAAAAGTTTTCAAGTGTTTTCAGTATACACGTCTCGTTATTCGCGATGGATGATCTACAAAGAGCATATATGACAGCAACGGGTTCGTCAAATGCCAACGTGATCCAACAAGTCAATCTTGACAACGAGATGGGCACGACTATTAAACCGCCAAAGCTAATGAGCATGGACGAGTATGAAGGATGGAAAGATAAGTTTACATATTGGGTTCAAGCCATGCATTTCCTAGGCTGGATGTGGATCGAAAAAGGGCATACAGTTCCGTTGGACGAACATCAGCAAGTTCTGGAGAAATACAAGTACACTACGATACAGAAAGAAGAATACATTGCTGAGAAAAAGATGATCAGTCTTATCCAACAATCTGTTAAAGAAGATATTCTCGTCTTGCTACCAGAATACACGACTGCAAGAGAACTCTGGCTATCGCTTCAAAAGAAGTATCAAAGAAGCGCGGAGATGATCAAGAGCAAGAAAGCTCTCATCATGAAAGAGTTCGATATCTTCAAATGCTGAAAGGAGAGACCATGAAGCAGATGATTGAACGCTTTTGTCATCTTAAAGTCCAAATGCGAAGACACGGTCTCGAGAAGACGGAACAAGAATACATCGACAAGCTTGCAGACGCTCTACCAGATGGAGAGTGGACTACTTATCTTATGGTTCTGAAAGAAAGTGAAAAATGGGAATTCTTTAAGTTGTCAACATTTATCGATAAACTCGAAGGCCATGAAATGGAACTTTTGAAGATAGCGAAGTCAAAGAACGCTAATGTTGTTCAAGACGTTGGTTTGTACTACAAGAGTGGAATGCAAGATAACATTTCGAGTTCTAAAATTCAGACAGCTTTTAGTGCAAACATGAATTCTTCTTCACAGAACCAGAATCAATCACATCCACAGTATGATCAAAGTCCACAAAGTTCTTCGTTTTCAAGCACTGGTTCAAATTCGTCTTATCAGAGTCAAGCAAATCAGAACCAACAAACAAATTCTGATTCAAATGTGTACAAGTGTAACATTGCTGTCAATCTTAACAATGTTGTTTCTGAGTAAGTTGCAAAACAACACATGTCACTTCTCCCCACTGTTCTAGAATCATACGAAAGTCATGTAGCTGGAAAGATCGGCAATCCCGAAATGACCGCTGAAGACTACGATCAGGTGGACGAAGAAGAGCTTGAACTAATGGATATAAAGTGGTCACTAGTTTCTATCATTCGAAGAGTTACCAAGTTTGTTGCTCTCACAGGCCGAGATATCGGAAATTCTAGCAACAAGTTGGGCTTCGACAAATCGAAGGTTACGTGCTTTAGATGCCGACAGAAAGGGCATTTCAAGAGAGAATGCAAAAACCCTGAAGCAACGGGAAATCAAAGTCCATTCGGAGGAGGCAACGAGTATTACAAAAAGTCACTTCAGTACAAGCCTTTCCCGAAGAAGACTCAGGTTGAAATTCAAGAGAAACCAAACAGTAGCAACACTGAGAAAGCTATGGTTGCATCAAATAAAGATGATGGTTTCGACTGGAACTCTTATATCGGTAAGAAGACCGGAGTTGCATTGATGGCACAAATTGTTGAAGATACATCTGCCGAAGACGCAGCAGTTCTAGAGAATATCTTATTGGAACAGTATCTGCAACAACAACAGGAGGAAGAGGAGTATATCCACATGCAGAAACAAGGAATTTTATATCCTAACTCTTGTGATAGTTTTGCAGGTCATTTTGATGGAAGTTCTCAGGAACAAGCTGTCGAGGAGAAATCTGATGAAGTAGTCATTGATGTTACTCAAGAAGTGAATGCCGAAAATCTCAAGGACATTGCCGATAAAGCCTTAATGGCAAATCTAACCAAGGTAGGTCCAGAGGTAGATAAAGTTCTCAAAGTACAAGTTGTAGAGGTTGAGAAACCTTGTACAAAATGTGCTGAACCATGTATCGAATGTGCCGAAAAATCAAAGATCATCACTGAAATCAATGTGCATAATGATCTTTTAAAATACGATTATCGCACAATGAAAGAAGCGTATGACAAAATGAAAGATGATTATGGCAGGCTCGATCGAAACAATATTGAACAACATGATACTGTGAGAATGTTGAAAGGAACAGTAATGGATAACAAAAAGCAATAAACATATATATAAACACCATTGCTGAAACCAAACAACAACTCCAGGACATGAAAATTGAAACAGAACGTGTTCAACAACTTTTAAGAAGTTATACTTGTAACGCATATGTCATTGATCACATTCTTCCGACAATTCCATCGGAAGAGAAACCTGAAAAGAAAATTGGTAAAGAATACAGTAATGTTCCTCCACCCCTATGTGAGAAATACTGTCTCAAATCCGCTGATGGGATGGATAAGGCAATCAATGTTGAGTTGTTATTTAAAAAGAAAAATGAGTTGCCAGAGAACATTGATGTAATCTATACTAAAACAGATGATGACAATGTTGTGGTTAAGAATGTGGTTGAAAATGTTCTGAATGATTCTGATGAAGGCAGCTTTAAAAGCGTCGACTCGAGTTCAAAGAATTCTGATTCACAGTCCGAAGATGACGATAAATCATCGGATGACGATAAATCATCGGATGACGATCTAAGTGATGATCCTAACGTTGTTATGTACAAGGTTAAGGATTCTGATAGATTGTACTTTGATGATAGTTTTCCGATTCAGAACGTGAAAGAAGAATTGTTAGACAAATTCTTTAAACTCGTGGAAGTTAAATCAGATGATCTGGAGATCAATAAAAGAAAATTCTATCCCAAACCTAAAAGAAACAACTATCAAAGGAATGGTGGTGATCATCCAGAAAACCGAAGAGCTGGGTTGGGATTAGAAGAATCAGATGAACCTAAAAAGAAAACGTCACCATTTCATGAGTACAAGAATAAAAACATGAATTTTGTATATGGGACGAACACGGTTCATGAGGAAAATTTGATTGGCAAACAATCAAATGATGAGTTTAAGAAACAGAAAGAACTTCGAGATAAAGCCAAAATTGCAAGTGGTGCCAAAACAAGTGGTGTAAAACCCACTAAAGGACATCCACATGATTCTCGGACTTGTTTCAAGTG
The DNA here is from genome assembly GCA_947069175.1 of Scalesia atractyloides. Classification (NCBI taxonomy): domain Eukaryota; kingdom Viridiplantae; phylum Streptophyta; class Magnoliopsida; order Asterales; family Asteraceae; genus Scalesia; species Scalesia atractyloides. The sequence goes on along the minus strand of CAMTDV010000024.1, from coordinate 99,746,835 downwards.
CAACGAAATTGGTCATATTGCACGCCAATGTCCGGAATCAAAGCCGGCTTATCTTCGAAGGAAAGAAAGTTCAAATGTTGTGAAACCTAAGCAACCAGAGTTTGGGCAAATAAGAATTCTAAAAAGAAATGTTAACAAAGATGAAATGAAACAAGTTTTTGAAAAGAAAATTGAGAATTCAACTTTCGAAAAGGGTGAGTCTTCAAAAGCAAAAGAAAACAAGTTTTACATCAAAAAGGCTAACATCAGATCTCAAGCCTGGATTGCAAAGAAACGGTCAACAACATCTGATGTTATTAAGTGTGAGCCTGTAAAGACTAATAACACGAAAATCAAAATCTGAAATCAAAATTGAAACTGTCAAATCTACAAGTGGTAATGTTTCAAAAGATAAAAAGAAAGCAAAGTTTTCAAACATAAACATCGAAGAAAATTCAGATGATGAATATGAATTTGATTATGTTGACGAATGTGAATTTGATTTTGATGATGGTTATCCAATTCAACCCAAGACTAAGAAGGCTTGGGTCCCGCTGTTTAACTAATTGTTGAAATGTGTAGGGGCTCTAGAGATCCGTACTTTCCAAGTGGATTCTGGATAGTGGAGCTTCCAGACATATGAACAGGAATGAAAGCGCTCTTGTTCGATATAAAAGCTATCAATGGCGGATATATTGGATTTGCTGGAAACCAAGGTGGAAGGATTGTTGTCGAGGGAAAGCTCTCAAACGGAGTTGTTTCTTTTGATCAAGTGAACTACATTGCGGAGCTTGAGAACAACCTTCTAGGTATTTCTCAAATTTGTGATAAGAAGTTTACTGTCCACTTCAACGATAAAGAATGCATGATCATCAAACCGGGTTTCAAAATACCATACGAGTGGATACTCATGCGTGCACCAAGAGAAAATGATTTGTATGTTCTTGACATGGGAAATGCTACTTCTTCTTCAAAAACGGCACAGTGTTTTGTCTCGAAAGATACTGAGAAGGAGTCAATCTTATGGCATAGAAAGATAGGCCACATTCATCTGAGAAAGATGAATCATTTGGTGCATAACGATTTGGTGGAATGTGTGAATCTGAAAAGTTTTCATATGTCTAATAATTGCCTCGAGTGTAAAAAGGGAAAGCAGATCAAGAAATCTCATCTGAAAAAGATTCTCAATTAAAGTTGCCTCTCGAAAGACTTCATATGGATCTCTTCAGTCCAGTGAATGTTAGAAGCATCTCTGGAGATCTATACTGCTTAGTGGTTACAGACGATTATTCCCGATACTCGTGGGTATTCTTCCAAGAATCAAAAGATGAGACGTTTGAAAATTTGGTGATTCTTTTCAAGAAACTTGAGAACCTGTACCATCTTCCGGTGAGACGCATTAGAAGTGACAACAGTACTGAGTTCAAAAACACCAAAATGAGGGAATTCTGCAATGCTAAAGGGATTTTGCACGAGCTTAGTGCACCCTACACTCCGCAGCAAAACGGTGTCGCTAAACGGAAGAATAGACGCTTATAGAAACTGCAAGAACCATGCTTGCAGACTCAAAGCTTCCAGTCAGCTTCTGGAGTGAAGCAGTTGCAACGGCTTGTTACACACTTAACAGAGTCTTAACAGTAAAACCAACTAAGAAGACCTGTTTTGAGATGATCAACCGACGGAAACCGAATTTGAAGTTCTTAGAACCATTTGGAGCGCCATGTACTGTAATTGATCAAGATGGCAAATTTGGAGCTAAATCACTCGAAGGTTTCTTTGTCGGATATGCAAGTCCATTGCGAAGAGTTTACGTTCCTTCATTGATAGAAGTCATTGAAGCCCAACATGTTGATTGTTTTAATTATACGGATCCTATTCAGAGAAAAGGTGATGCATGGTTATTCAACTATCAAGACTTGTGGAAATCATTTGATTTTCCTGAAGAGCCATCCGATGAAGAAATTACAGCGTTATATTATCTTCATCAATCAGCAAATCAAGAGCAAATTGTCAGACCGATTGTGGTTAATCAACCCACGTTGGGATCATCTTCTTCTGGTGCTAGTTCAAGTAACAGCGGTGGTCAAGAAACTCAAAAAGAACAAGTGACACCGACTACAGAACCATTCAATACTACAGTGAATCCTAATTTTTCTGAAGCACATAGTTCAGACTCGGACGAGGCTCTAACATTCCATGCCGATGGAGAATCTTTTCAGATGAAGAAGTCGAGCAGATTACAAGTTTATCGAATGAATCTGCAAGCCCGAGTAATGCTCCTGAAGTTGAAGTAGTGGTAGATCAACATATCACAAATCAAGAGGATACTGTGGTTGTTCGAGGCGAAGTGATGCCAAGATCATATTTTTATCATCCGTCAAATTCTATAATAGGTGAATTACAAGCTGGTGTGAGAACACGGAGTCAAATAAACAAAGATTTGAGCTGTTTCTATACTCGTGTTGCTCCAATTCAAGAGTATTGCTACTGTTCATGTTTCATATCCCAGATGGAGCCAAAAAGTGTTTCTGAAGCTTTAGGCGATGAAAACTGGATACAAGCAATGCAAGAGGAACTGTTACAGTTCAAAAAGTTAGGAGTGTGGAAGCTTGTAGACCTACCTGAAAATCAGAAAGCAATTGATACTAAATGGGTCTTTAAATGCAAGCGAGACGATCGAGGAGTTATAGTTCGAAACAAAGCTCGGCTTGTTGTCAAAGGATTTCACCAGCAGGAAGGGATAGACTACACGGAAGTCTACGCACCAGTAGCTCGCTTAGAATCTATTCGAATATTCCTTGCTTTCGCAGCATGGAAAAGATTTAAAGTCTATCAGTTGGATGTCAAATCAACTTTCTGTATGGAAAATTAAGCGAGAAGGTGTACGTCGGACAACCACCGGGGTTTGTCGATCCACTCAACAAAAAGAAAGCATATCTTCTTGATAAAGCTCTTTACGGTTTGCACCAAGCCCCGAGAGCTTGGTACGAGATGTTATCGCAACATCTCGTGGGAAACGGCTTTGTCAAAGGAACTGTGGATAGTACTCTCTTCACCAGAGAAGTTGGTAGTCATCTAACTATCGTTCAAATCTATGTGGACGACATCATCTTTGGATCAACAAATGATAGTCTTTGCAAGGAGTTTGAGGGCATCATGAAGAAGAAATTCGAAATGTCTTTGATGGGCGAAATGAAGTTCTTCCTCGGATTGTAAGTAGATCAACTTCCTGACGGTATTTTCATTCATCAGACCAAGTATGTGCACGACATCTTGAAGAAGTTTGATATGGAAAGCTCTAAGCCATTATCTACTCCTCTTGCTCTTAATCACGGGATCTGCATTGACGAAACTGGAATCAAAGTTGATGAGACGCTCTACAGATCAATGATAGGATCGTTGATGTATCTGACGGCATCGCGCCCAGATATCATGTATCCTACCTGCCTATGCGCCAGATATCAGTCAAGCCCGAGAATTTCACACATGCAGATCGTGAAACGAATCTTCAGATTCTTGAAGGGATGCCAAGCACCGGCTTGTGGTACCTGAAGAATGATAATTTCGATCTTGCAGGATACGCTGATTCTGATTTTGATGTAGATAAGTTGAATTCAAAATCGACTACAGCGGGATGCCAGTTCTTCGGAACAAGAATGGTAACTTGGCAGTGTAAGAAACAGACTACGGTCGCTCTCTCTACCTGTGAAGCTGAGTATATCTCGGCCTCCGGCTGTTGTTCACAGATTCTGTGGATACAACAGCAGATGAGAGACTATGGTCTGCAATTTCTCGACACTCCGCTGTATGTTGATAATAAGGCAGCCATTGATATAACCAAAAATCCGGTTCATCACTCACGCACAAAACACATTGAAATTCGTTATCACCTCATTCGTGATTGCTACGAAAAGAAGTTGGTGGGAATAGAAAAAATCCACACCGACGAACATAAGGCTGATTTTTATACCAAACCATTTTCTTTATCACGGTTTAAATACTTGTTAAGAATTAATGGTATGAAAATTTTGCTGACAGGTGTGGACGCTAAGGTTGAATACGGATCGGACGACGAGTTCACGTGATCCACATTGGTTTGTCTATATCTTTCTAGTTTAGAATTTTATTAAAAACTAAAATACAAAAAGATGTTTTTGATTTTAGGGGGAGAAATGTTAGAGAAAATACAAAAACATTTGAAAATTTTAAAATCAAAAAACATCTCAAAAATGCAAAAAGTACAAAAAAACATTGAAAAAAGACAAAGAGAATTCAGTGTCACAAAAAGGAAATGATAGTACATCAGTAGACTTTCACAGTATGCTAAAGAAATGTAAAGTTTAAAAGTGATAAACAAGTCTTATTGAGGATATGTCAATAGGCTTAACACGTTCAGTAAACTGTTTTCGAGATATAAACTAAATTTTACAACCACTTAATCTTGTGGATTAACATATCTTGGATATATGGACTTAGTACTCTGAAATTTCGTTTGAGAGATTGCCTGATTCTGAGATACGAGGTCTTTATAGATAGTTGATATCTGGGGTATTATACAAGTTCTTCTGATTTTGCGGAAGCAATAGCCTAGAACTTCTATAATACTTTTGCAATAAACCCCTAAGCTGCATGCAATCTTGAAAAGTATCGTAAGATCTAATCATTTGCAGTGCTGAAAAGATTCCTTAGATGGAACACACCTTAAAGACGAGCCTTCATCTCTTTGTCTGTACGGTAGTACTAACCTGAGCTCTCAAGGTCTCGCATTAACCCAGATACAGATATCAATTACGCTATATTCACCTGTAAGATGAAATCTAGGGAATTTGGATTCGGAAGTATATTCAAGAAGTGGGAAACACAGTTAAGTCAAGTTTCATAAATCTTACCTAAACATATCTTGGAACAGTTGAGAAACATGGTAAAGTTTAAGTGGACAAACATACGACAATCTAGGTAAACGAGTTTAAAACTTAAAAGTCTTATAAAGGTCAACGGTACTGGTGATATGTCTCATACATCTGATATGATCCTTTAGACACGTATTCACAAAAATATGTCTGTAAATATGCTTGTACATAGTTTACATTGTTCTGTACATAGTTTATCAGCTTTACAGTTTAAAGCCAAAAAGATTTTCAGTGTGTTTTAGCATAAACTTACAAATATACAAAAAGATTTTGTTTCTACATTGTTTTCAACAAACCAATGTTGGAGAACGGGTCTTTGAAGTCTGGTAAGATACTAGAACTGGTGGGAATCTCTTTGACAACGGGTTGGGAGTTAATCTGTAAAATTTGAAAAGCTAAAATGATAAAAAGTTTATTAATTTGAAACTTTGATTTTGAAAATATCAACGTTTTGTTCGTAACGGGTCAAACCGGGGTCATTAACTTGGGCTCGGCAGACAAATCGGTTAACCAAGGTCATTAACTTGGACTTGGTTAACTGAGTGGATTTTCATAACTAATAAAAGTTGGAAATTTCAGGGGTTAAAAGTGTAAAATTTGAAAAAAATTTGAATTTGGTTTTGGCAAATTCGGCCGAACTTGTCAAACTAATCAGAGTTTAACTTTTCAGCAAGTTCGACCGAACTTGCAGATGGTGGCTGTGTGTTTTAAAGCTAAGTTCGCCAGACTTGAGTGGGCCTAGAACTTGGGCTTCCCAAATTCGCCCGAACTTGCAGTGGTATAAATACTGGCAAGTTCGGCCGAACTCACTCATCAGTTTCCAAAACTCTATGAAGCGAACTTGAGTGATTGAGCGATTTGAGTGAAATTGGCAAGAAAGCATCGTTACTCTGCCCAAATTTCAATTGATTTTGGTGATTAGCACACCATCTTCAATGGCTGAGGTATAAATCTGAGTATTGAACCATAAATTTGACCTTAAATGACGAAATTAGATCTAAAACGTTAAAATCAATTAGATTTAAGGTTCGAATGGTTAAATTAAAGAATGAATCTTGTTAATCAGCATTAATCGACCATGAATAACTGTTAAATTTGATCAGATTCTAACAAATTGAAGTTACAGTTGAATTGTTGAAGATGACAACAAGTTCGGCCGAACTTGTTGACATGTTTGACCGGACTTGTTAACCAATCTGAATAAAAATGATCAAAACAAAAGTTCGACCGAACTTCAAAGAATTTTTTTTTTGAGATTACAAGTTCGACCGAACTTAGTTTTGAAAATGTTTAAAAAATGAAATGTGTAAGTTCGCCCGAACTTATATTTGAAAATTGTTGAACATGTGTATACTGCATGTTCGGGCGAACTTGACTAAACCAGAATATTATACTCACATCAAGTTCGCCCGAACTTGATGAAAATGTTGGAAAAATTTTGTAACTTTTTCTCGTAATGCGTGCTAATTGTCTTGCGTAGTTTTTCAGGCTCAAGTTCCAGCGCGAGTAATTTCTATAGATTTCTCCAAGTTCCACAATACGTGTATCACACTTGACAAGGCGATATGTCCGTCGCTGAAGGAGTACGACAGTATTCTGAAGTTTCTTAAAGAATGTCCGATACACAGAGCAATCACGGAGCGTACTGTGTCTTACAGATCTCATACTTATCATTTTTGGACGAATGCGAGGCTTAGCGATGATAAGAAGACAATTACTTCATCAGTACAAGTCGGGAATGAAGCTAAGGAGATCATTGTTACAGAGGAAGATATACGACGGATCTTACAGTTCAACGATGATAAAGACGATCCTATTTTCCTTGATGAGAAGATGGTTCGCAGTTGTTTTTACAGAATGGGGTACAAGAGGAGCGTAAATAAGCCAACTTTGAAGAAGGGGAAGTGCCTAACCCCTACAAGATCCTGATGCATGTGATTATCCATACGTTCAGCCACAGAAAGGCAGGTCTTGACGACGTGCAAGACTACATGGCCTGTATGGCAACGACATTAATTTTGAAGAAGCCGTTTAACTACTCAAAGCTTGTATTTACGCATATGTCGAAAAATATGGAAGATTCGAGGTTATGCTTGTATCCAAGGTTCGTGTAGATGTTAATCGATGAAAAGTTCACAGATATTTTACGAGATCCCAACGATGTTCTATATCTTAGTCACCTTGATGATACTACTGTTAAGAAGCTGATAAAATTCCAAAAGCAAGCGTCAGCACCAGTAGTAAAGCCAGTTTTTGGGGCAATTAAAGATGAGAATTATATTGCGCCAGCTGACAACAAATGGAGGAAAGACGGTAGTGGTGACGAGAAAGAGTTGTACGATGAAAAAGAGTGGTTTAAAGGTTTCAAGCCAAAAGCTCGAAGCGATTGGTTTCTTAAGGCTGAAGTTGAAAAGTCTAAGAAGAAACGAGCTGCAAAGAAAGTTGATACTATGCTCGTTGATGAAGATGAACCAGAAAATATTCAAGCTGAAGTAGGTTCTAGTGCAGTAGTGGTTGTTGAGAGTCAGGAAACAGTTAAGACGACTCAGGAAGATGATGTTATCTCTGCTACATCTGAAAATGATGATGATGATTCAGATGAAACTCCAGTGAAAGAACCAGAAAAGACAGAAGCAGAGAAACAAGTTGAAAGGGAAAAAGAAATGGATGATGATTTTGATCCAAATCTTGATAAAGAATCTGATGAGGAAAGACCCAAGAAAAAGGCTAAACGTGTGAAGTCTAGTACTGTTTCATCGACAAAGACAACAGGGTCTCCTCAGACAAAGGGTAGGAAGAAAGCAAAGAAAGCCCAAAAAGCAGTTAGTAAAAGATACAAGAGTAAGCTGAAAAGCGCAGAAGTTACACAAGAACCTTCTGGCACACATGAGATAGGAGTTACACAAGAACCTCCTGTTGTTGTTACAAGTGAAGCTGAAAGGCCAGGAGCAACACGAGAACCTCCTGTGTCTGGTTTATTGGAAGTACCTGTTATTCAATCTCCGGTTGCTCCAACGACTTCAAATCTTGAAAGTTCTACGCCAAAGAAGACTACACCACAGACTGCTACTCCAAAGTCTACTCCAAGGGCAAATCTGTTCGGTGATATGCATAATGATCCAATTAGTCTTCAAGATCTTAATGATTTCTTTCCAGAGACGAACGTTGATCTTCTCGAAAAACGTGTCAAGATCTTGGAAGAAAAGTGGCTAAGAATGAAGAGGAAAAAGCTGAGCTGATTAATAAGATGAATCAGAGCACAGTTGAAAAGGAGATATTAGATGATAAGGTCAAAGTATTGGAGAATGAACGAGAATATTCAAAGCCCTAACTGCAAGATGCAAATGAGAAGCTGCAGACAGAAATTGCTGATTTAAAGTCAATTCAAGCTCTGAATGATCGAAGATTTTCTAGAATGCAGAAAGTTTTATCTAACACTCTGGGTATTGATTTTATTGCTGAGTTTGATCGTCTGGATTAACAAGAAGCTAAGGAAAAATCTGATAAAGAACTAGCAGTGAGTAGTAAAGGAAAGAATGTTAAAGGTGAAGCACCTACTTCTTCTAAAGCTGCAGAGAAGTCTGTTGATGATGTTATAGCTTCTGAGTCCGATATTCCAAAGGTTGACGAATCTGTCAAGCCTTCTGATCCTATCGTTGCTTCTGAAGATAATGACGATGAAGAAGCAGAGAAAGATTATAAAGATAATGATGAAAAGAAAGACGATTCTGAGTATGAAGATTGGAATGTTGCTGATGATGATTATGATGACGATCAGGGAGGAGTTGGTATTAGAATCAGTGAAGGGAAAGTTTCTGATGACGTTGATTTTTCTTCTCTAATGGACGATGAATCTAATAAGATGGATGATCAGATTCAGGGGGAGTCAGGGCAGACAGGACCATCAGATGATGTTGATATGGCGAATGTTGATAGATTTGCAAAACCGGTTGCTGCGACAAAGCCTTTAATGTTAATGCTTGAACATAATGTAGAGGAAGGCAAGTACGTGCATAACTATACGAAAGAAGATCTAGCGAAGTTGATTGAAGTTGATGCTGAAAATCTAGAGTTTGACTTTGAAGAGGATGTATTGAATGTTAACACGTTTGAACCGAATGATTATCAGTATGTTAGAAGATTTGAAGCTGATGAATACAACAGAGTGATTGTTGAAGATTGGTCTTCTGATGATGAAACAGATCAAACTGCGGAGTACGGCGGTCCTAATTCAGATAGTTTTCCTACATTTGAGGAGATGTACAAGCAACTAGACGAAGATATGTTGAAAGAAAAAATAGAGGAATCGGTTCGAGAAGGTAAAGTACCAAAGCCAATGACGAAAGAAGAGATAGCTCAAGCAAAGAAGTCTTGGTTTAAAGAAATGCCACGCGAACGTAAGTTTTGACGTCCTCTAGCATTCTTTACCAGAGACAAAGACGTGTCATTGGGGGATATTCTGAGTTGGGGTTGGTTCAAGGAGTTAAATGTATATGCAATCAAAATGGAATTTGGACTGCAATACTTCAAGTATCTTGCTAATTTCAAAACTTTGCCGTATTGGGATGTTGAGAGCTGGTTCAGACTGTGAATGTTACATATCAGATGAAGTTCATTGATCAGTTGTTATGGAAAATGATCAAGTATGAAGCGGTGAAAGGATTCAGGCATTGGAAACCATTCATTCCAGGTCGTAGAATCAAAACAAACAAGAAAACAGGGAGAAAGACATAACATTGATAATGAAGCGGCCGAGAGCCATGAGAAACATGCCGTTGATGTCGATTGAGCAAAACTTCTATCCAGTGTTCAAGTGGTAGCAGATAGATCCATCTACTTGTGAAGCAGTTATTATTTTAAAGTTTGAAGAACACTTGGATATCACGAAGGAAAGGGTTGAAATACTTGGGTCTCAGGGCATGAGGGGGTTATGGAGAACAATCAGAATTCTAGATCCAATGTGGTTGGTAAACTGTTCGAGAGAAGATATTAAATGCTTGTTCTATAGTAAGATTGTGTTTGAAGAACGTGAGAAGGTACAAGCTATGCAATATCAGAAAGTTGTGAACGTTTGCTATGCACGTGAAGTGAATTCCGGGAAGATGTGGCAGACAAGTTGGAGAGATTTAGAAAGGGTAGAATTTCTAAAAGAGGAAAAGAGAAATGAGTTGATTAAAGAAAGAATGGAAAAAGCGGCAAAGCAAAGTTTTCTAAAAATGGCTAATTTCAAAAGACCTCCGCCAACCGATCAAACGCCTGATCCAAAGCAAGAACGACGAAAGAAGCCTTACAAGAACTTCTTCGGTCGTGTTCGTTAATGTTTATTTGAAGATAAAGTTTTGAAGACTGATACAAGATTGAAGATGATATCCAAGGGGAATCTGTTGGTGCATAATGTCTATGTCTTAGTCTTATATCGAGTCTGTATAGATAGAGCTGAATAGGCTAGCTGTACGAAGTATTTATGTATTAAAGAGTCAAGTTCGCCCATGAGACCATGTAAGGTCAAGTTCGACCGAACTTGCTAAGGCAAGTTCGGGCGAACTTAGCTAATCCTCAAGCGAACTTCGACTTCTTTAAATAGCTAGCTAGCCTCTCTCATTTGTAACTTTGGCATTTTAGAGGCGAAGCTCTGTCAGTTTGTACTCTTGATGTTTAATCAATAAAACTGATGTTAAACTGATTAATTCTTGTCTATTGGTAAGCACGACGTAATATTTCCGCTATTATGGACGTTAGATATCAAATTTAGGTTCCTTAGCATCGAGGATCGGTCCTACAGTTGTCAGTCGTTGCAGGTCTTCGTGAAGAATACAACAGAGTCGAACAAAGTCTTCTTCATAGCCAATTCAAACCTGTTTTTTCTGAACTTCCTGGTCTCCTTGCCGATCATGATTTTCTAATCCATAAACCAGCCCCCGGACTTGCACATGTTCAGGCCTTTATGGCTGCCACTGCAGCTAGCCCCACTTTTATTCTGGATGATACAGTGGCTGCAAGTCACCAGCTTGTTTCCCGTCTTGGTTTTCAGCCACAACCATATTCTGGTTCATCCCACGCAACTACACCCCAAGCCTTTTACACAACCGATTTGGACAATCATCAAACAACTGTGGCCGGGGTACACGGGACGGACGAGGAAACCGTGGAAACAATAATTACCACTGTAATCAGGGGCATCAATTGATATCCATGTCAGTTCAGTTGGGCATGTAACAGATGTGGAATAGGACATATTCCATCTCAATGCCCAAACATAGACCCATCTACCATTCGGTAAGGACAACCATCTGCTAACTACACGGATTATCGCTCACAAGCTTCTACCAACTGTCTTCCAGACACAGGTCCCAATGGTCATGCAGCATTAGATATGTCAGGTATTGATTCTGCTGAGCCTTACTTTGGTGATGATAATTTACATGTTGGTAACAGTACGCCCAAATATATAGGTACGGTACGGGTATTTTCGGTACAGTACCCGTTTTGGTACCATTTTGTTTTTATATAGTTTTTGAGCACTTGTACGGGTACTAAATAGGTAAAATTGACACGAGTACTAATATAGTACGGGTACCAACTGGTACGATTACCAATATGATTTGGGTACCGTATAGGTAAAATTAAGACAAGTACTATAAATACTATAATACGAAATAAACATAATATAAAAAAAACTTTTAAAGGTCAATATAAAATTTGGTACTAGTACCCGTTTTTACCCGTCCCGTACCAATACCGAAAGTACCGAATACCAAAATCAATAAAACTATGTACCAATACATGTACCAAATACCTAAAATCAGTACGGATACATATACGAGTACAAGTATGGGTATTTGGGAAAAAAAGCTCAATCCCACGGTTTCTTTAAAAAAAACCATGGTTCTATTTGAAGCTTCGGTTTTGTGTAAACAATCAGAGTCATGGTCAATAATTAATATACTCTCTTTTTTAATAAACATGTTATATTTTTTTAATAAACATGTTATATTTTGAAATATATATATATATATATAGGGAGAGGATAATGAGAAAACTAGATATAAATGAGAAAACTAACTAAAAAAGCACAAAAAAAGCATAAAAAACATACAATTATTTTTTTTACAATTTGTTTTATAAAAAATCGCTGCATTTTATGTATAAAAAAACTTTTTTTCCAAAAAAAAAATGTACTGCACATGTGCACTATATGTGTACTACACATTTGCATTATATATATATGTTGCACATGTGCATTATATGTTTTTTTATTTTTTATTTTTTAAAGTTTTTTTTATATAATATATATAGTGATTTTTTATTAAAAAAATTGATATGTTTTTTTTTGGCTTTTTTAGTTAATTTTTTTGGTTTTCTCATGATCCATCCCCTATATATATATATATATATATATAATATATATATATATATCGTTAAACACAATGTGTTAGATAATGTTGGACCATTGATAGATAATGTTCAAATCTGGATTAACGTGTTAGAAATTTATAAGATTCCACCAAATTGAATGTTGGCATCTTTTACATAACACTCACTATTTAAAGATTAAGATGGACCCATATGATATTAATCACATTTTTAGTGTAGTGGGTTAGCGCCACCACCAGCGTCCAACAGCCACATCACTCCAAATGGGAGCCAAACACCGCGCCTCAGGGACGCCAAGGGCAAGTACGTGAGTAGAATAACAAGCGTTAAGCATTAAGAAAAGTTGCAAAGGGTTTAATCCACTCAAACGGAGACACGTGGAGTGAACATGTAGTGGGGCGCCAACCCACTACACATGTTCTAAAGGCAACCTAAGTTACCTTTCAGAGAGGGAGGGACAATTAAAAGTTTGCAACTGAAACCTTATCAAACAGGCAAGGTATTGTACTATTGTTGCAACTTTCACAGGCTTTTTAGCTCAATGCCTTATCTTGTACTCAATCAAGAAAATATCACTTTTCAATCATCAATCATCATGTACAACACATCTCGCCAGGGATAAGCGTGGTACCAGTACCCTACCGAACCGGTACCGAAAATCTCCAAAACTAGGTACCGGTACCGAAAATGTTCGGTACGATACGGTACGGTACAGAACCGGTACGGTACCGGTATTTGAAGGTAAACATCAGTATTTTAGCGATACCGAAAAAATTCAATTGCAGTACCCAGTATCAAATGCCCATCCTTACATCTCACCACCTATTATAAGATCTAATGGAAGTAGAAAAAAATCATGGATTATAATTATTAAGAGGATTAGTATGCTAATCTACAAGGTACATGTAACACCCTCAAGAAACCCAACAAAAAAAAATACACAAGAAAAGGAAAAAATAAAAAATAAAAACCCAATTTACATATTTTTCCCATTATGCAGATTATGTTTGTACCATCAACTTAGAGTTCTTGAGGTTTCTAAGAGTCATTACAAGTTGTTGCCTTTCACCCTCCACCTCTGCAAACTTTAGGCTTATTTCTGAATATCTTTCTTGCATTTCCTTTAATTCTACCTCCATACACTTGTTTTTATTTAATAATTCAACGATTTCTTGATCTCCCATCTTCTTCATCTCGGCATCGTCACGATTTTGAGCTGTAGATGCCTGTGATTGACGAAGATTAATCATTCATGTTATATAAAGATAGGTGCAGGACATTTGAAATTGAAAAACAAAAACGTGTCTTGAACTTTTCATTGTAAAAAGAGTTATGAAGTTACCTGTGGATTCTTGATGTTTTGATCAAGAACCTCCAATCGTCTTTCCAAGTCTTCGATTCTATGTTTAAGATCTTTCTCTTTCTCCAGAAACGAAGCTTCAGCGCGTTCTAATGCTAGTTCCTTGAGGGTTATTTGACTCTGATTATAATAAGATTTCAAATTTAGCACAAGCATACACAATACCGTCCAAATCCAACATGAAAAAGGGGGAAATTTAGTGCCTTGAGTTCATAAAAATCGAAACTTTTGACTAGAAAATATTTTACTATTTAACAAATGTAATATCGCCCAAACATTAGTCAACCAGAGGTGGAAATTTTAACCCATTTACTTATGAACGGGTTGATCTGAAGTTATGTTGTATCTTAAAAGGATTAAATTTAAAATAGAGTAATGTACACCGATGGTCCCTATGATTTGCACTTTGTAACGAATTTAGTCCCCAACTTTTTCCAAAAATACATGGATGGTCCCAGTGGTTAGCACTTTGTAACGCATTTAGATTTGCTGGTTGGGGACTAAATGCGTTACAAAGTGCAAACCATAGGGACCATCCGTGTACCTTTGAAAAGCTAGGGACCAAATCCAAAATTTTGGTAGATTACAGGGACCATTCGTGTACTTTACTCCTTAAAATAAGAAAAGCTAAAATGCGAATGGGTCAAAAGAACCAACAGGGTTGAAAGTCAACCACCTAAGTCTGCATATTCAAAGATTTAGATAAAAACTGTGCTATTACTTTTTCAGTTATAACCTAAAACCAACTTAGTAATGCTACAATATTTTTGGAAACTGACAAATAAGCGTTGGACATAAGTAAGAAAACGCACCTCGAGTTGTTTGACTTTTTCTTTCATATTGTTGACCTCTTTCGGGCTGCGAGCCACAGGGACGGTTTTATTGTTTCTCAGAGGCGGTTTGCTACACTCTTTGAGCCTTTTCTCAATACTACTAATCGCTTCATCTTTCTTCTTGAGATCGCCTTTTAGTTGCGAAACCTGTTTCTTCAAATTCTCTTTCTCCGATTCATTCTCTTTACAGAACTGTTTCATGTCGTTACATCTGGATTTCAACCGCTCTATCTCCAATTGCAGCCTTTCGACTTCATTATCCTTATCATTTTTAGCGTTTTTCAAATCCCTAAGCTCGTTTTCTAAACTCTCGAGATCCACCTTTACCAAACGGATCTCGGTTTCACGGTCGTTTATTTCACCGTCGAGATCCTCAATCATGGCGTTATAGCTAGTTTTTTGATGTGTAAGCTCATGAGATAAGTTTTCGATCTGTTTCTCCATCTCTTCTAATTGTTTCGACTTCAGAGTTACTTGGTTTGTTAGATCAGCCAATTTATCTTCGTATTGGTTCCCGAGCTGGTCAAACTCTTTTTTGACTTTCTTGATCGTCTCTTCAAGGTGTTTTTTCTCAACCCTGAGTCGATTGGCTTCATCAATGGCTTTCATCGCTGCGTTTTCGTTTTCTCGAAAAGCCGACGCCATTTCTATCGATAATTTTCTGAATTCCTCTTGAAGTTTGCCGGCAGTATTAGCGTTTTGAAGTTTGACTTTTCTTAAATTCTCCTCTGCGTGAATCGCTCTTTGTTCCTGCTCGACTTTCGCGCGAATTAAATCTTCCATATCCTCCTCGAACCCGTCAGCTTGTTTACCGATTTCTTCTTCCAGATTCTTGATTTGCATTTCCAGTTCTTTAACCACAAGAGTCGATTCCGATAACTCTTTGGATTTTAACTTCAGCTCATTGTGTAAGTTCTCAATTTGGGATTCGAGTTCGTTTACATCGGCGTAAGACGTTGAACATTCATATTGCATCTTTAACTGTTCCTGAATTTGACTTTGTTCCAGTTTGTAAGACAAATCATGGTTTTCCTGCTTTAAAATCTCATAATCGAGAGCGATCTGCTCCATTTGCATTTCGAGCTCGTCTTTATCTCGTTTGTATAATTCTATTTCGTTATAAAGATCGATAATCTTTTGCTCTTGTATATACGCATCTTTCACGCCACTATGTTCTCTAACGATATCTTCTAACGCCTTTTGATCTTCGTCATCCGTGTCGGATTTAGCATTGACTTCTTGCAGCTTTGGAGCAGTAGCACATTTTGACTTTGACTCGAGCATCTCATCTAAGTCGCGAACCGCAAGAATCAACTCTGCGTTTGATTCTTGAGTTTTCTGAAGTTGTAACCTGAGATTCGAATTCAAATCCTTTTCGTAATTCAGTTCTTGTCTCAGCTCATCGACAAGAGCCCACGGATCCCCTCCCTCCGTCGACAAACTACTCTTGACTTTGACTTTCATCTTTTCACACTCTTCCTTCAATTCATTTCTCTCTTCCTTAAGCACAACAACTTCTTTCGAAAGATCCTGACTCCTTTTGCTCTCTTTCATGATCTGTTTCCGAAGGGTTTGTATCTCCATTTCCGATACCTCAGCTTGCCGGGCTAAAATTACGAGTTCACCCTTGAGCTTTTTGATGACATCATCTGGAGAACCCTCTTCAGATATAGAGGAATCATCTGTACTTAACTCGTGAACGGAACCATCTAACCAATCCCATTGTGATGATTTATGATGTCCCTCGTAGATCAGTTGTTTAGAGGCTTCATGAGCCGGTTTTGTGTCCGTAGGTTCGGGTTGTCGTGGGTGTCGAGTCCAGAGCTGCTATCGGAACCTGAAAGTGTGATATCGGATACACTGGATGCCGCGTGAACTCTAACATTGTTTTCCGTCAAGACCCCGTGATCCTGATTGAAGATGAAATCACATACAAGAGGCTCTTCAATAGAGTGCGCGCGCACACACATAAACATTATAAACCGGTTTGTATTTTACTTTAGCAAGGTGAAATAAAACTTACTTCAACAGAATCACTTTGAAGGCTTCCTTCTATATCACCATTACTAGAAAGTACCCTCAAAACCTTATTGTCTTCATTCACATTGTCACTTTCATTAACCTCCCTGTAAAAAAATTACAGCTATATATTAGGCTAAACGGTATGGGGGCCGGCATGGGCTCGGCAAGGGCCGGCGCCGGTCCCCCACACCGCCCCCTATGCCCAGCCTCATCTTCAGCGGCAATGTGTGGCCGGTCTTGACGTGCCTCACCCCCTCACACACACCTATACATACATACATACATACATATATATAAAGGGGTTCATCCCCCACCCCCTAGGTTCATCCCCTTTAAGCCCATCCTCACACCCGCTTACGTGGCAGCCCACCCTCACACCCGCTTACGTGGCGATCTACGTGGCGGCCCATCCTCATGGGGATGACCCTCCCCATACCCACTAGCCTTAAATGCTTTAAAAAAGTCAACTTAGCAAAACGACATAAAATCCATGTTTACCTTTCATCTTGCACCCTTTGAATTGATACCTAATTTAAAAAAAAACATATACACCCGTTAAACAAGAACGAAATAATCCACTCAGAAGTTATAAGAAATCGATAGGGAGAAGGGACTAACATGCAATACACTTGTGGATCTTGCATATTTGAGAGGCAGAGAAAGAGAAGAAAGCTTTGTAGCCTCGCTATACTTCGAAAAATCAAGCGAAACTTCTCCAACAATTCCAAAAACCGAAGAACCCTGCAGAACGTTTAAACAAAAACGCATAATATCAAAAGTATGTTCAACCAAAATGCTTGATTTGGAACCATAGATACAATGTAAACGAATATACAACAATGTATACCGTCCCGACAACAAAACGATATAGCTTCTCGTTGATCTTTCCGGTTTTTTGATCCTGAGTGAATTTCACAGTTTCGAAATGTGGTTTTTCCCAGTGGCAACTTCCATCTTTAACTTTTGTTTTCTCTAATCTTGCTGTTGGCTTTCCAACATCATTAGGAATCACAGCTATTGTCAAAGCATCTCCTCCAACTGCTACTAACTACATATACAGAACCAATAATACTTAAAAATGTAACAACAGCAAAAAATAGAGTTAAATGCCATTTTAGTCTCTGTGGTTTGGCCATTTTGCCAGTTTAGTTCAAAGGTTTCATTTTCCCCCTGTGGGTCCAGAAAGGTTTCACCGTTGCCATTTTAGTCCACCGGGTTAACTTCATCCATTTTTTCTGTTAACGAGAAGAGCAATTCAGTCATTTTAAATGTAATTCTGTTAACTAGAAAATGACCGAATTGCCCTTCTCGTTAACAGAAAAAAAATGGATGAAGTTAACTCAGTGGACTAAACTGGCAACGGTGAAACCTATTTGGACCACAGGGGAAAAATAAAACCTTTAAACTAAACTGGTAAAATAACCCAAACCACATGGACTAAAATGACATTTAACTCAGAAAAATATAACCATGATGATTTTTATGGTTTATACAATCAGAAATCTAAAGATTCTGACCCCTTTTAAGAAAAAGTACCAAAATTTAAAGCAGGGTTGAGTCTCATCATCTTGCAGAAACTGGATCGTAATCTTAGTTATAATTTCAACCAGATCTCTAATTTTTTTAAAATAAAATGTGAAAGAAAATTCAGAACACTACTAACCCAATTCACCCACATCTAATTACCTCTAAAAGATACAAAAATAATGTAAAAAATATAATGAAACATCAAAAGTACGTCTCTGAGACATTTCATCAAACACATTATGTGCAATTACACAATCAATGTTTCCCAGATGAATTTCCACATAAACTTTTACTTTAATGAGGATAAATTGATAAGATCACCTGGGTTGCATGAAACTGCAGCTTAAACACAGCTTTGATCTTGCTTTTATCACTCCTCCATCTTGCAGACTTGAACATTTTGAATCTTTTTCAGTGAAAATTCACATTTGCGAAGTAAAATTTTCAGGGGTTTAGTGGGGTAATTGAAAGATGAAAGATTTGTTAATGAAGAGCCTGTGAAAGTATTTAAGAATGAGGTTTGAAAGCTCACAAGCAAACACAGCAGATCTAAAAAAGGTCTTCACTTTCTCTCACTGGATGAATAAATAAATAAATAAATAAATATAAATAAATTGAAGCATTTGTTCATCTACAGTTTGTTGGAAAGAAGAGGCTTATTAAATGTTTTGTTTTGCTTCATCACAATAAATTAAAAAAGGGATTTGAAGACAAAAAATTTAGAAAAATAAAGTGGGAAGCGTAAAGGGAAGCTTCTATTAGATTTTTATGTCATGTCATTGTTTTTATTGTTTCTTTAGTTGATTATGTTTAATGTTATTAAAATTGGACAAGGCTGGACTAGTCGGTTGAAAAAGTGAATTCAATGTTTTACCGGTTTGTTCGCATAAATTGAACCGCAACTTGTTTAGAATCAAATATAAAATCTCTTAAAAATAAGAAGTTATAAGAATGGTATCAAACAGACGCCAGTTGACCTCATTCAATCGGCATTGGAACCGTCTTATCGAACTCTACGATGTGAGATTTTAGGTTTTTTTTTTAAATGTTTAGCTTGTAGATTTAGACTTTTTGTTTATATCATTGTGTTTTTTTCTAAATTTGTGTCATTATGTCTTTTTGTGACTCGTGTTTTTTTTCTTCAAACATTGTGTTATATTTTTTGGCATTGTGTTATATTTTGTGATTTATGGTGTCTTTGTATACTTCATTTTTTTAGGATTCTTTGTAAAATGAATTTATCTTATAGTTATAATTAAAATTTTAGGTTAAAACTTTAGTTTATAATTTTGTAATAAATTTAGAAAATCAATGCACTCTCAAGCTTTCACCATGTATAGTTTCTTACCAAAGCCGTATAAGTATCTTATATTAAGTCAAGTATAATATTTTTTAGATTTTAGTATCTCAAGGAATTTTTTAAGGTTAGAAAGTAACACTTGTAAATATTAATTATGCAGTTTTTATATATCAAAAGTCAATATTGGCTGAAGTGTGGTTTGGATAAAAGAAATATTAAACTTGTTCGATAGAATAGAAGAATAGTTATATTCTATTAATTCTCATTGAATATTGCGTAGAACATTAAAGGGCCATCTAATTGAAAGAATAAACAATTAAAAGGAAAAACACAAAGTCAAGGTAATCAAATGGCATTTTTTATTTTTCTAAAAGGAAGTAGATAAATATTTCTCCAAAATACTCCAATTTAGTTAACTTTTTTGTTCTATATATTAGTTTAAATTTAAATATATAATTAGATCACTAGATCAATATTATAATAGATATTAAAGATACATAAACTAGTGTTTTTGAACAAATATAACAGTATGAAAACAAACATAAGCTTCTAAGGCATGTAGCCTCCATTGTCGCCGGCGATATTCATCGCCACCACCCACTAAAAAACGAGTTTAGTATTACGATATATTTTTTTAAAATGACACATTTCAAAAAAACTTATTTGATCCAAACCTATTTTAACCAGATTTATATTTAAAAAACAGTCTATTTTAACCACAACTCGTTTTACACATACCCTGACCTTACCATGTTATCCAATCTGACCTAATTTGCAAGCGCTTATATCGTTTGTACATTAATGTTGGTAGTAGAAAACTATAACACATTTTCACTTGCTCATTTTAAAATAGATTAACCTTTGATTTGATATGTAATATAATAATGTTTTCAGTTAAGTAAAATATGAGAAAAAACGTGATAAAAACAAACAAGAGTAGACTCACCTAAAGAGGGTCAGGTCAACCTTTGCTATATGTTACATATCCTATAAAAAATCGTCTGATTACGTAGTTTTTCAAACTATGACTCATGTAAAAAGTTAGTGAAAGATATAACAAAACCATTACATGATGGAGTGTTTAACGCTTAACCCCATCTTTCTTTGATTGTAAGATAAGGATTCAAATCCTACTTATAATGGTTTTTTGTTTCTTTTGTAGTTTAAGTACATACAAATAGATAACTTTAGAATAAAATTTGCATATAGTTGAATGGTCTAGTTTGTAGTGGAATCCTAAAATGGAAAATGTTGCAATCTTTTGTAATCGAGGGAACATTGATAAGAAGGCACATGTTCATTTTTACTATCTTTTTGTAATGGTTTGTGATACTTGTGTTGTCTTTTAAATTAAAAGGTTAGTTATGATTAAAACTTAGCCATTTAATTATCCTAATTAAGCATATGTATTTTTATGTATTAGGTATGTGGGTGTTTTATGTTTTTGTTTGTTTGCAAGGGCCCTCAATTCTTAAATGCCTACCAATAAAATAAAACAAATGCGATCTCATGCGACATTTTCTTCCCCACACACAATTACGATATTGCACCTGTTAGACGTGCTATTATTATTATTATTTTTTTTTAACGGCAAATTTGGATCAT
Source organism: Scalesia atractyloides (assembly GCA_947069175.1). Taxonomy (NCBI): domain Eukaryota; kingdom Viridiplantae; phylum Streptophyta; class Magnoliopsida; order Asterales; family Asteraceae; genus Scalesia; species Scalesia atractyloides. The sequence continues at coordinate 99,725,925 of CAMTDV010000024.1, read as the reverse complement.
TGTAGTATAATCGTGCTACGAGCGGAATCACCCGATCATATCCATCTCCACTAGGCAATATTGCTCATAACCAATACAGGAGGAAACCCAATAAATATGGGAAAAACTCCCCTTGTAAGAATTGAACCCATAACCTATGGTCATAAACGTTATCACACCCTCAAAATATCACTAGCCTTTGATTTTTAATTATATACAACAGATTCATTTATTTAGTTATGAGTACCCTCTATTAGTTAGAGATGGATGGATCATCTCGATCTTTAGATAAATTTATATAAAGAAGTAATTTAAGTAAAATATTGGGATCGGTTTATTTAATACACTCTTTACTGTTTTCTTAGTTTCAGAATGTAAGCGTCGTGTTAAATGTATTATTTTTATAGCGACACTCCCAAGGTTTGAACCTTTACCATTTTGGTAAAATACTCTTATTACCATTTTGGTAAAATACTCTTATAAAGGGACACCTCCTTTGGGGGTTGTTACATGTGCTAAACAGGATTATATTTATAACTTATTGTTTTAATAAAATGATTTATTGTCTATGGCATTATAGCCTAATAACATTTCAGGAGTGAGATAATGCTTAGGGACCATTAGGTCCTGAGTTTGATTCTCACAAGGAGATTTTTTCCAGATTTATTGGGGTTTTTCCCAGATTTATTGGGTTTTCTTTTGAATTGGTGTATACACATTATAGCCTAGTGGAGATGGATATAGGGTGGTTCCGCTGGTGGCACGATGATACTCCAGTGGTCTGTCAGTGATCCAAATTTGCCGTTTAGAAAAATAAAAATAAAATGACTTGTAAAGTTGCAAGGATTTTGTATTTTTATCATGATCGATTAAGTGTTGTTCTTTATCTTTTGTCATACATTTTTTTATTTGAACAAGAAATTCTAGCTCTAAGAATATATGCGGCTTTCGAGTCCTGACAAATACTTGAGCAAGGAATTCTAGCTCTAAGATTATATGCGACTTACGAGTCCGTGTGCTTGTGTGCTCTAGTGGATCGTCTTCTACCGCTTCAGGATCTAGTGATCGGCCGCTTGTTCTGGCGTAACTTCTCATAACCAATATGGAAAAAGCTTGGAGGTTGGTAAAGCATTGCCCTCTTAAGATGTAAACATGATTATTAATGAAATCATGCCCAAAGTAAACCTACAAGTTTGTTAAGATACTTCATCGTGTTCGTTATATATCCATCCTGGGCATATAAAAATTGCACAGACTCTCGTTCACGCCCCTTGGAAAAGGACAATTTTGGCCTTTATGTTCAACTTTTTTTGACCCTTCAGTTTCTAACCAATATTTATCGATCTCCAACAACTACAATTCATGGATAACTAACCGGAAATCTCTTTTAAATTTGTAATCTAAGTTTGTAAGCTAGAAAAATTGGCTAATAATTAATTGAAATTTTCCAACTTGTTGACCCATAGTTCTTGTTAAGCAAAGTTGTCCTTTAGGACTAACTGATAATAATATCATTGTCTTTTTTTCACTAAATTCTGAAAGGGCCAAACTTTTATTGACCATAATTGTTTAGATTTAAAAAGTTATACAATACCCATTTTATTCCATGTTAATGACATGTGATATTAGAAAGTGTATTATTTAAGTAAAATATTGTATGTGAAAACTGAAAATGAGAAGGGTGTATTTGTCATTTGGCATGATTTAGAAGAAGGAATCAAACGATAGTTGAGGACGGGAAGCTGGTGACCAAGAAAAAGGACAACCTAATGGTCCGGTGGGTCCACTTTCTCCACACACACATTACATAATACAATTTCACAGCTTATTTTTTTTTATTTTTTTTTTAATATCTTATTGTAAACTTATGTTTATTTTTTAATTATGTATTAAGTAATGGTATTTTATAGGTAAAGATATTTTGTGCTTGAAGATTAGTATAACTCTTTGGTGGTGTTTAATTTTTAGAAAAATCTGCGCAAGATCTTCAGTCTATGTCGCGCAGCGCGCAAACCACGTGTAGACATTGTCATCTGCAGACCGTTTGTTTTTTTCGAAATGTTTCATTAAAAAACGTTGTACGAGCTCTTCTTTGTGCAGACTTGGTCTAGCCACTTTTAAGATATTCTAAGGTCTGTAGAGGGTTAAACATCACTACCGTCCACTACCCACCACCCACCACCATCCATCACCACCATCAGTTTATTTTAGAAGTCTACATACGTTAAAAAACAATCAGACTTTTTCTTGCAGACTACAAAGGTTTGGTGCACCTATTCTTTTATGAATGTCTGCAGATGTGGTCCGCATCACCATCCATCACCACCACCAGTTTATTTTAAAAGTCTACATACGTTAAAAAACAATCAGACTTTTTCTTGCAGACTGCAGAGGTTTGATGCACCTCTTCTTTTACAAATGTCTGCAGATGTGGTCCGCAAACTACATACATTTTACCAAATTCTTAAAAGTTGGGATCGTTGGATGAAATTTTTAAAGTTGAGATTATTATCGGCCAACAGGTGAAACTTAGAATTATTAAAATCCAATAAACCTATGTTATATGGGTCTTAAAAAGACGGAGGGTATGTTACAAATAAAACATACTATATATATACCTAACGTAATTAGGTTATACTAAAAGGTATATTTTGCAAATATGTAACGAGAATAAATATAAATAGATATCTACATCTACATAATAATATGAAAAACCTAAACTTGTATAACAATTTCACAAACCAATACAACTTACCTTATGAGTTATTATTATTAAAACATATTAAGGCAGAAATAAATATAAACTAAAATAATATCTTGAGTAAACTGTCAAGAATTACCACACAAATAACGATTATCAAGAACTTGCGCAACAAGCAATGGAGTAATTAATATAAAAGTGGTGCAAAAGTTTAATATCATCTCGTGCTTGTCACGGACTCTATTTTAAAAATGACTCGCAATTATTGCTTACTTCAAAATTGGAGCTCGTATTATATAACACTGTTGTCTGATTATTTTTACTTATTAGCTAGGAGGATATTGTGCATCAAAAAATTATTTATAGGGGTCAAACAACTCTACTCCGTCCAACACAACGGTTTTTTTCAAAAAGCTCAAGAAGATTGGTTACTTCATACTTGGGTGAGCTATTACAACGCACAGTTCCATGTCAGTGCAAGTCGTTGTCCACTGACTTATAACTTCGATGTCGGCTTTCACGATAATATGGTGTTCGTATGCATAGGGGAGGACCTAGTGTATAACAAGGGGCAACCCCCGCTACAGCTTGGCGCTCCGGCGGTAATGTAAAATTAGTGTAAATTTTGGAAAAAATTGACGTTTTTTTCGATTCCGTTACCGTTTTTTATAAAACGTTACTGCTTGGCGGATTTTCTAGATCCGCCACTGCGTATGCATGACCATTTTCTCTTCCAAAGCATTGTTAGTGCCCTACAATACCGTCTCTTGACTCGTCTAGAGATCGCTTATGCAGTTTGTAAAGTTTATTGGTTTCTTCGTAACCATATTAATCATTGCTAGATTGTTGTCAGATGTATTCTTTGATCTCCTTCGGTGTTGCATATCTCTAACTAGGGATTAGATTGGTATAAACTTGTACTGGTACTGAAATACCATACCGAATATATTGGTATGAAATGGGTATTTCAATACGGTACCCGCTTTGGTACCACTTTGTTTTTATTTTAGTTTTTGAGCACTCGTACATATACTATACAGGTAAAATCGGCATGAATACTAGTATAGTACACGTACCAAATAGGTAAAATTGGTACGAGTACCAAATATGTAAAATCAATACGAGTACCATAAGATGAAATAAAACATAATATAAAAAAAAGTTGTATATAAAATTCGGTACTATTACCTTTTTTTACTCGTACCAATACTGAATACCAAAATCAATAAAATTGGATGCCGATACATGTACCGAGTACCTAAAATCGGTACAAATACAGACACAGGTACAATACGAGTATGAGTACGGATATTTGGTAAAAAAATGTCCATCCCTATCTCTAACGGGTTTATTTTTTTGCAAGGCGTCTAGCCTTAATGTTAATGATGCGTATGCTGGCTGGGGTGCTTTCCATGATGATCATTGCTCTACCATAGATTGCTACATTTTTAAAAATCTATTAGCTATTTTTTTAAGAAAAAAAAATATGCATATGCATTTGTAAACTATATATAAACTAGCACTAAGATCCGGTCACGTTGCGTTGCGAGTACTGTAAACATTGAATAGATTAGTCCAAACGTTATGTGATGCATTAACCATATGAAAACTCATGTTTCGACGTATCCAATTGAACTGAATGTAACCTGTATAAGCATTGTGATTGGATCAAAACGTAAAGTAAATCAAATACATAGAAAACGTAACGGGTATGAAGGAAAAACTGACACGTGTAATCAAAAGGGATCAATTAGAGCTTTCGAAAAAAAGGAAAAAAAAAAGAAACCATAATTTGACTCCACTCGATTCGCATTTTTTTTACGAACATACATAAAATAAACACGCAAACATACTATATTTGACCTGAATCAACATGTTTCAAATTGATAGTTTTAAAGCCAAACAAAACAAAACCCAAAGTTAATACCAAAAAAAAATACTACAAATTAAGCACATGATACAACTCAATACAACATAAACAAACTAATAAACATGTGGTACAAACCACATATGCACTAACATGTTTCAAATTGATAATATACTAGATGTTAGTACCCGCCGCATTGCGGCCGGGTCACATTCACATATCAAAACGATACAAACAAAGCCCAATAAATCCATTTAGCAAGCCCTTATTATAGCACCTAACTGATACCACATCGAAACCAAACCATGGTACAAATTTTGCAAGAAAGTAAACCTTCATGAAGGCGGTCAACAACACTTAATAGGTGCCAATGAGGTAGTGGTGGAGTGGTTGGGGAAAATCGGTGTTCCTTATGAGTCGGGTTTGATTCTTACTCTCCTCATTATTTTCTGCGCATCCAGGTGAAGAACGAATAAGGGTGGCGCCGATTCGACTTGGATGGGAGGCGAGATTTTACCAATTATTCCACTGTAGTGCCTTCGGGCGGGTGGAGGTCGAGTTTCGCACATCTGAGGAGAGCCAAGAGGCTGACGGCGGTTGAGTAGTCGACCTAGGCCACAACGCCCGGTGTCACGGTGGTTGGTACGTCGTTTCTTGTCGTTCGAAAAAAAAGAAACACTTAATAGGTAATCATCATAACCATCAGCTTCATCCTGTAAACAAACAATAAAAATGTAAAAAAAATCACTAAATCAGCTTGCGTATTTACAAATCCCTAAAACTTAAAGGTACAACAACCCTTGTTATAGACACTTGTATTGCACTATGTACAACTCACATATGCACCAAAATGTTACAAGATCACAAAACACATAACACATAACACCAAATAAGCTAAAGTTACAACTCTTTATTCCCACAATTGTTACTAATTGATATAATATAAATAAATAATGTGATATAACAACCTTTGTTATTGTATCCACATCAAAAATAAAATAAAGCCTAAAGTAATACATATCTAGTTTAGATTCAAAAAGTAAAATCTGCCAATTACATGTGGCATGTGGAAAAAGTGTAGAAAATGGAGGGTAGAATCTGACTTTAAAGAGAAGTATTAAATTACAGATAAGCCCCTTGATAAGGTGTATCTACCACTAACCACCAATAACTTTGCTTCAAAGATGGGTTACGAACCAATATAGACAAACCCAACTCGCACCAACACGAGTCCTAACTAAAAACGTATACGAGCAGTCATATCCTTGTCTTGACCAGACCAGACCAGACTCCCCACCTTATTAATCAATATGTATATAATAATATTAGTTGTTACAATTTCCAACTTTATCATAACACCCGATATAATAATTATTATAAAATGTTAGTAACATTTTCGGTCTTTTTCAACAAAATAAAAAGTGTTTAATGCGGTTTTTGTAGTTTTCTACTTAAAATTGATTGTGTATTAAACATACACTTATTTATATTTAGTTAATTCTTTTGTTTTGTTATAGTTATAAGTGTTTTTCATATATATGGTAGGGCTGTCAGAGCAGTTCATGCACGACATGGTAAGACACGATGACCTGAGATGCTAGACACGAACATGACACGATAACTTATCGTGTTTTTTTTCAAATATAAACACGACCTATTTAGAAACAGGTCAACATGAAAGACATGTAACCAACATGTTTAGGGACACGATAAATATCACATATTTAGGAACTTGTTTAGTGAAACAAAAATCCCCAAAAGTTCATGAAAGTTTTAACTAATATATAATCCTTAACATATTAATCCTTAGCAAATTAAAACAAAACCCCATAAAGTCAAATCATAACATCTATTACAAATATAAACAGGTCACTAATAGGTCTTTAACCTGATTAGACATGAATTTTATTTTGTCCTAAACGTGTCACCAGTTTAAGGCACAAAACCAATTAAGCCCAAATACAAAACTTGCTAAGAACGAGTTGTTTTGTGTCGTCACAGGTTTGTGTCTGTAATTGTCAGCCCTAATATTAGGCAATTTCTTAAAATAATCATATAAAAGTTTATTTAAAAAAAATCATATGAATTAACTAGGCAAACTGTTAAAAGATTGTTAGGTCAAGCATCAAAATGAATGGGCTAGTGGTGCAGCCCTAACACATAACCCGTACTATTTAAACCACATGGTGTGGACCACAGGCCCGATAGAAACCACTCATTATTGGACAAAGGGTCCAATACCAACTTATCATTCCTTTTGGTCCTTCCTATTTATTCCAAAAAGTTAATTCCAAAAAGTTATATTGCTTTTGTACTCTACGTTCCACCAATTCTCCAATTACGAAAAATATATTTTTTTTCATGAGATAATATAAGTAACTAGCGGAATTTCTCACGTTACGCTGCGAGAATTTTGTCCGTAACCGTTCAGATATTGTTCGGTCAGAGTTAGAGGTTGTTTGGCAATTTCTGAATAGGTAAGTGCTGAACTAGTAAGAGGTCTGAACCATTATGAGCCAGTATAATGTTTAACCATTTAGAGGCACATGTCTGGCCAATTCAGATAAGAGGTCTTAACCATTCAGACTTTGTATAATGTTTAACCATTCAGAGGCAAATGACTGAATCATTCAGACATTTGGTCGCGAAACAAACAGTCTGAACCATTAAGTGTTGAACCAGTAAGAGGTCCGAACCATTAGGAGCCTTATTAAAAGCTAAACAAACAACCCCTTAGTCGGTTTATTGTTAAGGTACTGACAATACGTTGTATTTTTTAACACAGCCGAGCCTTCTATTTTTTTAAAGTTAACGAATGAAAATTATTAAACGTGTTAAATAGGTATATCATAGACAGTATAAGTTAAAAGAAAGAAACTTTAAATATGTATGACTGTAGAAGAAATATGAGAACACAAACCAATGAGGGGTTAAAATAAAGAAATTTGAAACGTTTGATGGCTAAATCAAGAAACAAAGAACATCACTATTCCTCAAGACGTTATGAATTTATATAAAATAGTAGTAATATTATCCTCATCGATAATTGTATCTTTAATAGTAACGTAAAGGTCTAGTGGCTCGATCTATCAATCCAGTCCGGTTTTCAAAACGATGCAAAATACTCAACGGGTGAAACATACGAGCTTTAATTCGACGTTAATTGGAATTTATTATTGATTTAAGATATAAAAACCGAGTATCATATATTTTTATCATACAAGCCAATATATGCAGAACTACTTGTGTTTAAAGCAACTCAAAAATCTAACTTGTAATAAAAGATTTCAAATAATGCCACATGGCATTCTCTCCTTCAACCTTATAAATTTTATTTATATTTATTTAATTTAATAGATTTCTTTTAATAACTAATATATAGATATCACTTATATTTATCCTTATCTTTATTTAAGATTAATAAATAACTTCAATTTTGAAATTTAGACCCTTTGTTTTTTTTTTACTTTTAATTCAAAGTTTTTCATCTTTTATAATTTAATCCCAACTGTTTTTTATTTTTCAATTTTGGTCCACCATACTTTTCATCTTTCTCAAGTTTTCGTTTCGTTCTAACTTTTGTAAGGCAACGCACCGCAACATGCGTGTGGAGTTCAACATTTTTTCGTATATTTTTTCCTGTTTGACTGTCCCGTCGCAACCCATCTATTTTTCTCCGTTTGACAAGTCCGTCCAACGCGCGGGTCCTGGATTTACTTAGTTATTTTTTCTATGTTTTCTATTTCGGTTTAATTTCTCTACAACGAGCGTTCGTGATTCAAAGATTTTACGTCTGCTTTTCGCTCTGCATTTTTTTTCTTTTTATTTAATATGTTTTTACGACCTTTTCCATTGTTGGTGCTCGCTGACAGTGGTATAGCATTGTACTACTTGACATAGTTTTACGACAACCGCTGCAACGCAAGGGATTAATACTAGTAAGTATAATAAACTAAAATTTTAATTGAGTTAAATGCTTGGTTGGTCCCTGTGGTTTGCGAAAATTGCAGATTTGGTCCCAATGGTTCATTAATTACACACTTGGTCCCAGTGGTTGCAATTTTTGCACTCGGGTGGTCCTTATGACTAACTCATGTTAACTTTCTCAGTTAAGTCTATGTAAAATTACCACACTACCCTTACTATTAAAAATCAAAAATAAATAAACACCTTCTTCTTCTTCACCCTGATCTCTCTCTCTCACTTTCCTTTTCTCTCTCTAAAACCACAAGACCACCGTCTCCCACCTCCACCACCGCCGCCTCCACCACCGTCGCCAGCTGCGGCAGTTTGCTCTCATGTAAGCCCTCTATCTCTCCTCCTACATCTTCTCTTTCAGATCGGTAAAAATCCATATCCTCCGGCCGTTCGATTTTCGTTTCAGGTAGAGATGGTGATGGTCTGGCCGTGATGATGGTGGTGGTGACTGTACGGCAGCTGCCGACAACGGCAGTCATAATGGCAGCAGCAAACGGCAGAAGTTCTCATCGTTAATTGTTATGTTGATATATTAACGCCTTTCTCGAATTTTCATTTGTATCTATTATTTGTTTTCTGTGTGTCCTTTTCCAGTGGGCCCTGCCGAATGTAAGTTTACCCTTGCTAAATTTGGTGGACAAAATATTTCAACTCAACAGAAGAGGCTGGTTAAGGTTTGTCATTTGGTTTATCTAGCTGTAGTATCAGAATCCATACCTCGGATGATTAATATTTGCGTACGCAGATGACAGGTGTTTTGGATATCAAAGCAAATCTTGCAACTAATGATGGAAGATGCTATTGATGATTGGCTCTTAAGGCAAATTCGTTTTCTCAGGAGGGATAGTCTTGTTGCTCAAGGAATTTACTGGATCCAAGATGTAAGTTAGTTGCTAAACAGTTGATATATATTTTCTGTATTTTTATTATTTTCTTTTTTAAAATCTAATTTCAAAATGCAACTGTTGTTAGGTTATGTGGCCTGAAGGCACCTTTTTCTGAAATTAAGAGCAAATCAAACAGATTCTTCTCAGTCAAATGACTGCCGTTGTAACATCCGTCGAAAAACGGGTTTTCAAAATCCGCTTCGTTTATCAATCAAATATCCAGTTATAAAATTCGTTGCGTATTTATAGTTGATATTAATTTTAAACGATACATAATTAATAAATATATTAGAATTTAAAAACCATAATTTAAAATTTCTAATAAAAACTGAATAAAAAAAAATAAATGCAGACGCCGGGTTTCGAACCCGGGTCACCCGGATGAAACAAACACACAACATACCACTCCGCCACACGCGTTTCTTTGTAACAATACTGAACTAAATGATACTTAAAGTAAACCCGAATTCAAACCAGAGAAATCACGCGCACTCAGAGCTCGCAATCACCGGAAAATCCGGCAATCCGCGATTTTGGCCAAATCCGTTTCGACTAAATCGCTCCAATTGATGTCGACATCGGTTATAAACCGTTGCCGGCAATCAATTTCCGTCATAACCGACGGAAATCCTAACTCGCGGACCTTGACTCAATTCAGTCTGTGTTCACTATAAATACCCACTTGAACACTCTGAAAATCCTTTCGCTCAGAACCACGATCGTTTCCGAAGCTTAATTCATCTCAAAACACGTCGCCGGAGATATTTTACAGTCGCCGGACTTTCACCGGAAAACCGAGACTTACTTCAAATCGGTAAAATTCTCGACTCTTTTGTTTGTAATCCATTATTCGACATGTATTAACTTCAATCCTTGAACCAGAATCTGTCCCAGACTACGCCGCCGGGAAATCCCACACTCACCGGAATTTCAGTGAAACATCGAAGTCTCACTATCGATCGGTATAATCATCTAAAAACTCTTGATATCTCTTACTCAATAACTTAATTTCATAACACAAGAATCTAAACTGTCAAACACTTCACTCAGCCGAGAGTCACAAATCAGAGCCGACGACTCCTGCCGGAAATCTGAAGTAAACGCGCTGTTTTGGTACATTCTATTCTTTAATCTCGTTAACTATTTCATTCCAACCAACTATAAGTTTTGATAATCTAATTAAACAAAACAGTCGGATCTCACTGATCTGAGTTCTTGTAAACGAAGAAGATGAAGTCGCTAATAGGTATTAATATAATTAAAATCAGAAAACTAAACGGGTTAGACACACAGTCCAGCGGTGGACTGTGTGCAAATACAATGTTCAAGCCTCGAGTTCGATTCATGTACGTATCCGGTTCCCGCAATAACAAAACATTTTTTTCGGTTCTTTTAAGTTTTACAGAACACCTTTCAGATAGTACATAAGTATAATATAAATCTTAATTTAAATAGGTTAGTCACCCAGCCCAGTTGGTTGGGCTGGATGCAAATCAAAGCAATGGTCACGGGTTCGAGTGTTAACATGCATGCCGGTTCGATTGGTTTAAAAACCTTTTTAATTAAATAAAATTCTGAATAATCTAAATAGTATATAAATATAATTAAAATCAGAAATATTTCGGGTTAGACACGTAGCTCAGGTGGAAGAGCTGCGTGCACGCAACCGACAGGTCACGAGTTCGAACCTCACTCAGCGCATAATTAAACACAGTCCGACCGGTCAACGGTCAATGGACAACGGTCAAAAAATCAACTTTTTATTTTTCTTTTATTTATTTATTTAATTGAAAAATCAATTAAAAATACCTCAAAATAAGGTTTTAGAGCCTCAAAACTTGCATTAAATTCACAAAAATAAATCTAAAAATCTTAATAAGAGCACTAATTAAAAATATTAATTTCAAATGAACTTTATTTATTTATCGAATTATTACATTACTATTTAGGTTAGTTTTCCTCGTCGGTCGAATTACAAAATCGTGCGCATTCATCGTCATCAAGGAACGCACCCACTGTGATTCCCCTTTTTATTCATGTTTTGGGGTGTATCATGTGTCGTTTTAATTAATTCATTTATTCAAACTCGTGCTATTACCATTGTATGACCTAAACTCGAGATGTAAATATTTTTTGTTGTGATGCGTGTTTACATTTTGTCAAGTTGCGTGCAAATCATTCATTAGGCCCATCAGTTCCTCGTTGAAGACGGGTTGAGCATCAGGTGCCTCATTGTTCATCATTTGGTGTGTGCTTGTGCATTGATTGAGATTATGTGATTATGTTGTTGGTTGTGATGTGTGTTTATATTTTTGTCAAGTTGTGTGCAAATCATTCATTAGGCCCATCAGTTCCTCGTGGGAGACGAGTTGAGCATCAGGTGCCTCATTCGATCGGCTCCGTTTGATTGAGCCTTGATCTCATTATTCATCATTTGGTGTGTGCGTGTGCATTATTTGATATTATGTGTTTTGTGATTAAATTTACATTTACGTTTATTCATATTTGGTTATGCACAATTTTATTCAAATAACCAACATAACTAATCCTTTCAAATATTTAAATAAGATTCACTCGCCAACTTTTGTTGACCCTAGAAGAATAAACAAGTTAAGGCCTTGGAATGAACGTTTAGTTTTGTTTCCCTTTGTAATTGTACTCTAGTTTGTAATTTGAATGAAAATGTATTTGAATATGTTGTGTTTGTATGTTTATTGTAACTTCTTCTTTAAAGAGAAATAATAAATATGAAACTTTATAGTAAATGTCATGAGCTTTGATGAAAACTCAATCATGCCCCGACTACCATTTCCGTTGCGGGTCAGGGTGTGACAGCCGTTGTCGACAGCCGCCGTACAGTCACCACCACCATCATCACGGCCCGACCACCACCATCTCTACCTGAAACGAAAATCGAACGCCCGGAGGATATGGATTTTTACCTATCTGAAAGAGAAGATGTAGGAGGAGAGATAGAGGGCTTACCGGAGAGCAAACTGCCGCCGGTGGAGGCGGTGGTGGAGGTGGGAGACGGTGGTCTTGTGGTTTTAGAGAGGGAAAAGGAAAGTGAGAGAGAGAGAGATCAGGGTGAAGAATAAGAAGGTGTTTATTTATTTTTGTTTTTTAATAGTAAGGGTAGTATGGTAATTTTAAATAGACTTAACTGAGAAAGTTAACATGGGTTAGTCATAAGGACCATCCGAGTGCAAAAATTGCAACCACTGGGACCAAGTGTGTAATTAATGAACCATTGGGACCAAATCTGCAATTTTCGCAAATCACAGGGACCAACCAAGCATTTAACTCTTTTAAATTTATATTAAAATGAATGTGATATTTTCCGTCTAAATCTTTATGTCGATGGTTATTTGTCTTTAGGTATCATTAAAAAGCATGTGATGTGATGATGTTTAATTTAGATTTACAAAACCTTTTATTTTGTTTTGATTTAAAATCAGTGTTAAATATTTTTTAAACCATTTAAAATCTGTACCATTTAAAAAAGAGTAAATTACAGTTTTCATTCTTTATGTTTGTATCATATTACAATGGATGTCGTTTAACTTCAATAATTACATTCACAATTCTTAATTTGAAAAACTCATTACACCCTAGGTTCTTTAGCACTAACCAGTATAGATTGGTTAGACCTAGAGGTAAACAAATGAAGTTTTTTGAAATCCGGTTATGTGTATAGTCATTAGTCAACAAGGTCAAAAACCGGGTATTGGCTTCGATGAGAAAGTGATTGGGTTTTCAGTTTGAGTTTCTGGTTTATTTTGGTTTTTGATTGGTTTGGGTTGGGTAACATGATTGAAACCAGTTTCAAATCTTTAATACCTGGTTTCGGGTAGGGTTTAATCCCCGGGTTTTTTGTGCATATTTAGTTAGACCCAACATTATGGAGAACTTTAAACATAATTAGATGCAACCCGCAATGTTATGAAATAGCATCTAACTGGTCTTCCAACCAGGAACCATCGGTGTCATTGGTTATGTTACTAGCTAATGGACTGCGCTACAATTAGTAGCTCGCTATGGATGATCTTAAAACACTGAAAATGAGGATAAATAAAACGAGTGTGTTTATGCATAAAAGTTTAAAGATTAAATATAAACTAGTCTATTGTTTTCACTACACACAACAAAATTCAACAAAATAAATTGGTCACATATAAAATACATAGACCACAAGATTTAAAAAACAAATACTATAACAATGTATATTGTCTAATTGAAAATCCAAACTACCAGAACTTTTTTAACCGCGACGAAGTTTACTGCTACTTAAAATAAAACTCATTATTTAAGCGATGATTGGACGCAGATTTAACCGGCGGCACCACCATTAACATAAGCGCGGCCATAATCCCGACAGGAAATAACATAAACATCATGGGCGGAGGCGGCAATGGCGGGAGTATTGGCGGCACAACCAGAAGCGATGCGGTTACGACAACTAATAAAACCACCAACTTCATATCAATAGACTTGAAAGTTGAAATGTAGTATGATTCGATCCAATGAGTTCTTATTGGTGAAAATGTGTTTGAGAGTGTGTGTTAATGAAGATCAACCGATGATATATACATATATATATATATGTGTGTATAGTTTGAGTAAAGAATCGGTTGAGAATCAAAATGTTGATAACATCAAATCCCAATGCGATACGTCGAGCTGAAGATCTGTCTACCAAATCATCATTTTATATTTTGTATAATATTTGCATATCTTTTATTATATTATAGAATACTGCACTTGCAAGATTCAAATGTTTTGTTTATTGGTTTTAGGAATAATTAAATGTGAGATGGTTATAAGACCAATTTGAAGGTCTTTTTTCATCAGCTGCTTGAATTATATTTTTTAGTGGAGAAATGTGTGTTATTTAGATTTATTAATGTGATTTAAGCAAGTTGTTAGAACCAAATTGTACATTGTATTATAACAACATATCTCACAAATACAAGATTTCTAAATGTTAAAACTGCGCCAAATTTTGAAAGAAATTGAAAGATCTCCAGCCACTCACCTCCTATTGTCGCCCCCACCATAGTTGTCGTCAACACCATCACTACTCAACGCCAATACTGCTGCCGCAATCACTACCCCATTGTCATTGTCACCAATGTTGCACTGGCGTCAACGCATGTGGTTGCGATGATACATTCTAGTGATTGTGTTTGTCATATAAATGCGTTACAAAACCAAATTCATTTAATAAGTTCCAATTCTTTTAAATTCTAAATCATTTTAGAAAAAAAATCTACTTATTTAAATTTCAATTCTTTTAACAGATTCTAATTTCCTAAAAGAAACTTTACATTATTAAAAAGGTAATTTAGAGTTCACTCACAATGATGTTTTCCTAGTGAATGGTGTAAAATGAAGGCAAAAGACATGATGTTCATGAACATCATACCAACATTCATTTTGTTTACAAATAGAAATCAATCAAACACTACTCGTGGCGTCTTCATCATCATGCATGCCACAACTTCAATGTGCCCAATGATTATGAAGAGGATGGAGATGGAAAAGGTAGCTATTCATGACTTTGATCTATCTTTTGTAATTTGGGTCGGAAAATAAATTATAGTGTTATTGGATTTTAATAATCCTAAGTTTCACATGTTGGTCGATAATAATCTCAACTTTAAAACATATAAGAATTTGATCTCCTTAATAGATTCAAGTGTGTTGGAAATCAGGCCCTTGATCGAATACAAAAAACACGAGATTGAACGAACTGTTCGACTCTTTTATTAATATATCAATGAGAGCACACCAATTACAATAACCCTAACCCTCTATTTATATTAAAACTAGTTCTAGTCCTAACCCAACTAAAACTCTATTAATATAAATAAATAAACCAATTAGATAAACCTATCTAATTAAATCTAACAATTATCCCTATAAATAAAACTAGTTCTAGTCCTAACCCAACTAAAACTCTATTAATATAAATAAATAAAACAATTAGATAAATCTATCTAATTAAATCTAACATTATCCCTATAAAGACTCAATAAATAATTCAACATAATTATCTATAACCCGTCTTTATCTTTATCTCATAATTCAAGATTAACTTCTTCAAAGTGCACATGCAGCCTCCTTAATAGATTCAAGTGTAGTGTAGTTAGAAATGATCTATGGAGGCCAAATTCTTACAAGTTAGGATCGTTGGAGGAAATTTTTAAAGTTGATATTATTATCGGCTAACAGGTGAAACTTGGATTATTAAAATCTAATAACCCTAAATAATAATTCTTTTGTTAACTTTTTTATAAGATCATAATTATACATAATAACATTATAAGTCAAATTTAACAATCAATATAAAAATCATGTTCCGTTATTTTCTTGAATTACGTATTTGTGTGTTATTTTCATTATACTTTTCATGATACTAATAAAATACTATTGCTATTTGTAATAAAATAAAATGGTCGTCTTCTTCAACACACCACCTCACAACCTGCATTAAACCACGGATCACCACCTCAAAGCCACCATCGCCATCATGACATATTTGCTCATACCCCCTCAAGCCACCATCACCATCATGACGTATCTGCTCAGCTCAGACGTATCTATCGTGTGCACAAAGTGTTTTCCAAGTAAAAATATACTATGATCTCAGCTTTTAATACATGAAACGATTATATAAGTGAGTATAATTCACTCTCACCCATTATAAGACTAGGCATTGTGACTTAACGTCCCTAGACCCTAGCCACATCAACTTGTTAAAGCCCCAAACACCACGTTGTGGTGGTTAAAAGGGGGAGCGTTACCCCAACACCTCTTAACACATTTGGGTGGGTTATGTCCACTAAGACTAGTGGGTATGGGGAGGGTCATCCCCATGGGGATGGGCCGCAACGTAGGACGCCACATCCCCATCTTCCAAAGGATGGCCCTCCTAGCAAGATGAAGGGGTGGAGGATGGGCCTACCCCACTCCAAATATTAAATAATTTTGAACTTTTTTATTAGTTTAGTTTTACAAAGACACTACAAAAATAAAAATAAAAAGACATAAAACAAGATAATTAAATCAAAGAGGGGTTGATAGCCGGAGTGTAACCGGACGTCGAAAAAATATTAGGATTCAGGTTCGTGTTGTTTGGGTTGAAAGGATTCATGTTTTTTTTTATAAAAAAAAGATGAGGGATTTATAAAGTTGAAGAGAAGAGTGGGTAGATTTTGGTTGAATGTGGTATAACAATGGGGGATTGATGTGTATTTAAAGTTAAAAAATAACCTTTTTTTATTTTTAAAAACTAGCCGTTGCCAACGTTAATATTTTGAAATGTGTGAAAAGTTGAAGCGGCAAGGGAGGCCAATTCTCGCCGGTTTGGAAGGAGTCGAGCCCAAGGGGGCGGTGTGGGAGGGGCGGCAAGAAGAGGCCGGGCCTCAAGCCGTGCCCCATACCCACTGGCCTAACCTCAACCAATCACATGCAAAAGCGCACACATTTTTTTTTCTTTAAGTATTAGTTAAACCATAACATGATAGTTAAAGAGGGGGTAGTTAAAGCTTATTGTCTACATGACACTGACATAACGGAACATTATGTTAAACCACGGTCTAATGTTATAATCGAGCATAGTAGTATGTTGAGATATACACATCTACTTTGCATTAGTTAGGCCATTGCACAGATATAAACAAGTCTGGAAATTTGAAAATGAAAAAACTCAAATTGAAACCAACACAACAAATCTAAAAACATAGTTCCATTTTTTTTTTCTTTTTTCGCTCTCTATCCTACTTAACCCACATTTCTTTGTTTTTTTTTCTGTTTTTTGGTTTTTTTTTTTTTTGGGTTTTCTGAAATATGCAAAAGAAACTACAAAACGGTCACTACAGCTAAATACCAATCTAGTATATAACAGATTCTTAACTTAACAGGGAAACAGAGCAACAGGAAAGAAACTACATATCTTCAATCCCATAATTCCTCAGCCCATTGCTTGTTAGCAGCTTACTTCTTTCTCCATAATAGTTTTCGGGGTTGAAACACGCAAACAAGTTTGCATGTGTGAAGTGTACTATGAAAAGGATCTCTTAGACTCAGTAATAATAAAAAGCCGACCCTGGTGCACAAAGAAGGTGATTAAATAACATGGTAGAAGGGTAGTTTTGGTACAAATTGAAACAAATCGGGTCAAGTTGGGACAACAAATTTTCGTCTAGAAATTTTACTTTTATTATAAATTAATTAAAGTTAAATACACGAATGGTCTCTGTGGTTAACCAAATGTTGGATTTTGTCCCTAGCTTTTCAAAAGTACACAAATGGTCCCTGTGGTTTGCACTTTGTAACGCATTTAGTTCCCAACTTTTGCCAAAAGTACACGGATGGTCCCCTGTGGTTTGCACTTTGTAGCGTTTTAGTCCCCAACGTTTAGTGACTGATTGTGTTACAAAGCGCATACCACAAGGACCATCCATGTACTTTTAGGAAAAAGTTGGGGACTAAATGTGTTACAAGTGCAAACCACAGAGACCTTCCGTGTACTTTAAAAAAGCTACGGACCAAATCCAAAATTTTGGTTAACCATAGTGAGTGAAACTATGATTACTAAAAGTTTAGTAAAATAATAATAATTTATTTACTCACCAAAATCAAACAACTTTCATGGGTCAACGACAATAAATGGCTTGATCGATTTGCGGAGGAATTTGTTTTATTTCGGTTCCAAGCTCCTGCTCGATCCTATATCTGTACACAACCACATTGTCAAATGAAAATCGGTTAACGCATTGTCATCAAATGTTACATGGAAATTAAACAATGGTTACAAATTAAAGCGGTCTTCATATGTTATCAAATTCGCAGCTAACCCCAGATGTCCAAACCTTCCAGAACGACCCACCTATAAAACAAAGTCAACAAACTTCTTTTAACGAACATTCAAAAGCAGATAGATAGGATTATAGCAATATCTACTAGAATAAACGTTTAAATCACCCTGTGCAGATACGTTTCAGCATTCTTCGGAAAGTCAAAATTGATCACAACGTTTACCGCTTGAATATCTATACCCCTTGTAAATAGATCTGTCAAGGCAAACCACATTAAACATTAAAATTAACACTAAACTTGAACAAAAAGCACACAAACAACTTATAAAATCAAATACAACAACAAAAAAAGAGTATCAAAACTTCGAAAGCATACCAGTACAAACAAGATTCCTGCAAGCACCATTACGGAAGTCATGAAAAACCCTATTCCTGTGATCTTGCAACATTTTAGCATGAATATAAAAGCAAGAGTAACCCAGCTCCGTAATTTTCTTGGCTAATAGCTCAACCCGATTGACGGAGTTGCAAAAGATAATCGATTGGTTGATTTGTAGCTGTTAAAACGCATCAAGATTAATAAAACTTACGGTAAATATCTAGCAGAAAAAAAAGATATTCCTGTTTCGAGTTTCGACCTAACCTTGGAGAAAAGCGTATTGAGGCAGTGAACCTTCTGTCTTTCTTCTACGAAAGCATAAAACTGTGTGATACCTTTAAGAGTAAGTTCATCCATTAAATTAACAACATAAGGTTTTTTCAGGTATCTGTCTTTAAAATCTTTGACTGTAACCGGAAACGTGGCTGAAAACAGCAGAATTTGTCTCTGTTTAGGTAGAAATCCGATTAGCTCTTCGACTGACGGTTGAAACTCTGGGGATAACAGTTTATCCGCCTGCAATAAGTGAAAGCATTAAAGTAACTTGATCAACATTTGCAATTTGCATTCAATATACAAATTTGTTTACCTCATCCATGACTAACATTCCACAATCAGACAATTTGCATATTCCCTTTTTGGTAAGATCGAGAATTCTTCCAGGGGTACCGACAAGTAAATGGACAGGTTGATATAAACGCATTATATCGTCTTTTAAACTTGTTCCTCCAGTGGTGACCATTACTTCAATTTGTAAGTGTTTTCCAAGTTCCTTGCAAACTTGTGACGTTTGTAGAGCTAATTCTCTGGTTGGAACTAATATAACAGCTGCAATCACATGTGAAAACGTATCTCGTTCAAAATCACTGTTTGGACAAAGTTACACAATGCATTCATTAAAATAACACATGATGTGGTATGGAAAGCTATGCAGTTAGTATCGCCGATATATCGGTTATCGGCTCCCTGGTTAGATATCGGTGCAATATATCGGTCAGAATATTGGTACTGATATTATAGGAGATATTGACCGATATTGGACCAATATTTGACCGTTATATCACTGATTTTCCCGATACCAGTACCTTTCTTCTTAGTTCTACCATTTGTCTTTCTTCTTATTGCTGCTATTAGTGTTTTAAGTCTTCATTGTTAGTGTTAAATGTTAGTGTTTTAAGTCTTAATGAGTTCCTACTTGCTACAATTGTTAGTGTTTTGCAAATTGCAAGTTGCAAAAGGTTACTTTGTTACTGGTATACTGAATTGTTAGTGTTAAACTGCTATATATATAAATCCAGTATGATATTAAAACTACCGATATTCCACCGATATCTCACCGCGATTACCGATATCTCAAATATCGGTCCTTGACCGATATCCGATTTTTTTGCCACAATAACTGCTTAGATGGAAAGCGTAATAGAAAATGACTATAGAAGCGTTAACCTTGAATTTTGTTTTTATCGGTATCGATCTTTTCGAGAGCCGGGATACAAAAAGCTGCTGTCTTTCCAGTTCCATTTTTGGCTCTTGCAAGAATATCACTTCCGGTCAATGCAATAGGGATACTTTCTTCTTGTATAGGTGACGGTTTTTCAAAACCCTTTTCATAGATCCCCATAAGTAGCTCCCTTTTTAGGAAATAATCCTCGAATTCATTTCCTTTAGTAGCAGTGACATCCTGTAAAAGAACAAAGGAATAATTGTAAACATTGATTTCCAGTAATCTGTTTTCCGTCGTAATTATTAATTTTTTGTTCTTTGGATCATCTGATTTCCGTTATGATCATAAAATTCTGATGCAGGTCCGTCGAATATTTGTGATGAAAAACAATAACTTCATCATGAATATGACAGTTACATAGCTTAAGGTCATGACTGTAAATGTGTTACTAATGCCTAAATAATTATTAGATAAAAGTGAAATAATACAACATAAAGAAAAAGACCGTATTGAACAGCACAATGCTGCTTATGTACCTCAGTCCTGTAACGGGTATCTGCTGCGGGTATGTTCAGTTGTGCCTTCCAGTCTTGAGAGCTAGACCCACATAACACACGGTGATATAAGTTCATGAGTAGATATAAAATAAAAATGGCTAACAACTATGCATTGCATCTAAAATGAACAGTTTTCAGACATTACTCAGTTAAAGGCTAATTTTCATTTAAAAAGACCGCATATACCGCAAAATACTTTACATCCGATTGACAATAATGATTTCGAAAGAAAAAAAAATTAAGAAATCTAGCATTACTGAAGGATACAAACAGCCAAATTAAGATGACGTATTAACCAATTGTGAACTCAAATTTGATAAAGATAAAAACGTACACAAGTTGACACAAAGAGAAGTTTTAATGATGAAAGCATAAAAAACGGAAAGTAAACAAAACCACACTCTATTCTCTATGACATCTGTGTGTTTACTGAGACATAGGACTTGCAAGTTGTTATACTAGCTATAAACTTAGCATAGATAACTTAAGCTAAATCCAACATGATATAAATGTGAGATAGAAACCAGACCGCATAAACTCAAGGTTTGAACCATTAAATCTTTGAGGAATCCTCAACTGCATACATATCCCGATAGAAAACATCAACATCAGAATTTGATAGCTACATAGCATCATCTACCTACTACCAATCTTGGTTTTAAAATACGTGTAGCGAACCGATGCGTTTTGATCCCAAAATCCGATGCGTGAAGCGCGCGCTTCACGTATGCGAGGTGTTCTTTATTTAAAAATACAAAAAAATATATATACACCTAATATTTTAACTTGTGAACCTTTAAACATAAAAATATAATATAATTTCATCATCTATACTCAGATTTGTTCAATTAAAGATCTAATTTGTTCAAATACTGGTCAATCGCATAAGGCGCCACACTGGACCACATCATGTGATGCGCGCATCATGGAACCACAACACGCGATGCGGTCTCATCACTGCATCATGTGGTGCGCGCACTATGCGCGCATTTTAATACCAAGCTACCAATCACCGTTAATCGATCAAAACAAATGATGACCAGATCAAGAAACACACATTAGCCTTTATCACTTCTACAAAACTTCTCAAAAGAGAGTTTGACACCGATCCTTAACTACCTCTATTCAAGAACTTAATCACATTCTAAGACTAATCGCTTAATAAATACAAACATACACAAACAATCTAATACTCTATTCTACCTCATCATGTACAAATATATGCTCATATCGACTTACAAGTTACAACTCGGTCAAATTACATTACGATAAGCGACAATACGGTTCAAATTACATCAAGCCAGACATCCAGTAATGTGACCTAGTACAACTTTACAGCAAGATACACAACAGTTTCAAGATTAAACTTTAATAAGCAAACTATATAAAGATTAATTTAACCAAACAGTAAATCAATTGAAATTTAATATACCTAGGATCAACACCGGCATCTAACTGTACGGACTTATCAATTTCGTTACCATAAGAAGAACCAGCAGGATTAGGGTTCCGTCTCAACCACTGCTGCTGCTGTTGCTGATTGTGTTGTTGTTGTTGTCCGGACTGCGGTGGTTGCTGCCGCTGCTGGTGGTGAAATTGGTTAGCGTTTCGTGGTTGATTGTAGTAATTAGGGTTTGGGTGAAAATTACCACCGCCGCGACCGTTGCCGGTGCCACCGGGAGGATGGCGGCGATTGTTGTTGTTGTAGTTGTTGTTGTTCATCGGAAGATGATCGATCGGTGAGTTGAGAAGATGATTGATTGATTGATTGATTGATTGTTGATGATGATGAGTGTAGTGTGAGTGAGTTTTGAGTGTTTGCAGTGTGGGTTTGTTTGTTTGGTTTCCGATATATAAAATACTGCCAGTTATAGTTTTAGGTTAGGTTTTTTAGATCACACGGATCCATCCGCTCTTGAGTTCAAAATAAACGTGACTTGGTATATAAAATGTTCTTTTTTAAGTTTCTAAAATTCATATTTCTGACTGTGGCTCGACTCAATTATAAACGAAGCTGGTTTGGCTTGGATTTCAAAACAAATTAAAATTTTCAGCTCGAGCTTAGATTGGTTTTTAACCGAGTCGGCTCGGTTCAATGAGGCTCGAACTAAAAAATAAATATTAACACGCTTTTAAATATTTTTTTAACGGCAAATTTGGATCACTGACGGACCATTGGAGTATCATCGTGCCACCAACGGAACCACTCGTCATATCCATCCCCACTAGGCATAATGCCTATACACCACTTGAGTATCATCGTACCACCAGCGGAACCACTCGCCATATCCATCCCACTAGGCATAATGCCTATACACCACTGGAGTATCATCGTGCCACCAGCGGAACCATCCGTCATATACATCCCCACTAAGCATAATGCATATACACCAATTCAGGAGGAAACCCAATAAATATGAGAAAACTCTCTTGTGAGAATCGAACCCATGACCTATTGGTCTCAAAATCTTATCTCACCCCAAGATGTCACTAAGTTATAAAGCTATGGGCGCTTTTAAATATTAATAATAGCATAAGATATCATTCAATAGTTCACAACGGCACATCCAAAATAAGTGTAACTTATTATTTTGCAAGCCATAGTCAAGCTCAATCAAACAAAATAAGTTTCAAATCTCAACGAAATACGATGTAAGTTCATTAGCATCATAATCAACCTCAAATATGCCATAGAATAAAACATATTAAACGTAAAATAACCCAAGACGAGCCGAGCTAACAAGCGAGCCAAACCGAGCCAATTTGGCTTGTTGCGAACCGAGCCGAGCTAGACTCACTTTCTAATCAAGTCGAGCCGCCTCGACTCAGTTTCAAACCAAGTCACATCGAACGAGCTTTTTCCGAGCTAAATCTGAGCGAGCTACGAACCACAGGTGGTTTTGTCAACACTAGGAAATCTGCATTCCATTATATTCGTTTTATTTGATTTTTACTCTTTTAAATTATACTTATATATTACATATGTTGATTAGGATAATTTTTGGGAATTATTTCCAAAGCGCTGCAACTTGTCTTAAGTTGTATTTTGACAATCTTCGCAACATGTGAGTATCCATAGCGCTTTTTTCATTTTATTTGTTTTTTGGTGTATCATGTATACGTATTTAGTCATAATTACTTTATACAATCATGCAAATTCATACATGTCTATGTGTTATTTATGCTATGTGTTAAACATTATTCGTTGTGGGCTATTAACAACACATGTCTATGTGTTCTTCATGCATTCATTCATGCGTTGATTATTAACAACACCAAGCCCAGGGAAGTAGATAATAGTATTATTGGATTGATCACCCGCCTAAATTGTTATTTGGGGATCGAAACCGATATTCATTCATTCGTTGTGATTCAAGTCGTGCAAGTTTGATCAAAGCTAATTCGTTTATTCATATATGCTTAAATTATATCGAAGACTTTTGATTCACTATTTGATTCGTAAATTATGTATCAAAATCAGTGTCTACTCACCAACTTTTCGGTTGACCTTTTTACTGTATACACAATACATGATATGCAATTTGAGACTTTACAATCGTGATGAATCATATAGGATGCATTGGAATTAAACCTAATAAACAAGACATTTTCATTTTATGTTATGTTATCACTTTGTTGAGACACTTTGTTATGTGATTAAATCTTTAATAAAAGTATGTAACATTTAATTAGTACTACATGTTATGAACAATCTACGCGTCCCAGCACATTCTGTCGTTAGTTGGGGTCTTATAGGTTTTTGCAAACGGCAGAGGTGGTAGGGGAGGGTGGCTAATGGTAGTGGTGGTGGCTGTTGGTGGCCACATGATCGTGATTATAGAGTTTACAGAGAAAAAACAAGAGAGTTCAAAGTGAAAGAGAGATCAAAGTGATTTTTTTAAGAACTTATTAATTTAATGTTAAAGAAGAGAAAAGACAATATTGCCCTCATAAGGGGTCCACATGACCAGATTTAACACTAAACTTTAACCGGGTTAGTGCTAAAGCGCAAAAGGTGCAATGTTTTTTAATACGTAAAGACGATTCTTGTAATTTCAAAAAGTAAATGGCATCAATTGTAATTCGATATAAACAACATAAAAGCCAATCGTACAAGTCGTGTAATGTTGTGTTTTATACGACCCGTATTCTTATTCGGCTTGTATCATATCACCATCTAACTGTGAAGCATGTAGGGCTGTAAACGAACCGAGAACACGGACAAGTCCTTGTTAGTGTTAATTCGTTAAGGAATTAAATATGTTCACGAACGCTTCATGAACACTTACCGAACAAGATTCCATGATCGTGTTCGTTCATTAAGAAAATAAATTTGTTCATAAACACATATATAATCGACGAAAGTGACTCAGGCTAGAGGTGGACGGTGGAGGGAGCAATGCTTGAAGCAATCATGAAAATGAGATCAATAGTATTCGTCGATGTGAAAAATAAGAAAGAAAAGGGGAACAATGATAAACAAGGCGAGAATAAGGTATGAAATGAAAAAATAAAGACTATAAAAAATCTAGATAAAAGAAATAAAAATACAAAAATCTTTCATGAACAACATAAACAAACAAACATGAAAGAATGTTCACGGACACGTTACCGAACATTCACGAACACAACTCTATTAATGTTATGTTCGTTCATTTAACTATTCGAACAAAATTTCATGTTCATGTTCGTTAATTAAATTAATGAACGTAAACGAATTTTCCATCAACAACTTATAAAATTTTCTTTTCATGTTCATTCATTTATTTATTATTAAACGAATAAACGTAAATGAACTTTCCAGTTTATGAACTATTCGACGAGAGCCAGGTGGTCAGCAGTCAACACATGTCCCCTGGTTTGTATACATCGTCTCTCTTCTAAACCACTCGAAGACCAATTTCAACGAGTCAAACAACTCTCACCTGCGTTCATTCATCGTCACTGTAAGTTTTCTTCTGAAATCAACCGTCACTATAAGTTGCAAAGATCTGTAATCTCAACTCAGATATAGGTTCATAATTATTTAACTTTTTTTTATGACAGTTTTACTTTTTATCGCTCATTTCAAACACAAAGTTTGATTTGCTACCAAACCCACCAATTTATTTTGCCCTAAATAGTTTCCCCAAAACCCCAAATACCTAAAACTTGTTGGTGTTGATAAAAATGTAAACTTTTTACTTTTTCTTGACTCTTTAAGCTTCATCATCATCAGTTTTGGTTGATGAAAGCATCATCATTATCATATCGTTTTTTTGGGTCCTAATAAAGACACTAGACACACCCCGAAATCTTGATTTCACACCCTGTGTACGGGCCGTATAATACTATACATAGCGTATAGAATAACATGACATGACAAATATTGAGCCGTATAATGTTTTACTGCATATAATGCTATACAACGCGTATAATGTTATACAGCGCGTATAGAATAATATGACATGACAAATATTAGGCCGTATAATGTTTTACTGCGTATAATGTTATACAACGCGTATAGGATAATATGACATGACAAATATTGGGCCGTATAACGTTATACTGCTCGTATAGATGGAGAAAATAATAGGTCGTATAACATTATATATGGATCGTACATATAACATTATATCAGGTTTGGGTCGTATAACATTATATGGGTTGTATACGGCCCATATACATGGAGACAAAAAAACATTCTCTGACATTTTCTTTGTGCAACAATCAGTTAAACGGCCTGTATAACTCTATACGCGCCGTATACATGTAGGGGTGTGAAAATAAGATTTTAGAGATGTGGGAATATTGGGAGCCTTTTTTTTCTGTTGTGATAAAGATTGTAGTTTTAAAACTTTATTTCTGTTTATGATATAAACTGATTATGGGTTGTATAAAGTTTGTTTAAGTTGTTGAAATGTGGAATGTGATGGGTTTAGTTAGGTTTATAGTTTGTTGGTTGTTATGATTGTTGTTATAATGTCTTTTGGGTCTTGTTGCAGGTTCGACCGTAAAATGGCAGACGAACATGCGGGCACGAGCAATGTTGTTGGTGAAAGTTCTGAATTAGTGGTGGATGTTCATATCAAGACACTTGATTCACAGGTGTACGATTTTCGTGTCGATAAGAATGTATGCACTTCTCTCACTCCTTTTGTCATTCAGTTTCTCTATACATTTATAAGTTTTGAACTTAAAATCTTTATCTCTTTTATGGCTCGATAAAAATTGGCCCGCCTTAATCGTAAGAAGTATGTTGCCACATACACTCCTAAAATCATTCACATTATAAGAAGACCATTATAGCAAAAGATATTGATGCTTGGTAGAGTTAAAATAACAACCGAACACAAGGCAACATGTGATGGAAAATATGTTGCTTTTGTTGGAAATAGAAAGTGTCATGCGAGTTGCAATTTCGGTAGTTACTAAATTTTTAATACACAACTCTACAAGTTACCTAAAGAATTTATGATGATAAAACATAAGCATAGTTTTATTTAGTTATCCAAGCATACATGCATAATTTGAATTGATATATAAGAAAAGAAAAATATATACTATTAAAACTAGAATTTTAGAGATGGTCTACAATGCATCACCCTTTTAGTTTGTTATGCGCTTATGCTCACTCCTTTTTGTAATTCTCATCCTCAAATATCTTATTGGAAATAAACTATATTAATTCTAATAAATGTTTGTATTTTTATTAAGTTCGTGTGAGAGATAGGTTATACATGGCATGATGTATATGTGGATAATAAAAACAAAGTAAGATTTTAGATATATGTATTAAAATTGAAGCAATTTCTGCACTGCATAATTTTATTAAAATAGCTCTTTTGACTTTTTCTATATTATTGTCAAAACTTCAGATACTTGTTTCATCATTCAAGGAGAAAATAGCTAGTGATGTTGGCCTTCCAGTTGGACTGCAACGACTGATCTTTAGGGGCAAGGTTCTAAAAGATGAACATCGTCTGTCTGAATATCGTATCCTTTTTACACAACGAACAGATACATTTCATAGCCTTGGTTTAAAAAAGCGGGAAGCGCACAAAAGCGATGAGGTCTAAAACCGATTTTTTTAAAGCGAAGCGCAAAAGCGGTGAGCTTTTCGTACGCAAAGCACAAAGTGATTATATAATTTATTTTATATATCCCATAAGTGATTAGCATACAATACCTATGATTTAGCTACAATTAAGCTTTATATATGTTTTAAAATGAAAAAAAACATAAATGTACAGCATAAAAAGCCTGCTGTACAACACTCAGAAGCATAGAAACACCCCATGTACAAAAAGCGTGCGCCTCAGCCTGCGCCTTAGGTCAATTTTCCCCTAAAAAGCACGCCTCATCTGCGCTTCTTGTACATAGTGCGCTTTATGTCACACAAGGCGATGGGGTTTGCGCCTAGATGCGCTTCGCGCTTAAGGCGCGCTTTTTAAAACCAAGTTCATACCACACATCAGCTTTGAATAGATTAATATAGTTGCTTATTTAATTAACTGACTACTTCAAATATAAAAAAAGTGAAGATCATATGTTTTCAGTTGAAAGCCTTGATGATTTATAGATGTTGAAAGCGGACACACATTGCATCTTGTGGCTAGACAACCTTCTGAATCACAACCTTCACCCGGTGCTTCCACTGGGACAACTGCAAACGGTAGTAACACAGGTTCGATTATCTCTTTATACCATATAAGTGCTATAATGCGATTATTATTATTTATTATTATTATTAATATAACAAAAGAGTGTGTATTTTATTATTTCTTTGCCAAATTTACAATAATGCCATCCAACCCATGTTTTTTTTCTTTCTGTGTATTTAACCCTTGAACTTTTAGTATTGCCACTTACACCCCCTCAGCTTTCTAAAAACTTTGTAAAATGTCATTGTGACCCCCTCAAGTTTTACGTGCTTATTTTTATGTACGTGGGTCAAATATAATACATTTTCGTGCCTATTTTTATCTACGTTTTGTTTGGAAACGAGTCGGGTCAAATACAATACGTTTTCACTAGGCGATATAAATTCGAGTTACTATACATTTCGACTCAGTCGCAACGCGTGGTAATATTCTTTAACGTAAACAAAAACTTTTTGCTTACGTGCTTATTTTTAAGTACGTTTCATTATAAATCCAAGTTGGTTTACGTTTCGACGTCAATTTTCTCGTCAGGTCAAATATAATATGTTTTCGTGCTTATTTTCATGTGCGTTTTCAATTGGTCTAAGTTTTGACATAAATTTTGTTCGAAAACGAGTCGGGTCAAATATTTGACGGTATAAGTTCGAGTTACTTTAAGTTTCGACGCCGCCGCAAAGCGCGGCAGGTCAAAATACCAGTTTTACATAATTGCAACGAGTGCCACACATGAGTGTGAATATGGCAACTTTTATAGTTATAGTATCAATTTGACGTTATTGTAACTTACAGGACAAGATGCTAATGCTGCTGGTCCACGTCCTCGTATCGCCCATATTTCACACAGTGTTGTACTTGGGACCTTTGGTGGCGTGGACCCAAATCTTGGTGGGCCTCATGATAGTAGTCAGGTGTGTTTGTATTCTGTACAATGTTGTCTAAAAACTGGAATGTTTCTAAACGGCTTGTGTAGCATAAACCTTTTGTTTTGGTTCTAGGTTATATCAGCTGTTTTAGACTCCTTTGGAGTTAGGGACGGTAGTCCACCAGTGCCACCACCAAATATGCAGGTGATATTTGTTTCTTTTTTTTATATTTTTTTATTATGTGCCGTGCCGCCCTAGCAAGAATTTAGTTATGTCACCGTATATAACAATTTGTCAGTCTTTAATGTTTCTTTCGGTGACTCAAGTTCCTATATACAGTTATAGATACATCAGAAAAATATTGCATATTACTAGTGTGAATGTCCCTATATAGTGTACCCTTATTATTACTATTATTATGATATATAAAATAGACAAACTTCTTAAATACAATTGATTTCGTAACTTTTTTGTTTTGGCCACAAGGTTCTATGTTTTTGACTTTGACCACCAAAGTCTCTTAGCTACACTCATTTTTTTTTGTTTTTAGTTGATATTTTTCAATTGCACCTCTCATCTTTAGGTTTGTTATTTTTTCCTTTTTCTTTAACCGATTTACATTAAAACCCCTGAACTTTAACTTTAATAAGGTTATCTTTTTGAATAATGAATTTTCTGTTAGGTGAGTTATTTTTATCTACGTTTCGACGAGAGTTTTTGTAAAGTTTTTTTAAAACCAACCGTTGTTTTAAACATTATTAAAACCGTTTGGTTTTTCATACCGGCCGACGCTCATCTCTAAATACACCATTGTAATGTGTTTTTTTTGTTTATGTTTAAACCGACGCGCTGTAATGTGCAACCGTCATGTTTATCTTCACGTTCGCGATTTGCTTATTTTTATCTATGTTTTGAACCCGCTGCGCAGCGCTGGTGATAACCCACTAGTATATATAAAAAGGGCAAGCGAGATTTTATTTTTATGTTTTGGTTATCTACCTGTTCACAGTTCAACGTTCCTAGGCAGGCTGCCCAAGGATATGAAGGCAGAGTTAATGGCAACAATCAAAGTCAACCCGAAAACGCTAGTCAATCTGCCCCTCAAAGGATGCAAATTCCTTTAGGAGCAGGAATAGCTATACCGACACTTGCTACGGTAGTAATAAAGTCAAACCTTTCTTTTACAATTCGATTTTTTTTGCAACTTGCTATGTTGTCTTACGCACGATTTTTAACTGCATGGTTTTATACGTGTATTTCAGCCAATTCCCGATTCATTTCACACACTATCAGAGTTTATGAATCACATGGAGCAGGCATTGTCACAGAACGGTACCGACTTAGGAGCTATTGCTTTGCTTCTTTAGAGTAAAATGCCATTTCGTCCTTGAGGTTTGGCCAGTTTTGCGACTTTCGTCCGAAGGTTTGTTTTTTCGCATCTGGATCCAAAAGGTTTAAAATGTTGCCATTTTCACCCGGCTCGTTATCCATTTTTCTCCGTTAAAGGACAATTCGGTCTTTTTCAGGGATATTCGGTCTTTTTACATAAAGTGAAAAGGACCAAAACAAAAAAGACGGAAATACCCCTGACCTACGGAGAAAAATGAATGGAGTTAATGAGCCGGATGAAAATGGCAAGATTTCAAACCTTTTGGATCCAGATGCGGAAAAACAAACCTTTGGACGAAAGTCACAAAACTGGCCAAACCTCAGGGATGAAAATGGCATTTTACTTGCTTCTTTATTTTATTGAATAATAGTTCATCTGAAAAATTTCTTTCGGGGCTCTTCACAGGGTATCAAGCCAATCAACCTTCAAATGGTGCTGAACGCTCACCAACTATAGAATTGCCTTCCAGTGCTCGTGTTGTGCCGTTTCCTGCTGCTCTGGCCATTGTTATGCGACATGCACAACGGCTTCTCAGTGGGCCCGCTATCGATTCTTTATCTGTACTTACTATTCTTTTACCTGGTTTTAGTATTCCATTTTGGTACTGGATTCCTTAACAGCTCAAATGAATATAAACCTTCATATTTGTAATATGCTGCAACGTGTAGCGTACTGCGGGTCGACTAGAGGAAGAGGAGAGTTGCACTGACCCGACGGTTAGAGCTCAAATCCAGTCAGAAGCAATGCAATCAGGGCTTGCTATGCAACATTTAGGCGCGTTTCTGCTTGAGCTCGGTCGTACAATGCTGACTTTGTGTATCGGACAGTCTCCTGTATGTCGTTGGTTTCTTTTTCTTTTTTTCGTTTGTATTGTCTTTGGATGAGTTTCGGTTTGATTAGAGTTTGCAAGTTGCAGGCTGAATCATCCGTACGTGCTGGACCTGCTGTTTACATATCTCCATCGGGGCCTAATCCTATAATGGTTCAGCCCTTTCCTCTACAAACTAATTCACTGTTTGGCAGTAGTGTTACTCCCATCAATTCTACGGGTTTCGGTCCTGTCGGTATCGGTGATGTTCCAAGACACATAAATGTTCATATTAACGCAGGTATATAAATAGCACTTCTTAAACTTGCGCATTTAGTTTTCTTTGTCACCAATGTCCCTCACAGTATGTAAGTTTATTCTAGGAATCGGTCAAAGGGGGATAGTCAATGAAGGAGAACGTGCTAATGTAGCAGGTAACGTTACCACTTTCACTTTTTATCAGAAACTAGTATTTTTATGTCGTAACAGACATCTAACCATGCTATATCCTCTTTAAGCTACGGCTGGAGTTGACTTGCAAACTAGAAGGTTTGATGATAGCACGCGAAGTGAAAATCAGGTTTCATCAGGTATTATGTTTAAGCATGTTGTGTTTAATTGGTGCTCGTAAAATGAATTTGTTTGCGTAAAATTAGCTATTTTGTAAATCCAGTCCAACCCGAAGGAGTTGTGTCTAAAACAGAGGGCCAAGGGGTATGTTTTATACATTTTTTTGCTCGGCCTTTTAAGGGTAAGAATATGACTAACCTAATATCGAGCAGGATACAAAAGGCACAGAAAACGTCACTTCAAGTAGCCGTGCAACAAAATCTACAAATGATGTGGAAGGTGCTTCATCATCGAGTAATGCTATCGATAACTCTGGAAATCCCTCAACTGCTCTCTTGGACTTGGCTTAGGAGGGTTACAACCCAAGGTGTGTTCTTGCTTCATATTTTATTAATCGGGTAAAAACGTAAAATATAAAAAAAACCGTAAAACCTTGGAAACGGGTCGAACATTGTCTCAAGTGTATTTCTAATGCATTAAACCTCTAAAGTTCTGTTAATAATAGTTAGAGTGAATTGCATGTTTTGTCCTTTATCTTTATACCAAATTTCAGGCGGTGTCCTTTGTCTTTAAAATTGATGACTTTCATACTTAATGAGTTAATGTTTCAAAGTGCTGCACGTTATGTCCTTTGTCCCTAACCCAGTTTATTTTTTCAGTTAAATTTTGGTCATGTGAGTTGTAAATGAGGGCAAATCAGTCATTTCGCCTACCCTACCCATTTTACCCAAATTTATACCCACCCAAACCCTAGTTCTCCACTTTATCCACAAATCAGCTCCGGCCATCCATCCACCCCTACCTGCTCCGGCGTCCGGCCACCCACCCCAGCCACCGGCCACCAGTGGGGGGTGGATGTGTGGTGGTGGTGGTGGTGGTTGTGACGGTGTTGACAGTGGTTGTTGTTCCGGTGCGTCTGTCATGGTGGTGGATGAATTTGGGGGAATTAGATCTTAAGTGATTTTAGTGAGAGAATTGAAAGGTATGAGATGTGGCAGGTTTGTAGGCAATTTGTCATGGTGGTCGATTTACAGGTTCGATGGCGATTCACAGGTTTGGTTTGGTGGACGGTCTTATTTTGACCCATGTTTGGACGGTTTACAGGTTTGATGTTTCACTCAAACAATAGTGACCCATGTTTGGACGGTTATAATTGGGGGGTTTTGCAGGTTCGGTTTGGCGGATTTTCATGGTGTTTGGTAACAGTGGCGGTGTGGTGGTGATGTTGAGAGTGATGGTGGTAAAAATTGAAAGTGGTGGTTGTTGGTGGCCGTTGGGTAACAGTGGTGGTGTGGTGGTGATATTGTGAGTGGTGGTGGTTGGTGGTGGTAGAGAGAGGTAGAGTGAGAGGGGTAGAGAGAGAGAGAGAGAGAGAGTGGTTGGTAAAAAGACTAAACTTTCTTGTGTGATCTGATTTAACTGAAAAAAATAAACTGGGTTAGGGCTAAAGGACATAACGAGCAACATTTTGAAACATTAAGTACAAAAGTCATCAATTTCAAAGACAAAGGACATTGCCTGAAGTTTGGTATAAAGATAAAGGACAAAACTTGCAATTCACTTTAGAAGATTGTTAAATAAATAAATATGATTTTTAATCATGTTTGATACACTTGCTCCTGATATATATTTTTAACAAAAAGCGTTTCTGGTCAATCATAGCGGTACAAAATCTTTACCTTTAGTAATAATATCTGTAAATGTTATTCAGAGACGAAGTCAGCAAACAAAACCCGAGGCCTCTAGTAGCACTAGTGCACCTCCTGTTAACACACCTACTTCCAATCCCGCTGGTGATCAGTTGGATCCCGCTGCAATCATGAACCAAGTTATCGGAAGTCCTGCTCTAGACGGTCTGTTATCGGGAGTTTCAAACCAAACGGGGATTGGATCACCAGACGTGTTAAGAAACATGTTAGGTCAACTAACTCAGAATCCTGCAATGATGAACACCGTCAATCAAATTGCTCAACAGATTGACGATAATCAAGATGTGAGAAACATGTTTGCCAGTATGGGCGGCGGCGGCGATGATGGTGGTTTTGATCTGTCAAGTATGATTCAACAGATGATGCCCATTGTTGCGCAAGCTTTCAGTGGTGGTAGCTCTGGTTCAGGTTCAGGCTTGAACATGTTTCAACAACCACTTTCCATGGATCATGAACTTCAGCCTACAACCGTCAACGATATCCCATGTGATCCTCAGGTTTGTTCCTGACCCAATGAAGAAAGATTCATAAAAACACAAAAAGTTTAGGTCTTGAGTTTTTAAATTCTTTTTTGTTTGTTCGTAGGTAAAAGTTGAAAAAGTGGTTGATAAGATTGAACACCATGAGTCACCGGAAGAAGTTTTGTCATCTGTTGTTGAAGCTGCTGCCCATATGGATGACAATGGTGGCAATGCAGATGAACTCTCTGATATTTGCTCAGCAGAGGGTCTTGCTAATGTTAGTATCTTTTTTTTTATAGAGTTAAATGTCATTTTAGTCCCTGTGGTTTGAGCCATTTTGCCAGTTTAGTCCAAAGGTTTCATTTTTCGTTTGTGGGTCCAAAAAGGTTTCAGCGTTGCCATTTTAGTCCACCAGGTTAACTTCATCCATTTTTTCTGTTAACGAGAAGGGCAATTCGGTCACTTTATATGTAATTTTGTTAACTAGAAGGGCAATTCGGCCATATAAAATGACTGAATTACCCTTCTCGTAACATAAATAAGTAATGGATGAAATTAACCCAGTAGACTAATATGGCAATGGTGAAACCTTTTTGGACCCACAGACGAAAAATGAAACATTTGGACTAAACTAGCAAAATATCCCAAACCACAGGGGACTAAAATGGCATTTAACTCTTTTTTATGTTTCTTGTTAACTTCTGGGATTTTAATGTTTTTCTTTTCTTGCATGTGCAGGAATTTATGGATATGTTAAAGCGGGATGTTTCACGAAGGGTTGAAGAGGAGGGTGAGTGACCGTCGTTTTCTTGCTTGTGATCATGGTTTTATGGAATTTTGTACAAATGGTCTCTTGGTATGATTGGTGAAATGGTATATCTATAACTTATTAAACGGCTCAGGGTTATCCGAATATTTGCTCTTCCCTGAAAAAGAAATTTGAATTTGGTATATAGTTTAAAAAGCCTTGGCGCGAATCGAAATTTGATCTTGACATTTATATGATTGCTGGGAAAAAGTTGAATTTAGTTGCATGACTTAGAAGTATGATTGCGGGTACCCCTTGTTTAGAAGCGAGTATGATCGACTAGCTCGACCGAATGACTTTTGTTAGTTTTCTTGTTTACTGATTATATATACAAAAAATCGTGCATTGGAAAAAAAGGAAACTTAGTGAATTGCACGTGTCATCCATAAATTGGGCTGCCCGCCGATCTCCACCAATCACAGCCTTATGCCGTCTCAATTCATCAAACAACCCTATTTACTATTCATCAAAGTTTATATTTAGAGTAAATTGCACAAAACATCCTTTATGTTTCCTCAAACTTGCAGGTTCCAGCCTTAATGTTTAAAAGTTGCTAAAAACAACCTTTAAGTTTATTTTTGTTGCGGGTTCAATCCTTTACAGCTAACCACGTTATTTTCTTCAGTTAAGTTCCCTCACATGATCAACCAAAATGACGAATATACCCTCACATGTTATGCATGTGAGGGAACTTAACTGAAGAAAATAACGTGGTTAGCTGTAAAGGATTGAACCCGCAACAAAAATAAACTTAAAGGCTGTTTTTAGCAACTTTTAAACATTAAGGCTGGAACCTGCAAGTTTGAGAAAACATGAAGGATGTTTTGTGCAATTTACTCTTATATTTAAATATTACATTACAATTTATGTTTAAATATTACAATATAATATAATTTAGAGTTAAATGCTATTTTAGTCCCTATATTTTGGGTCATTTTGCCTGTTTAGTCCAAATGTTTCATTTTTTACATGTGGGTCCAAAAGGTTTCACTGTTGCCGTTTTAGTCCACTTGGTTAACTTCATCCATTACTTCTGTCAACGAGAAGGGCAATTCGGTCATTTTATATGGCCGAATGACCCTTCTAGTTAACAGAATTACATATAAAATGACTGAATTCCCCTTCCCGTTAACAGAAAAATGGATGAAGTTAATCTGGTAGACTAAAATGGCAACGCTGAAACATTTTTGGACCCACAAACGAAAAATAGAACCTTTGGACTAAACTGGCAAAATGGCTCAAACCACATGGACTAAAATGACATTTAACTCTATAATTTAAGATAATAAAATAAATAGAAAATAAAATGGGTTACATGTATAACTTCATTTTTTTCTCAACATTATTGATTCTAGATTCACAAAGCATGAATCTAGCTCCACCATTGATGCCAAAACAATCTTAGCCAGTCAATAACGCAATTTCGTTTTCTAAAACATTTTTTTATGAACAAAAAACCATTTAAAGGTTCCCCAACTTCATTTTGTTTTGAGGTTTTTTCTCCATTTTAGTTTTGGTTTGTTATTCCAGAAATTGATCAAGGTGGTAAAAAAATGTCTTTTAGTGGGACGGTACAGAAATGCAAGGCATGCGATAAGACGGTTCATTTCGTTGAAATGATTTCGGCTGATGGAGTCCCGTATCATAAGACATGTTTTAGATGCGTCCAATGCAATGGAAAACTTGTGGTATGTGTCTTTTCATGTAAACAAACCAATAAACAAAATTTAATGTGTTACATGGTGGCAGATACTCGTTTTTCATATGTTATTTACGTATGTATATAGCAATCTAGTATCAAACATTTTTTTTCTTAGACCGGCGTATTTTCTTGAAAATTTATATTATAGTTCCGTCATATAAATTAAAATAAGTTTATTATTATTATTATTATTATTATTATTATTATTATTATTATCTTATTCTTATTATTATTTTATAAATTTCATGTGTTAGATGAGTAGCTACTTTCAATTGGATGGAACACTCTATTGCAAGCCTCACTTTGATCAAAAGTTCAAGGAGATGGGAGGCACCTCCAGAAAACCATGTGAGCTTTTCTATGATTTTAAAAAAAAATTATTATTATTTTAACAATTAATATAACTTTAGATGATAATATTATATTATATTATTGCTTTGTTATTAATATTAATTTTCTTTTCTGACTCAAATTTATGTGGTTTCAACTTCCAGCATCAAACAGAACAAATGAAATGGTATGTACTGAGCACCAAAGTATATATAGTGTTTTATTGTTCTGCATGAATGTCTTCCATGCATGTATAAAAAAGATCTTTATTTAAAAACAAATAATATGTTGAGAACTGTGATGATTTTTTGTAATATGATAAACAAGACGATTACATGGTTAGGGTAAAATGAAAACTTATACAAGTTACAAGATATTAGAGAACTCGGGCTTACGAAAGGTTTTTTCAAATTATTTTTTACCAAAAATTCTAAAAACTTCAACTTTAAAAGTGACGTCATGCTCATCGCTTTTTTTACAGCTGCCGTAAGGGGCCGAAAAACACCACTTCGAATTTTTTTTTATATTTTTTACGGCAGTCTTTTCTAATATTTTAATCTAAGGGTGTGAAAAAAATGAGGTCGAAACTCGCACGGGAATGTCGAGTTCTCTAAGTTCTCACAAGTTGTAAGGGTTTTCCCTTGATCCTAATCCGACAATTATATATGTAACCATCTCTATTTCCCTATCTTCCTCCCCCATACAGTTTTCGCAGTTCTCAACAAATTACTGGTTATGAAATGAACATGCCCTTGTATATTTATATATATTTATAATTGTACATGCAGGGAAAGAACCCTAGCAAGCTCGCCAACAAACTCTCTGCCATGTTCTCTGGGACTCAGGATAAATGTGCAGCTTGTAAAAAAACTGTATATCCACTAGAAAAGGTTTGTTGTTTTTTTCTTCTTTTTTCTGAAAACATTTACTTAATAAAAAAATATGAAGTATTAGATATTAAGTAAAAGAGTTAAATGTCATTTTAGTCTATGTGGTTTGGGCCATTTTGGCAGTTTATTCTAAAGATTTCATTTTTTGCATGTGGGTCCAAAAAGGTTTCACCATTGCCATTTTAATCCACTGGGTTAACTTCATCCATTTTTATGTTAACAAGAAGGGCAATTCGGTCATTGCATATGGCCGAATTGCCCTTCTAGTTAACAGAATTATATATAAAATGACCAAATTGCCCTTCTCGTTAACAGAAAAAATGGATGAAGTTAACCCAATGGACTAAAATGGCCATGTTGAAACCATTTTGGACCCACAGGCTAAAAATGAAACCTTTGGACTAAACTGGCAAAATCGCCCAAACCACATGGACTAAAATGACATTTAACTCTAAAATAATGGATGTATTTGTAGGTAACGGTGGAGGGAGAGTTCTATCATAAGCAGTGCTTCAAATGCGCTCAAGGAGGTTGCAAACTAACGCCGTCTAATTACGCAGCCTTAGAGGGAACTTTATTCTGCAAGGCGCATTTCGCTCAGTTGTTTAAAGAGAAGGGTAACTATAATCACTTCTCAAAGTCAGCATCCATGCAGAAGAACTCTGAATCTGTTGAAAAAATAGTGGACCAAGTCACATCCGAAGAGAACGCAGCGACAGAACCATCTGGATAACTAATTCGTGATTTCTGCTGGTTACGACCGATGTGAAATTTACATGTGATGATGTGTAATGTTACATGATGTATCATTCAAAAAAGTTTAATGCTTAAATAAACATATTAACCAAATTAGCCAGATTGAATAATGATAATAGCTAATTTTGTAAAAAATATTAGAGTTAAATGCCATTTTAGACCTTATGGTTTGAGTCATTTTGCCAGTTTAGTCTAAAGGTTCCATTTTTCTCCTGTTGGTCCAAAAAGGTTTCACTATTGCCATTTTAATCAACGGGAATAACTTCATCCATTTTTTCGGTTAACAAGAAGGGCAATTTGGTCATTTTATATGTAATTATGTTAATTAGAAAGGCAATTCGGCCGTATAAAATGACCGAATTGCCCTTCGCGTTAACATAAAAAATGGATGAAGTTAACCCAGTGGACTAAAATGGTAACAGTGAAATCTTTTTGGACCCACAGTAGAAAAATGAAACTTTTGGACTAAACTGGTAAAATGGCCCAAACCACAGAGACTAAAATGACATTTAACTCAAAAAATTATTTGGTGATCAAGATGTACATATACATAAAACTAGGTTAGAACCTCGTGTAGTACACGGGTCGAATAAACGTAATTTTATATACAAAATAATAAAACAATGTATCTTTAAAAAACTCGTTTATACACAAGTTTAATAAATGTAATTTTATATATTAAATAATCAAAAAGGTTATATCCTTAAGAATCCGTGTATTGCACAAATGTAATTTTATACACCAAATAATAAAGACAAAATTGCAAAAATCAACCTTTATGTTATACCTAAACTGCACTTCGTATCTTTCACTATGAAATCGGCAAAACTCAACCTTTATGTTCATGTTTTTCTACAGATATAACCTTTAACACAAACGACGTTTGATTTCTTAGTTAAGTCACCTCGCATGTGAGGGTATTTTGGTCTTTTAAAATCCTTATTTAATATATATTATTTTAAAATACCACAAAATCCAAATGCTATTATATTGACTTAGGTAAGTAACAAAAAAAAACATGTATAAACGAAGAGTCGAAGATGAAAAGTGATAAGGTAGGCCGTCTTTGTCGTCGCCGTCTTCAGTTACCTTGTGCATGATTTTAATCTCAGTAACCTCCGCCTTTGTCGTCGCCGTCTTCATCAACAACCACTCACCACCAATCCACCATCATCGTCTAACACCGTCACGGTTCTTGTTCCCGTCACCGGTGATACCACCTCCATGATCACAAGTCACCTCCGCCTCTCACATCATCACTGATCATCTTCTCGTCATCTCCGACCGCTGCAAAGGCGATGGGTGACGTCGCCGAAGTTGTACCTGCAAAACTTTGGACTGGCCGGAGAAAACTTTGACTCAGACCTGTAACTGGATTGACTCACCAGAGTGGTGACGTTGCCGGACTTGTATCTGCGAACAAAGGAGAAAAAGATTGTGGGTGTTGGGGTAATGCAAAGACTTTGATGGATAGAGAAGGTGTTTATCGATGGTTATTGGAGATGAAGATGGTGGTTCATGGTGGGTGTTTTTTTTAAATATATACATTTAAATAAGAATTTAAAAAGACACAAATACCCTTACATGCCTTGCATGTTAGGTGATATAACCAAAAAATTAAACGTTGTTTGTGTTAAAGGTTATATTTGTAGCAAAACATGAACATAAATGTTGAGTTTTGCCGGTTTCATAGTGAAAGGTATGAAATTCAGTTTTGGTATAACATAAATGTTGATTTTTGTAATTTTGTCAATAATAAAACAATATATCTTTGAAAACCTCCTTTAATACACAGGTTGAATAAATGTAATTCTATATATTAAATAATAAAAAAATATACCTTTAAGAAACCCGGTATATTGTATAGGTTGAATAAATGTAATTTATATATCAAATAAAAAAGTTATATCTTTAAAACCTCATGTATTACGTAGGTTAAATGAATGTAATTTTATATAGTAAAAAATAAAAAAAAGTTATTGATAAATCTAATTTCTTATACCAAATAATAAAAACGTTATATCTTTATAGCTTGTAAAATATTTTTTTAATTTTAAGAAACTAGAGTAATAGTAAAAAAATCTTACATGTGTGTAATCATTTAAGTAATTGATGTAGATGTGTCCACATCCGCCAGCAAATTACAAATCTATACATAAAAGGTAACTTATATGCTCAATATGAAACACTCATTCATCCTAATCCGTTCAGTAAATGAAAGATAAGAGTTGTATATGGAGATAGACTTGTAGACCTAGAAACTTTGAAAGTGCATTCTGTTTTGGTGTTGAAGCATAACTAATGAATTTGAAAGGCATAATTAATCTTTATCTTTATTAACAATTAAACGTTTGTATATTTTTTAAACTTAACAATTAATATATTGTTAACACTTATCTTTGTCATCAAAATCTCTAATACAAATTTGAAATTTGATATTATCAATAATCGACTTTCCATAATAAATATTTATTTAGACGGGAAAGAAAATGGAGAACGCACCATAGGCGGTCACG
The DNA here is from genome assembly GCA_947069175.1 of Scalesia atractyloides. Taxonomy (NCBI): domain Eukaryota; kingdom Viridiplantae; phylum Streptophyta; class Magnoliopsida; order Asterales; family Asteraceae; genus Scalesia; species Scalesia atractyloides. The sequence continues at coordinate 99,684,865 of CAMTDV010000024.1, read as the reverse complement.
TGTCCATCAAATAGTTTCTTTTATTATATGTATAGAAGATATAACTTAACGAAAAATTATCATTCCTTAAATTGGTCTATCATTTATGTTAAAAACCACCAACTTCTCATTTGATATAATTATATGGAATGAGTAGGGGATTAGTAAATATACCAATTCAATACAGTTTTTCATATAATGATCTCAATATGACTTTTATTTGCGAATGATCTCTAGATGGTTTGTATTTTTCTTGAGAGATGCAGGTTTAACTTTCACTTGGTGCAGAGTGAGGTATCGGTGGACAATGACAGGAGACCCAATGAAACCTGGGTTCGGTCCTTGAGCCAAACGGGTTTTACCGGTAATTTCATCGTCATGCCTACGGGCGGGTGGGTTACCAGGTTTTTCCTGGAATTGGTGGTAGACTCGAAGTACTCCGTCTGATCCAGTGAGTGCTACAAGAGTGTTCAGGATTAATTATGTTGACCGTTCAAAAAAAATATGACTTTTATTTTGTAATATATAAATAAAAAATAAAGCATCAAGATTTCACATGTATAAATATCAAGGTTCTAATCAATAATCATCACAACATGACTATGGTGCTTATCCTGTAAATACACTCCCACCACCCCCTCCTCACACACAGTGACACCATGTGCAGCATCTCTCTGACCACTGCTACTACCAGCAATGCTTCTAATTTGGGATTCTGTAAAAATCTTACCTTTTCTCTCAAACAACAATCAAAAGTTGTAGTCTTTGCGGCTGACAATAAGCTTAAAAATTGGGATCATGGAGCTAAAGTTTGATAAGTTAATTGGTGAAAATCCCAAACTTACCCTTGCTAAGGTCCAGTCCTCTATCTTGCCTTTATATAAAGACTGAATCTTTTTAACTGATTTGAGTGATTCTTGATACTAAAGATTGAATCTTGAATGTATGTATATAATTTCTTGGTATATTTGATTTGGGTATTGTTGAATTTAGTATTAGGGATTCTTTAGATTGAAAATAAAGATTGTATTTGTGAAAAGAAGAAAGCCTTTTGGCATTCTTGATTAACAATCTTGAAAAGATACTTAGGCTTGTAATTGAGTGTTTGCATTTGTATTGTTTGAAGGAATGTGGTTGATTCTGTTGAACCCTAAAAGCATAGGCTTTTGATGTTTTTAAACCGAATCTTGAAAGTATGCATCGAATTTCTAGGTATATTTGATTTGGGTATTAGCCTATTAGGGATTCTTGAGATTGAAGATAAAGATTGTTTTTGTGAAAAGAAGAAAACTTTTTGGCATTCTTGATTGACAATCTTGAAAAGATACTTAGGCTTGTAATTGTGTGTTTGCGTTTGTGTTTGTGTTGTTTGAAGTAATAGCCTAGTGGCATCTTGGGGGTGAGATAAGGCTTTGGGATCAATAGGTCCTGGGTTTGAGTCCCATAAGGGGTTTTTTTCCCATATATATTCCTGAATTGGTGTATAGGCATTATATCTAGTGGAGATGGATATGATCGGGTGGTTCCGCTGGTGGCACGATGATACTCTAGTGGTCCGTCAATGATCCAAATTTTCCGTTAAAAAAAATATGGTTGATTTAGTTGATAATTGAAACCTAAAAGTATAGGCTTTTGATCTTTTTAAAATGAATCTTGAAAGTATGAATCGAATATCTAGGTATATTTGATTTGGGTATTGTTGAATTTGGTATTAGGGATTCTTGAAATTGAAGATAAAGATTGTATTTGTGAAAAGAAGAAAGCTTTTTGGCATTCTTGATTGAAAATCTTGAAAAGATAATTAGGGTTGTGATTCTGTGTTTGCATTTGTGTTGTTTGATGTGGCTGATGCTGTTGAACCCTAAAAGCATAGGTTTTTGATGTTTTTAAACTGAATCTTGGATTGATAACGAGTCGAAAGAACTTATCTTTAACTTTTCGTTGTTTAGAAAAAATATGGTAATCGAATTGCGGATTCAGTTACTCATTGTTAATAGCATTAGCATCAATGTGGATCCACAACATCCCTCTGTTTGTCATTTGTTGAGGTGTATTTTAGATTGACTTATGGTCAAACACTTTCGTTAAACTATGTCCGGTTAAGCATTGCATAGTTATAATTTTGTTGTATTTTTCGATGGTTTTATGTGGCTTGCTTAGATAAAAGAGAGAAAATCGAATACGGAACATGACAAAGGAAAGAGACCCAAAGAACCACTTGTTAAGGCTCCGAATGTTATTTTATGGAAGTCAACTACTTTCAATGACAGCGACGCTGGGCAAAGATGTCACCAAGTTTGTCCCTAAAGCCTAATTTATCTCTGCGAATGGGTAAAGAAGATGCCAATGAACGGTTTAGTCGTATGGTATTGGTGAGGAATCTTGAACCACTTATAAAAAATAACGAGGTAGAGCCTGCTGTTAATATTAAAGAAAGTACATGCGAAACCGAAAAAGTTGACCGAGCGTATGGAGATCACAAACGTTCAAGAAATCTTGATTCAACTTCTGAAATGGGGAAAGTGGCTGCAACCAATCCTGACCAATCACAGAAAAGTAGGGATATAGCGGCTGAATCTGTTTCGGAACCATCTCCAGATGCTACCTTGCAAGTACGACCCGAAAGGTACTTCAAACTTTTTTTTTCTTTTTGTGGCATCTTGTAGTCAAAAGTTACCCAAAAAGACAAAAGTGTGATTGATGCATAGAACTACTTATATCATTTTGTGCAGAACCTTTGATTGATATTATTGAAATTATATAATTTTTAAAATCACTGGCTCGCTATTTATATGTAGAAAGTTCAAATATTTTGGACAAAAAATGTTTTGGTATAACTGACCCAACTTGTTTTGACTTTTGACCCATACGAATAATGTCCCACTTTGACCCATTACTCAATCCGCTTGACTTTACCACCTATAACTAGATTTTGCCAACTGCTTTAAATTATCATAGTAATTTAAACACACATGCAAACACCCCTAAATAGTGTTCAATACGACATACTATAGTACACGTAATTTGCTTGTTTCCACAAGTTTTTATATTTTACTTGATTGCTTGAGATGGCGTCTCATGCAGCATGAAGCATGCACACGATATCAAGTTGCAACTCAATTATCTCAATTTGTACACATTTATTGTTCTTTTAATAGACATTTGTACTTATGATATGTTATAGGTCGTTAGGCCAGCCTGTGAAAGAGATGTTTGGCATTGGGAGAAGGAATACTAAGGTTGAGAGTCTAATACCATATTTCGCTACAAGTGAAAACTTGCTTCCCGGAATGTTCATGAAGGTATTTTTCTCAATCCGACCCGTTTTGGCCCGTTACGCAACCTGTTATTTTTCCACCTAACTCGAAGTTATGCAATCATAGGATGATGAAGAAACGGACTGGAAACGGGCTCAAGATATGATGAAGACTACAGGAAGAGGAGAAGTAGAATTGATAAGCTGTAGCACCCAAGGATTTGCAGTAAGTGTTCATAAAACCGAACCTGCTGACCTGGCAACCTTAAATGAGTGGGATCATGATTTTCGTTTTTACGTTTTGTTCATTTTACGTTTGGCCCTTTGTTTACAGGTTTCTTTGGCTCTTTGATAGGATTTTTGCCGTATCGACATCTTGCCACCAAGTGGAAGTTTTTAGCTTTTGAATCTTGGTTGAGGGCGAAAGGCATGGATCCGGCTACATACAGGAAAAGTTTAGGCATTGTTGGAAACTTTGATGCTACAAGTGTAGATACCGAAAAGATTGAGGGGGAAATTTCGCCACATATGAAACTTGAGGATCTTCTTGCAACTTATAACCAAGAGAAACTTGCATATTTGTCAACCGTTGTTGGTCAGGTATGCGCAAATCGTTATTTTTTGGTAACTGTGTGAACCCGTTAACAGAAAACTCATGGGATCCACTAATACCTTGCAGAAAATCAAAGTGAATGTGATTTTGGCTGACCGAGAATCTCGGGAGCTAATATTTTCGGTGAAGCCGAAAGAGCAGGAAGAGTCGATCCAGCGAAAGAGAAACCTCATGGTGAAATTTTTCGACAGTAATTTTTCCAATATTTTCACAGGGAGTTTTGTTGAGTTTTAGCTCTTATTATATGCTTTTGCAGGCTAAGCTTAAAGTTGGATGTTTAGTGACGTGTTGCATAACAAAGATTTCATATTTTGGAATTTTCGTTGAGGCAAGTAACATTTATATTTCTTTTTTAAAAGAACCTGTTTTTGAGTCATGAGTTTAATAATACAGATCGAAGGAGTGCCTGCGTTGATACACCAGACGGAAGTTTCATGGGATGCCACTTCGAACCCCACATTGTCTTTTAAAATTGGACAGGTAAACCGAAAACTTTCGAGAAATAGAATTGTTGCAGTTTTTATGAGATGAAATCAATTCATACGTTCTTTTTATTCACAAATGTATGCAAAACAATAATCATTTGGTTTACAGGTCGTAGAAGCAAAAGTTCACCTGTTAGATTTCTCACTTGAACGTATATACTTATCTTTGAAAGAAATAACGGTAATTTATCTTCAAGTTCAAGCTTTTATGCAGACGGTTCTTATTATTGGTGATTATAGTGTAATGGTTATCTTGTGGCAGCCAGATCCGTTGACCGAGTCCTTCGAAGCTGTTATTGGTCATAATGCTGTCTTGGATGGTCCATTAGATGCAGATCAACCTGAAAATGAGGTTATTTCAGTCATTTCAACTAGAAATCTTATGCAATTTAAGTTCTTATGGAAATAACTGATCTTCAACATAATCCTATATAAATTGGACAGTGGGCCGATCTTGATTCACTTATCAAAGGACTGCAGAGTTATGAGGGTATCGAATTAGTAACAAAAGGGCGGTTTTTCTTGAGCCCGGGTTTGACCCCAGCATTTCAGGTTATATTTGTTTTTACTAAAAAAATCTTTGCGTGTATTTTTTTATCGCTTTTAGTTATTGGGTATTAATAAAGTTTACGGGCAGGTATATATGTATCCTTGTTCAAGAATCAGTATAAATTGCTTGCTCGAGCCGGAAATAAAGTACAAGAGGTATATTTTGACTTTTAAATGTCAAACTTGCCACTTAATATAAATTTGAAGCGCTGCGATTGAATATCTGGGACCCGCAATATGAAATCAAATGAACTTATGAGCTACTTGATTGTTACAGCTAGGCCTGTAAACAATCCGAACGTTCATGAACTTGTTCGGCAGAAAGTTCGTTAATGTTCGTTTGTATAATAAACGAACAAATATGAACAAACTTTTTTTGTTAATTAAACGAAACGAAAATGAACACACGTGTTGTTTGTTCATTTATGTTCGTGAACATCCGTTTATGTTCGTTTATTTATATTCGTTTATATTTGTTCGTTTAAATTTATATAAATACATAGTTATATTTATATAAATATAAACATAAAACACGCTTTCTAATTACTTACATAAATATAACTAATTGATAATTGGGCTTTCCAATGGAACTTAACGTAAATACATAGTTATATTTGTTTGTTTATGTTCATTTACGTTCGTGAACTGTTCGTTTAGGTTTTAAACGAACACGAACATGCCGATTTTCTTAATGAACGAACATGAACATCATCATCATACTCAGTAAATCCCACCAATAGCATAGCTAAGGTAGGGTCTGAGGAGGGTAAGATGTAGACAGCCTTACCTCTACCCCGTAGGAATAGAGAGGTTGTTTCCAATGAGACCCCGGCTCGATAGTAGTTTTGCATCAAGCCTTGGACATAAGGTTAAATGAACGAACACTAACATGCCTCTGTTCGTGTTCTTTCGGTTCGTTTACTGGCCTAGTTACAGCTCGCCTTCATATGTTGTCAAATGCTGAGAAATCAATTTTTTTATAAATGACATGGTAATATTTTGCGCAGGTGATGGTGCAGACATGGCTAGATACAGAGGAGATGAAGCATGCGATCTTGTTGTGCTACAAGAGAATCGAGTAAACGTGCATATTATATAGTCAACTAACTAGTTCTTGTACAATTGGTTCGATCATGGTCTCGTTGTCGGGTTACACCAGGTTCCCGCCTTTACAGAACCCGTTTGAGTAACGAGTCAACACATGGAACCTTTTTTGTGACATCGGCTGAAGTCGTGTTGTAAATTTGTAAACCGGGGTATACATGTAAAGTTATGCAAGCACATACATGGTTTTAACTTTCAAGGGCGTAAAACATATACATTATTCATACATATATTTTTGTATTCTTTATTATTTTGGAAATTGGAATGCAACAAGCACAAGCACATTTGTTAACTCATAAACTCTGCAGTTAATGCCGTAAAATATAGAATATCAGTCAAGGACCGATATTTGAGATAATATCGTTAACCGTGGTGGGATATCTGTAATTTTAATATCATGCTGAATTTATATATATAGCAATTTAACACTAACAATTTAATATACTCTCCTACCATTAACAAATTAACCTTTTACAACTTGCAAAATACTAATAGTTGAAGCAAGTAGGAACTGATTTAGACTTAAAACACTAACAATAAGAAGAAAAGACGAATGGTAGAACTAAGAAGAAAGGTACTGATATCATGAAAATCGGTGATATATCGGTTAATATCGCCGATAATAGATATCTCACAGGGACCGATAACCGATGATATATCGGCGATATTAACTGCATAGCACATAAACCACAATCAATTCTATGCATCTGTCAACTACAAAAAAATGAATATATATCCAAGCATTTAGTGTTTATGGTACAATGGTTCCGGATGAATATAATGTATCGTTAATTATTCAACGATTCCCATAGTACGCCAAGATCCACATTACCACCCGAAAGCACAATCCCAATGTTACGAGAATCCTTCCAAACAGGATTTTGCTTGAATGTATCCGAAAGAACTGCAGCAAGGCCTATAGCACCACTAGGTTCGATTGCAACCTTAAGCACCTCATAACAATATCTAATAGCTTCAACGATCTCTTTATCTTCCACGGTTATAATATCATCAACAAGATCCCGTACAACGGGCCTGCACAAACAATAATAACCGCTTAACGACAAAAAGTTCACACTCATATGTTGAACATGAAGTCTAAATTGAACTATAATCCAGATACAACAATCAAGTAAATTAAGGAGTAAAATGCCATTTTCGTCCCTGAGGTTTGGCCAGTTGTGCGACTTTCATCCTAAGGTTTGTTTTTTCGCATCTGGATCCAAAAGGTTTGAAATCTTGCCAATTTCATCCGGCTCGCTAACTCCATACATTTTTCTCCGTTAAGTCAAGGGTATTTTCGTCTTTTTTGTTAACTTAAAGGGCAATTCTGTCTTTTCACTTTATGTACAAGCATTTAGCATACTGTACAACTATTCAATAACGATGAAAATACCATTGACTTAACGGAGAAAAATGGATGGAGTTAACGAGCCGGATGAAAATGGCAAGATTTTAAACCTTTTGGATTCAAATGCGAATAAACAAACCTTTAGATGAAAGTTGTAAAACTGGCCAAACCTCACGGATGAAAATGGCATTTTACTCTAAATTAAGCTAAAAAGATAATAATACCAAGTAAGATCTCCAAGGGAAGCTCGAAGCCCATCGGCAATGGTGTCGGTTTGAAGCAACGTTATGATTCTACCCAATGCTTTCGATTGTGCAGCATCATCCGCTCCTTTCGGCTCAGCAGCGAGGACCCGTATGGAAGGATTAATCGATTTGGCTCCAATCGTGACTCCAGATATCAAACCACCACCTACATGTTTCAAATTCATATGAAAAAAGAAAACTAACCAAACAAGTAAACGATATAAGATCCGCAGATGATAGCAGAATATACACACCACTTATTGGAACTATAAGAGTGTCGAGTTGTGGGACCTGATCAAGAAATTCGAGTGACAATGTACCCTGACCACTGTAGAAAAATGTTGGTAAAAAGTTAAATCCAAAGGTTCATATACTTAAAGATTAGATGAATTATAAATACCTTATGATACGACTATCGTTATACGGATGGACAAGAACGGCCCCAGTCTCGTGTAATACTTTATTTGCCGTTTCTTCTCTAGATTGCATAGTAGCTTCACTCCATATGATTTGACCTCCATAACGTTTCACATTCTCAACTTTACATTTTGGAGCGTTTTTTGGTATAACTATATACGCGGGAATTCCTCGAAGTTTTGCAGCCAAAGCTAGTGCTGCAGCATGATTGCCGCTAAATTTACAAAAATTAAAATAAAAGAATTAAGTTTCAGAAACTCAACCTTATGCTTTAATGAGTGATTTTGGACCATAATACCTGCTGTGAGTTACAACTCCTTTGGCTGCTTGTTCTTCGTCAAGAGAAAAAATAGCGTTCGATGCACCTCTGAATTTAAAAGCTCCACTAATAACCATTAAAGAAAAAGCACCTTAGCAAAAACATGTTAAAATCCACTATAATGAGCAAAAATATGCTAATTTCAATAACATGTAGAGATAGCAGCTTGGACCCATTTACCTTTTGAATGGGTCCATATGAGTCATTCTTTACCGCTAACGGGTCAAACGACAAAAATCCAGTTAAAAGCAAAAGATCAGATTTTTATTGAACTCATATGACTTCTGCAATCATTTTACTAAAACACACTGTTTTTTATTATAAGTTGAAACTTTTTCGGCATATAGTTTCACAAAAAGTTACCGTTTTGACAAATTACCCAACCTGATCATACTGCCACCTCTTGATAAAGAAAGCAGAGAACACATTTCTTACCCCTTTTGAAAGCATTCACACTTGAAAAATAAAGATTTTCCAGCAATGGAGTTTAGCGTTTCCGAAGATAAGACCGGAGTTAGATGAACATAGGGCTTGATTAAAGCATGCGCTTTGGTTATCGAGTCGATATCAGCAGCATATTTCTTATCTTCCATGGTTCTTTGTTTTTTTTTATTTGTAGCAGATCAAACTTAAGTACTGCAACTATAAAACATTATGTTAGAAGTGTAAAGATCAAATACAAATGGTCTTAACATACAAAATGCCCTTAACGTAAGAAGCATGGCTGTAAATGAACCGAACATTCAGCGAACAATTCGTGAACCGTTCGGCGGGAAGTTCGTTTATGTTCGTTCGTTTATTTAATGAACGAACATGAACAAGAAATTCCGTTCGAGTAGTTAAACGAAAGAACACGAACAGGTGTCTTGTTTGTTCAATTGCGTTCGTGAACGTTCGGTAATGTGTTGGTGAACACTCGTTCATGTTTGTTTGTTTATGTTGCTCATTAAATATTTTTTTAGCATTTATTTATTTTATCTAAACTTTTTATATTCTTTAATTCTTATTTATCTCATTACCCAAACAAATAAAATACAAAAACCCTACCTCCACCTTGTTTATGCACCGTTCCCCTTTCCTTCTCATTATTCACATTGAAAAATACTATCGAACTTCGTTGATTTTATCTGTGTTCGTAAACACGTTCCTTTCCTTAATGAACGAACATGAACAAAAAATCTCGTTCGGTAAGTGTTCATGAACCGTTCATTAAGAATGAACACATTATATCCTTATACACGCCCTGCTTGCGGTATGCGCATATAATGTATATATGTGTGGGCCCTCAAGGGGCAAAAGTGAAAGTGCACTAATTTTAACGTTATTTTACTAATTTCGTGAAAATAACGTAAAAGAGGGGGACGGTTAATCATGCATCATGTGGTGGCCTTTGTCTGAATTGCTGAGTGTTATGTACCTTATGTCTAAGGCTTGATGCAAAACTATTATTGAGCCGGGGGTTATTCCAACAGGGTAGAGGTAAGGTTGTCCCTTAGCTTTGCTATTAGTGGGATTTACTGAGTATCCTTATACAATAACTTAACCCTATGTTAGAAACTAACATAATCACATAACCAACAAAACTGTAACCCTAAACACTTAATATCCACAAAGACATTATCAGGCTCCAAATCAAGCATTAATACACAAATATAATCAGTTTAAAACTAGTAATCATCATTAATACAATAAAGGAGTCCATATCTAACCCTTTAAACATCATTTTAAAAGATTGATAGCAACAATGGCAGAAATAAATTTGGGAATTATTAAAAGGCTTAAGTATGCAAAATTAATATAGGGTTTTGTTAAAAGAATCATGAAACCCAAGATACAGATGATCAAATCACAACACAGACAACTGAGATAACAAGATTTAAACAATCTGAAACAGGATGGTTTTTTGAGAAAGGTTACCTGTGGAGTGTAGACAGAGAGATATGCCAACAATGGATAGAGCATGAATTAGAGTTATCTTTTATTTTTAACGGCAAATCTGGATCACTGACGGACCACTGGAGTATCATCGTGTGATGAGCAAAACCACTCGATCATATCCATCTCCACTCGCATAAATATGAATTGGAGTTACGTAATGGTTTTATTCATTTTCATGGTTTTCTATGGATGTAAATCGACTAGGAATTCGAGTGTACTTATTGGTTCTTTTTCGTTTTTGTATAGATTTTGATCGACGTAAAACACTTATGAATCTTGATTGGTTCAATTTTGCTTTTGTATAGTTTTTGATCGACGTAAAACACTTGTGAATCGTGAACAGTTGAATGTGTATCTTTTGGTTGATATTCTTAGTGTGAGTATCGTTTCGAGCCAAACTAATACCGACAAAAAGCCTGTACAGGCAATTGTACCGGTGAAAATGTAAAAGCTTAACAACCCGTTATTATAATATGACAAAAGAGTATTGGTAAATCATTTTAAACGGTTTATTTGATTATAATATGAAATTGAGAATGAGTGTATTGGTTCTTCTTTTTTATCGATAAACTAATTCACCCTTCAATATGCATTTTGTAAGATTTGGATCGTTCGCCTTTTAGATAAAAGGGAGTCACTTTATCGCCACACCATGGTCTTATATATCGAGTGTAATAATTTACTTAAAGTTTTGGTTTGGCTCGTTAATAATTAGTCAAGCCCGAGTTCGGCTCACGCTCAACTCATTTGTTATTCATTAATTATATTAGCTACTTTTATTTTAATATTTATATATATGATATTATAAGTGTATATATACATGCTATAATATTTAATATGCAGTTAATTATATCATATGCCATATATGATAATATTTGTTATATAACTATATATTTCTAGTATGATATAAGATGCATCATATAGGCACTCTTTTTTAGCACCACAATCCACATCAAAAGTTTCAAGGCATAGACACATATATAAAAGTGTACCATTATATCAAAAACTAACCATTAAAAAAGATATAAATTGATTAAAAGTTCTAAAGTGTAAAATATGTTAATACTAAGTTGTGTGATAGTAAAAAAATTGTAGTGCTCGGGATTGTTTCATCGTCGTGCCTACGGGCGGGTGGGTTATCGGGTTTTACCCGGAATTAGTGGTGACTCGGGTTACTCTCAGAGTAACCCGTTTGGTCCAGTGGGTGCCCGAAAATGTTCAGGATTGATTCTGTTGACCATTCAAAAAAAATAAAAGAATTGTAGTAGTGATTAACAGTTAAAGTCTGCTTATCCATTCATGCCTTCTTGGGGCACCCACCCCCAATGCACTCCTTGAATCCATTACTTAAACCTCATCACTACTCAATCATATTATGTCATCTCATCTTCTTGAATCACGAGTTCATAAGAACAAACTGGTTGAGATGGTGTTCCAATACATTACTTGAACCCTTTCCGATTAATAAAAAAATGAAATCAAACCTCCCACGTCCCTGTCACATCTTGGTTTTTTTTTTCAATTATTCCCTATCTAATCCATGTTGATGAACCTGCCAATCTATCACTTGGTTGTGAGCAAATCACATAGGGCAATGTTTCACTTGAACTCGACAAACTCAAACCCCTACCACGGAGTGTCCCGGGCCTCTTTCAGGGGTGGAGCTAATGTGTTACCAGGAATAGTACAAGTTACGGCTCAACCCCGTCTTCGTAGTGTAAAAATACTTATCAACTTCATCTCTGTAATATAAACCCGTCAACTCCGTCTTCTTTATACAAAGGATACCCCTTATCCAAAAAAATCTTTTTGGATACCCCTAAACTTTTAGGCTAGTTCCGCCACTGTCTTTGAGATGAACTTGTTCGACCTTGTTTAAGATGTCTAGAAAAACAAATGGATCAACTAGACATAAACTCATTTAACCATTTTAATTTTATCTTTTTTTAGCCCCTTAGTCAAACCAAGTCATCCGTTTTATGTTTGTAAAATGTACTCAACCTTAATATTTACAATAAATTATAGTAGTAAACTATTTCCAAACAATTTGAGTGATTAAACAATCCCCTTAAAATTAGTTAAAGAAGTAATATTTGCGGTTAAAACAAAAATAAAATAGTCAACTTAAAAACATAAACAGTTAATTGGATTATAAAAGTGTTTTAAAGGTAATTTAGTAAATATAAGAAAAAAATTAAAAGTAATGTGGTAAATATAAGAAAAAATAAATAAAGGTTAGTTCGGTTAAAAGAATACAAACAATGTTGTTAAGACCCGATTTAAACCGTTTCAAATACGTAACTTGACCCTTCTAGTTAAGCACATCTACCCAACCTTTAACATTACACCACAAAATAAGTATTGATTATGGAAATAATAATATTTTAATTCAGTATTATACATATGAAGAACTTTTAAAGTATATATAGATAGATTAAAATATATATATATATATATATATATATATATATATATATATATATATATATATATATATATATATATATATATATAATACATATATAAGGGTTATATAGAAAACCCTAAAAATTTGAGAAAACCATAGAATACCCAACCTCCTGACATTTTTCTTTTAAAAAAATAACACATGTAATATACATGTTTTTAAGAGTTTTGGGCAAAAAAAACAAAAAAGCGCCGAAGGAATATTTTTAAAAAAATAAACAAGTTTCAGCATTTTTTGTCTAACACATGTTAGTCACAAAAGTTGCTGAAATTTGTTTATTTTTTTTAAATAATCCTTCGGCGCTTTTTTGTTTTTTACCCAAAACTCTTAAAAACATGTATATTACATGTGTTATTTTTTCAAAAAAAAATGGCGGGAGGTTGGGTTTTCTAGGGTTTTCTCAAATTTTTAGGGTTTTCTATCTAAACTTATCCTATATGTGTGTATATATATATATATATATATATATATTTGTTATTTCAATGTTTATCTATTTATGATATAATTTTTAATTTATTTTTATTAAAAAGTATTATTGATACGAAGAATCTTGAACCACGTTTAGATATATTTTTACCATTACTAGCTTTGTTTATTATTTAAGTATCGGGATGAAAAAATTATGCAACTATATAGTTCAATCGGGGTGAAAAGAATATGTTTTCAAAAAAAATGGCGGGAGGTTGGGTTTTCTAGGGTTTTCTCAAATTTTTAGGGTTTTCTATCTAAACTTATCCTATATTATATATATATATATATATATATTTGTTATTTCAATGTTTATCTATTTATGATATAATTTTTAATTTATTTTTATTAAAAAGTATTATTGATACGAAGAATCTTGAACCACGTTTAGATATATTTTTACCATTACTAGCTTTGTTTATTATTTAAGTATCGGGATGAAAAAATTATGCAACTATATAGTTCAATCGGGGTGAAAAGAATATGTAACTATATAATAATTCGATAAATAAAATAACAAAACCTATACCTAATACATCTTTGTTCTTACTTATAAGATTGATATATAACGTGTGAGTTATGTGAAAAGAAAAGTGTCATGTATATGGTGGAGGGTTTCACATTTTATATCCAAAATTTAAAAGAGATATCTTATGGAAATGTGAAATTTAAAATTTAGCAATAGATTGGTGTAACTCAGGTCTTGTTTATAGTCTTTTAAAGATTTCAGGCTGTATCTAAACCAATAAGAGGTAAGGGGATTTGGTTTACAAAAATAACACCTATTGACGGTCCAGTTGATTTTTTAATGATTAAGCGATAACGGGTCCGTCTTCAAAATTCACAAAGAAAACCAATGTGCGAGATAAAAAATTTAGGTTTTCATTATATGTTATGTTTGTTTATTGATTTGAGCCAAATTATTAATCATTACACACTAAAACAGTTGGGCTTATGAATTTGATTGGCAAAAACAATTGGGCTTTAAGGTTTTTGGTTCATAAATCCAGGTCTTTTAAGTTTTTTTTTCTTTAAAAACATACAGATTTTTTAATATATATATATAGTCTTATGATCCTGTAAAAAAGACATTTTTCGTAAGAAGTGTGAGAAGACATGAGAATTGACACGTAGGTATCATGTTTTGGACTTAGGCATGATGTTTTGGATTGTTTTGGTAAGAAAAACACCAAATAAAACAATTTAAGACACAATGCAATGAATTCTAGGCTTAAAATTTAAAGCACCATGCCAATATCGTTAAGTAGTGTGTTTTAAGTGTTAAGTAGTGTTTTTTTTAAATTTCACGCCTATAAGACATTGCAATGTGTTTTAAATTGTTATGTTTGGTGTTTTTCTTGCCAAAACAACCCAAAACATCGTGCATAAGTCCAAAACATGATACCTACATATCAATTCTCATGCCTTCTCACACTTCTCACGAAAAAAGGTCTTTTTTACAGGAACCTCACCATATATATATATATATATTTTCGGGCCCTATTTCGATTTGGGCCCAGAGCGCCCCTCGCCTCCCCACCCGACACTTGCTCTGGGCCAGCCCTAAGTGATAAGATGATGTTGAATGGTTAAGAGAAAGATTTACTATTGTCCTGATAAACTCCCATAACGCTAAAACCCACCACCACCCGTCACCGCCAACCACCACCACCCGCCACTATCAAACACCACCACCATCACTCTCACCGCCAAGCACCACCACCATCCACCAACAAGACTGCTAGCCACCATCGCCACCGCCGACAACCACCATCACCACTCGTCAACCGCTAGATATATTTCATTTAACACAAAATAATTCGTAGGCGTAAAATAATCATTTGGTACAGTTATTCAGTGCTTTAGCCAAACAGCACTTACTGGCTAGGCAGTTACTGGTTCAGAGCCTCTTATCCAGTCAAACATCTTACTGGCTTAACACTTATTTGTTTTTTTTTCCAGAAATTGTCAAACAACCCCTTGATATAATTTGGTTTAGCCTATCCACCTTATTGCGAACGGATCTCTATTCTTTCGAGAAAAAAAGAAAGAAGAGAAAGAACTGGGCTCACTTCGTACCTCTGCTAATCGTTGATATTGAAACGCAAAGGTCTAAGCTAGTAAGTAGCTCATCGCATTTCACACTCACAACCTCTTTCACGCCCTAGCTTTATGATATTCCGTGCCAGAGTTCAGGGGGCAGATCTAGAGTTTAACTAGGGGTAACGTCCGTTACCGCTTGGTGCTCCGGCGATAGTGTAAATTAGTGTAACTTTTTTGGAAAAATTTGACGTATTTTCCGATTTCGTTACCGTTTTTTATAAAACGTTACCGCTACAAACGAATCCTATATCCGCCACTGTTAGAGTTGCCACCATGGTAGGCCTTAGCGCTCACGTGGCTTTATATTTGCTAACATGATTTATAACTTTTCTAATGACATGATGTATAATAACAAAAGTTGTTTAGTATTTTAATCGTATCAAATATTAATTTAAGGTTCTCTAGAATGAGTTATGACATCATCGCCCTCGCGATTTATAGACAATGGAAAACCGACAAAGTGTAGAACCTTCTGTTCTATTCATAACTTCAACAAAACATCGATTTGCTTCTATATATTTACACATACACCCTTATAGATATGTTTTTACTATAATTTCCTGTGGTTTATAATCATATAACTTTGTAGAGAAATCATCATCATCATCATATATACCTCGAAACTTAACAAAATTATATATAACTACGGGAAATAGTGTCAGGCAGCTGTCTGAGGGTTCTGTCAAATTACGATTTTGTCCCGTTTAAATTTACAGTTTTGTCACTGTTTTTGTTTTTTTCATCCTGGCCAAATTACGATTTTGTTCCCATTTTAAATTTACAGTTTTGCCATCGTTTTTTTACCAGTCAAATTACGATTTTGACCATATTTCAAATTAACAGTTTTGCCATCGTTTTAGTTTTTTTTTTACAAAACTATGGTAGTGTTTTGTTTTAATTGGTTAACTCGATATAATTTTTATTCGTGCCATGCAGTTGTGATCGTTTTTGTTTTTTTTTTCTCTGTCAAATTACGCTTTAGCCTCTAGTGTAAAACTACAGTCATGCCATCGTTTTAGTTTTTTTTTTTTGACAAAACTATAGTAGTGTTTTATTTTTATTGGTTGACTCGGTGTAATTTTTATTCGTAACAGACAGCTGTCTGGACTTGCTCATTTGTCCTGAAAAATTATAGTTTTCCCCCGTATTAAAAGAATAGTCTTTCCATCATTTTTTAGCAAAAGTATGATAGTGTTTTGTTTTTATTGGTTGACTTGATGTAACTTTAATTGAGATCGTATTATGAGTAGTATGTACAAGTAACTGAAAAACAGACGTACATGTTATGAGAAAGAAATATTAGGATTAGCGCCCCAAAGCGCGGGCGGGGAAAAACTAGTTAGAATACAAATAGTTATGATAACTTAACTTTAAGTAACAACTAGAACTAAAGGTGGATTATATAAACTATTTCAAACCAAAAGGGCTAAATGTAACACTCCTTCCATAAACATCATTCCCCAAATTAAAAAATCACCAACCGTTAGATCAACCCAAGATCAAATCTTGACCGTTCATACACACCGCATACCGACACGGTTATCCAGAAGAACCAGAAACACAACATCAACAAAACGACCACGTTGCTACTTCTGTATTCATACATATCCACACACAAAAAGTCAAAAAATTCGTTTAAAATAAATCTTGATTTTGACCCAAGAATCGATCTTTTTAATCCGTATAAATTGAACCATTTCAGCTTGTTGCAAATCACACAACTTTCTTTTGCTTTCTTGAATACCCAATTAAAAAGATCAAGACTTTATTGGATCAAATCAAACAATGGCCTCTGAATCCAAGAAATCAGTTTATGACTTCACTGTTAAGGTTTGATCATTTCTGATTTTATTTATTTATTTATTTATATTATAGGTTTTAGTTTGATTGTTTTTTCATTGAATCATATCAGTTCTGTTTGTGATTAAATTAGGGTTTTCGAATTTTTTTATTAAATTTTTGATGCAACATAGATGGGTTTGATGGGACCTGATTATGGAATTTGAGCCAATTGGGGTTGGGCTTTTTGTGTCTTTTCTTTGATTCAGTGATTGATTTAGTTTGTGGGTACCCTGTTTCCTGGCACTTTTTTTACCCAAAAACATTACTTTTGTTAAGGGTTTTATTTTTTTTAATTTATTTTAACGGCAAATTTGATCACTAAAGTATTATTGTACCGCTTATTGTGGTATCAGCGGAACTACCCAATCGTATATACTAATTCGGGTGGAAATTCAGTAATTCTGGGAAAAATATAGGAATCGAATTTGACCCTAAAACTTATCTCACCCGATGTCACTATCCTATCATATCATGTACCATATATATTTTTTTATTTTATTGATTGATTTAAAGTAGTTTGGGGTTCTTGCATCTTTACTTGATTTAATGATTGATTTAGTTTGTGGGTACCCTATTTCTTGTACTTTTTTTGCCCAAATCAGTACTTTTGTAAAGTTGTTATTATTATTATTTTTTTTTTTTTTGCTTTTAAGAAATTGATTGGTTGTTTGTTAGCAACCCAATAAGGGTATATTGGAAAAAGCAGTTTTTAATTGCTAGTTTTTTTAACGGTTTAAATCACATCAAATCTGCCTTTGAACGGTTTGGTTGTTGATTTTTTTTGAACGGTTTAAAATTTTGCTCAAAAAAAAAGTTGTAACTATTTATCCTGGTTGGGATAAACAAACAACTTCTAATTGTTTTGTTCAAAACAGCTTATTTTAATTGCGAATAATCGGTGATTAATATAGTTGGCATCTTTTTATTTCAGGATGTGAAAGGGCAAGATGTTGAGCTTAGCAAGTACAAGGGAAAAGTCTTGTTGATTGTCAATGTTGCTTCACAATGGTATGCTACAGCATTTTTATTTTATCAACATATTTATTTTACAACATAAATGTTTCAAATTAATCTAATGAATGTCACATATGTAATGTTACAGTGGCTTTACTAATTCGAATTATCCCGAGTTGACAACCTTGTACCAGAAGTACAAGGATCAAGGTTTGTTTTCTGCCTTTCTTTTAACCCTTCTGAAACTAACATATGATAATATCATAAGTCATAACCCTATGTTTTTCGGCCTGTCGAATGACACTGAAATCTGAACCGTCTTTGTGATTTAACGGTTTTACAGGTTTTGAGATTCTTGCTTTCCCATGCAACCAATTTGGCGGGCAAGAACCCGGATCCAATGAAGAAATTCAGGAGTTTGCTTGCACTCGTTTTAAAGCCGAATACCCCGTCTTTGGCAAGGTTGGTATTGCATACCGTAACTTTTTGTTTTCGTAGTTTAAAAAAGATTCATGAGTAAAGTACACGTATGGTCCCTGTGGTTTACCAAAATTTTGGATTTGGTCCGTAGCTTTCCAAAAGTACATAGATGGTCCCCGTGGTTTGCAAATTGTAACGCATGTAGTCCCCAACTTTTCCCAAAGGTACATGGATGGTCCCTGTGGTTTGCACTTTGTAACGCATTTAGTCCCTAACTTGACATGCTAAAACCTTTAGATTTGTTGGGTGGGGACTAAATGTGTTACAAAGTGCTAACCACAAGGACCATATGTGTACTTTTGGAAAACTAGCGACCAAATCCAAAATCCTGGTAAACCACACAGGGACCATTCGTGTACTTCAAAATTCGTAATATGGAATAAAACAACATAAACCACTTACAAAACATGTCCAAACACCCTCAAGACACTTTCTTGATTCCAGATTCGTTACACTTTTATCACTCTAAATCTTTGTGTTGACTAACGTAATGTAGGTCAATGTGAATGGGAAAGAAGCCGATCCTTTGTACAAGTTCTTGAAGTCGAGCAAAGGCGGGTTTCTTGGTGACAGTATCAAATGGAATTTCACAAAGTTCCTAGTTGACCGTGAGGGGAAGGTCGTTGACCGATATGCACCCACCACCAGCCCTCTCAGCATCGAGGTATACCATGTTTTTTATCACGATCTTTTCTGTTAAAAAACTAAAAACAAGGTTTCTAACGTCTTTTGCTTTTGTTAATTGCAGAAGGATATAAAGAAGCTGCTTAACGTCGCTTAAGTTTCATGAGTGATTGGTTCTTGAGTCATTTAAGCAATAAATGCTTGTTTGTAATTAATGTCAGATGTTTTCATGTTTAATGTGGTGTTAATGAAGCTTGGTTTATTATTTGGTATATGATATATGGGACTTCACTGATGTATGATTAATGGTGTCTTTTGCATTCCTTTTGAGTACAGCCAAATAAGGTTTAGTTGTAACCAGATGTTGGTCTCTCCCATTTGTTTACATATTAATCTTTATATCAAGCATGTCGTGATTCTTTCGCTCGTTGGTGGTTTTCACATATCAGCATTAGGGGTGTAAATGAGCCGGGACGATCCGGACTAGGCTCTCCGCTCGTCATGCTCATCATGTTTTTATGAAGCTCGAGCTATTTTGACAACCTCAAATTAGCTAAGAGTTTGGCTCGGCCCGAGCTCGCTTATATAATGCTTAAACGAGCCAAAGCCGGCTCCTCAATGTTATCATCGTTATTATATTATATAGAAAACTAAAATTTTGTTTGGCTCCGCCTAAATGAGCTTTGTATTTCAGGCCTAAATGAGCTTTGTATTTGAGGCTGGGCTCTATAACTTAAATGAGCTCTATTTCAGACTCGAGCTCAGGCTCGGCTTGTTTGACCTTTTAACCAAGCCAATCATGAGTAGCTCTCGAGTTTCTGGGCTTATTTACAACCCTAATCAGCATCCCACATACCCTAATTCATCACATGAAACAGTCTTAAGACGCTAAGGCGTTTTTGTGCTCGCCTTGCGTTTTCGACACGCCTTTTAAAACCAAGCTATAAAGGCCCTAGCATATTTGTGTGAAGAATTTGAACACTCAGTTTAATATATATATATATATATATATATATATATATATATATATATATATATATATATATATATATATATATATATATATATATAATACCAAATCAAGCAGAAAAGAAAGAAAAATAAACTCACAGTAAGAAGGAGAGGAGGATGGATTGGAGCAGCAGCTGCTTGTCTTGAGAGAGTATGCACAGCGGAAGATAGAGTTGAAGCTCCAGGAATTTTTTTTTTTTTTTTTTTTTTTTTTGTATGGGATATATTATGAAGTACAAGGGATATGAAGCTATAGAATTTAAAGGTTTAGGCTAAGAAGTTTGAGAGAGAGTTTAGTGTGCCATGAATGCTTAAAATTCTTATTGCTTGAATTTTTTCCTATATCTTACAATCAGAAATCGAATGCCTTATATAGGCATTTTGAATCCTAAAAAGAATGGTCCTAATTAAATCGTACTAAAGTATACAGTAAAAGTAAAAGTAAACAGTAAAAGTATACAGTAATCTTAATTATTTGAGCTTATTTTCAAAGTAGTGGGGCCCGCATCAATTTGAATTCTTGAATTCTTCCGCATGTCTTGTTTTTGAGAATAATTTTTTGGGTCCACATGTCTCCTTGAATTATTTGTGTATATAATTGGTGTGCAACCGTCATCTCTTGCGTCATCTTCTAGAAGTCTCTGTGTGTACTGTCTACTGATACTGGGTTGTCGTTGTTTTCTATGTCTGGATCTTCTGGTTCTTCAAGATTAACGATGTTTTGTAATTGAAGACTATCTCCTTCCCCTGCAAAAGGCAAGAACATTCTCCAATTGTGTTCTCCATATATTTGTGTGTAATGTCCTTCACCGAGTAGTTTGTATTTTTCCCATTGAAAACATTCTGGATGTCTGTGGTTTGTTGATGTTTTTCTATGAAATTTTTAAAGGCTTTGGAAGGTTGGTCGATGGTTTCATCGATCCAAGGAAGAGTTGAGAAATCAATTGTGATATTTGTAGCTATTGTTTGTAGATAGTTTGTTGTAGGTTTATGGTCTATGAAAATTCGTTTTCGAGAAGGGATGTATGTGTAGGCATTTGAATATGGAAAAGATGCAAAAATCTTGCATCCTATTGTTGGAAATGTTGTGCGAACTGCGATGTTTCCTGCTATTAATAAGAATTTTTCTCCAAGCTTGTTTAAAAGATCTTCAGTCCTGTTGTTTATTTTTAATTCGATATAATCAATCATACCGTGATGGTAAAATTGAATAATCTGTTCATCTGTCAACTGTGTAGGGAAAAAGATTTGGATCAGGAGAAGTCCTTTTCCGTTTCCTTCATTGTCTGTTCTTTCAATAACTCTAAAGCCTGCTTTTTCGCTATCCATTCTGAAGGCCAAGTCTACCAGTTGTTGTTGGAGCTTGTATAAAATTAGAGGGAATTGTTCTACCACTTTCTTTGAAACCAGTTTTCGAAAATCCGGAAATCTGTCGGTGACCGGTTTTAAGCATTTCCACCATGGTGTGTCTAACATACGTACTCTGAATGAGTCGTAATTACAATGTATAACTGTATTTTCTTTTTTCTCTTTTTCCTCGAGTCTTTGTAATAACTGTGCATTTTTTGTCTCGAGCAAAGCCAACTGTTGTTTTAAGAGGCTATTTTCAATTTTTTCTTGTATACACTGTGTATCTTTTTGCATTTGTATAATCTTTTCTTGTAGTTTTGAAATAACTTCCTCTTGAGCTTTTATTACTTGCTCAGGGGTCGTTTTTGTAATCTGTGTAAATGTCTTGACTACTTCAGGTTCAATGTAGAAGTCGTCTATACCAAAGGCTTCTCTAGCTACAGATAAGGCTTCATTGAATGATGTGTAGCCTTTCCATATTGCTTGACCTTGGCATTGTATATATTTTCCCACTGATTCCCATTTATTAAAAATACCAGTTTTTAAACCTCTAAAAATTACATAATGTGTATATTTTGGTTTTTGTGGGCTTTGTGTAATAGATGTATTTGTATTTTGTTCATGAAAGTAAATACTTAAAGCATTTAAAACTTGAGCTTTAAAAGATGAAGCTTGCGGCATAGTTTGAACATGCCACAAGTTATCTAGTAAACACTCTTGTTTTTCATTTAATTGCATACCCACAATTGGTCTAAACTTTGTACGTGGATCATTGCATTTTTGTAAAGCATAATTACCAAAGGTAATTATTGTATTTTGTGTAGGTTGTACTGGAGTTGTCCTTTGTGTAAAATGTCTAATTCTTGGAGGTTTAACTGCCATTGCTTTAACCTCAGATGTGTATAACTGTTGGTAACCACTGTCGGCTTGCTGTGTAAACTGTTGTGTATGAGCAGCTCGAATGGCTTGGCTCAATACCTTTTCTGTATCTTGTGATGGTTGTGTATACTTTGGCTGTATAAGATGTATAAGCTTTGCCTTTCCTTTATCGTTTGACCTGTCCATCTATAAAAATAATTTGTTAATGTTTCTAGATAACATGTCTGCTATACCATTGTTTTTTCCTTTAATATGTTCAAAATTTATAGTATAACCATTTCCTTGAATAATATTTTGTAAATTTACCCATCTCGTTCTATTCACTTTTTTACTTTGATCATTTTTTATAAATTTAACTATAGCTTCACAATCTGTTCTCGCTGTAAATTCTTGTTGTAAAAAGATTTTAAATTTTTCTAAAGCATTTATTAATGCTTGTATTTCAAAATCTATAGTTGTCCAATTATTTTTGTTTTGAAAATTTCCACTAGTATAAGCACATATTTTTTCTTCATTTTTTGAACTGTATTTATGAGGTTTACATAAAAGTACTGCTCCCCATCCTTCTTTGCATCCATCTGTCTCAATAATCAAATAATCAGTAGTTAAAGGTAATTCTAATGGTTTAATATTTTTAACCTCCTTTTTTATTTCTCTTACTAACTTAGTATCTTCACTATTAAAATATCTTTGTCCATTTTTAGTGGTTTTACTATATAGTGGTCCTACTAATCTTGATAAATTTGGTATAAATTTTCTAGCATAATTTACTAACCCTAAAAATGCTTGTATTTGTTTTAGATTTTCAAATTTTTCAGGAAATTCCAATATCTTTGTAGAAATATGTGGTTGTAATTCTATTTTCCCATTTCCTAATTCTAATCCTAAAAATGAAATTTTTCTTTTAAATAATTCCATTTTCTTTTTTGATACTACGATCCCATTTGTTTTTATTTCACTGAATATTTGTTGTAAATGTTGTTCATGTTCTTGTATTGTATTACTTGCTACTAGTATGTCATCTATATATACTAAGCAGAAATCATATTTCAGAAATATATTATCCATAAATCTTTGAAAAATAGAAGGTGCATTTTTTAATCCAAAACTAAGCACATTCCATTCAAATTGACCTTCTGAACATGTAAAAGCTGTCCATTGTTTAAAATTTTCTTCTAATTGTAATTGATTATACCCAGATTTTAAATCAAATTTTGAAAATACTTTCTTTTTCTGTATTAAGTTTAATAATGTATCTTTATTAGGAATGTTATATCCATCGTCTATTGTAATTATCATTTAACCTTTTATAATTGTATACAATTCTAGCTTTTCCTCTTTTAATTTCACTATGATTTCTTACTATAAATGCTGCTGTTCTATGAGGACTTTCAGATTTTCTAATTAATCCTTGTGTTATCATTTCAAGTATTTGCTTTCTAAATTCTTCTTTGTCTAATGGACTGTATTCAATATTAGCGGTTCTAATTATAATATCAGGATTTTTAAGTTTAAATTTACATACATATTTTACCTTGGACTTAGTTATATCTTCTCCTATTAAACCTATTTTTTCTAAATGTAAAATAATAGGATGATTTATACTTTTAGTAATGTTCATTCCCTTTTCAAATTCTTGATTTAAAAATTCTGTTAATAATTTCATGCTTTCATTTTCAATGTAATTGATTCGGGGTGTAGAAGTTTTTAAAAAATCTAAACTACCTTGTCCACCACGCTTCTGCGCAACTTCTGATGTGTAATTATATTTTAAGGTAGGGATTGTATAAATATTTTTACTAAATGTAATAAAATGTCGTGTTAATGTAAGTGCACCATTACTATAAAATAGAAAATTCAATCCTAAGACAAAGTCTTTTGATTGTATGTTTTTAGGATTAATGTTTATTTGAGGTATAACATATTTCATACTATAATTATTTGAGAAATCTAAAAATTGTATAGCTATTGGTTTTAAACAATGTGTAATTTGTATTAACCTATTTTCTATTGTTCTACTCTGTATTATATATGGTAATTTTATATGATAATCTATCGGTGCTAAACTATAAGATATTACACTTGTGCTTGCTCCCGTATCGACTAATCCTGTAACATCTATAAATTTATTTTGATCTAGCCATATTCTACACTGTATTTTTATCATATTTATTGATCCTTGTGTTTGTATATATGTAAGCTCTTGTGTAGGTTTTTTATCTTCCACAGACATTTTACTAATTTCTTGATTTATTTCTGTATTTGATTTTCCTTCAAGTTGTACTATTCTATTTTCTAACTCTTTTATTTTTAAGGTATGTATTTCAACTATTAATTCTAATTTTTCTATTTTTTCCATTTTTATATTATTATTATTGTTAGATGTAGATGTTGTTGGTATAATCTCTATACTATATAATTTTTTAATACATATATAACATATTTCAATAAAACATATATTACATTGGTATCTTTTTTCTATGCTAGGGAATAATCCACAATTATAGCATTTAATATAATTATTTCCCCTATTATGTATCCATTGGTGTTGACATTCCTCTTGTATATTCATATATGTATAAGTTACTTTAGCTATTTGCTTTTCGTCTTCGCTGTATATGCTATATACTGATTCATTATCCGAGTCATCAGTTTGTATTGATTCTATTTCATAGTCGTTAATTTGTTCTATTAAATTAGTTCTTTCCATATGTTTATTTTTATTTGGGCATCTATTAGCTAAATGTTTTTCATCTCCACATATAAAGCATTTACACTTTCTTGTTTGTGGTTTTCTTACATATTTATTTTTATTGTAATTTGATTTATAATTTTTATTATATGTAGTACTTTTTCTAATCTTTTTCTTTTTATCGTATACTCCATATGCTTGTGGTGTATATATAGCTGTTTTACAAAATGCATAAGAATTTCTTTTTAACTGTTCTTGTAATGCTACTTCCTTACATTTTTCTTCTAATATTCCAAATGTATATGTTATTCTTGGTCCTATTCCTAGATTTTGTATTTGTCCATATGTTTGTTTCCATGATTCATGTATAGATTTTCCTAAATCTCCTGGGAGTTTTATAAAATATTTATCACAGAGATCATCATCCATAGCTTTTCCTGTTTGTGATAATAGTCTTATAAAATCTAAGGTAAATTCGTTTATATATTTCATATCTGCAATGCTTAACTGTTCTAAATTTCTAATAGCTGTATCTTGTATTAAACTATTATTCTTAGCTGGGTCTACTCCTAAAATAAGTGTTCTAATTTGTGATGTAAAATTATATGGATTATCTCCTAAAGCTTTTAAGGCATTAATTGAGGTAGGATCTTGGGCTTTTTTACTTTGCCAAATACCTAATGCTATTGGCCCTAATGTTGTTTCTAAATACGAAAACATATCCATACTATCTTTTTTATTTGTTTCCCACATTCGTACTACTATTTGTTCCCATGTTAGTATTTCATCAACCCATAATTGAGGCTTTTGTTGTTCTAATAATAACATATTTCCACTGTATATTTGTCCTATAGGCATTCTTTTACCTGTTCCTTTATACGTTTGTTGTTGTTGTTGGTAATTAATTGAGGGATTTGCCCATGGTTCTCTTCCATGAGTTTCATGTGTTTCACTTGCTTCTCCATGTGTAAATTTTGGTCGTTTTCTCTCTTCATCTGCCATAAATGTATTGTCTTGCTTATAGAATTCTGATAACATTGTTTTACCTTGTGTTATACTTTCTATTAATGGTAAGTTATAGTATTGTGTTAATGTTTTATAACTTTCTTCATATGTCATTCCTAATTCTGTCATACATTCTATAATCATATCATCTACTTCTTCTTGTATATTTAATTCTGTAAATTTTTTATCTATTATTTGTTCAATTGTTTTAGTAGTTTCCTCACTTTTAAATCCTGTAATAATTTCATTATTTTTCTTCGACTTCTAGTAGTGTATAATTCCAACATTCTTCTTGTTCAAATTTTAGGAAATTAAAATCTATTTCATTATTGTCTACTTCTTCTGTTTCTGTATCGTATATTGGTTCGTTATCGTATATTGGTTCGTCTATTAGTTCGTCTTCTATAATATTCATAAAACTATATTCTGTATTTGTTTCACTAGTCCCTTCTATATTTTCTACGTTATCTTCTTCTTTAAATCCTACAAATCTAATACTTTTTTTCCATCTAATCCTTCGTATATAATACTTTTATTAGGTACTAGAACTGTGTTTTCATTTTCTTGTAGTTCATCTAGGTTCCATTCTAACCCTGCTAATTGTTCTGGGTCTATTTTTATTGGATTTATCATACTTATTGACTTAGAAGCCATTGTTTGTACTATTCCTTCTATGTTTACTTTGTATTTCATTCCTGAGCTATTACTTACTTTTCCTAATACCCCTATACTAACCACTAAATTATTACCATCATAATTTTCGTAACCTTTTGTTTGTAATGCTATTTTTAAGTTTTTTATATCTTTAACATCTTTTAGTATTCCTGGTGTACAATAAAATAATGCTGTATTTTGACTCATGTCTACTTCCATTCCTGAGATTATTGCTTTTTTCATTTCTTTTTTCCAACTTTTGTCTAATATTAAAGCTAATAATTTTGTTCCTAAATTTTTTCTTCCTAAAGCTTTTATTCCAATTATGATTAATCCTGTATGTATATAATGTTTTCCTGATTGTTTAATTTTTTGTATAGTTTCTGGAGATAATAAATCAATTGTTACTATCCTATCAACTACTCTTAAACTTTCTTCTCTACTACTTTGTATTAATGTTGTGTTAATATTAAATCTTCCTATTTGATATAATACTCTTGGATTTAATACATCTAATTGATGTTGATTATATAAGTCTATATTTTTGTCTACATCTATTTCATCTTCTATGTGTAACGTATGTCTATCACTATTATTTGATCTTGATCCTCTTCTAATTATTCTATTTAAGAAATTATCAGAGGTTATAATATCCTGTATATTACTAGTAGAATGTCTTGCTTCCTGAATAGTTCTACTTCGTCCTAAAAAGCTCATTTTCTTATTTGCCAATGTTTATAAGGTATGGGTTTATTAATATTTTTTATAACTTCAGAACTGTTTATGTGTAATTTATTAATAGCTTGTGTTACTCTTTCAATTTCTTCACTAAATGCGTTGTTATTATTTGTAATTGACTTTTCAATATTAATTGTTTTAGTTTCTATATTTATTTGTTTAAGCTTATTTAATAATAATTCGTTTTGTTCTTTAATAAAATTTAGGTTGTTATTATATTTTCTAATTTCTTCTGTATATTTTTCGATTAATTGTTTATTACTATTAGATTCTTTTTGTAAATTTATTGCTAAATTTATAATTAAATCTGTTAATGCGTTTAAATGTGAATTATCAGTATGAAGACTATGTTTACAATTATCTCTAATATGACAAACGAAACTATAATTATCAGTAGTAATAGATTTAGAAGCACTTTTATCACTAAATTCAAGATTAAGGAACTCAAGTTTTTTGAAATGATTCTCAATATTTTTAATGAAATCAAACTTCTTAGCTTTAGCCTTTAATTTATAGCTTTTCCCTTAAAAGATTTTCTTATATCCCATATATTTTAAAAGTTTTTAAAATAATTAAAAATTAATTTTTACAAAATTCTTTCCTTAATTCTTTAAGGTAGTCGGAGCTTAGTTTTCCCATAATCTTCACCTAAGAGAGTTCTCCATAATAAAAGCGGCATATCAAGCCAAAAACATGGAGCTTGTCTTAGTCTTTTAGATTTTAAGAAAGCCTTGCTCTGATACCAAATCAAGCAGAAAAGAAAGAAAAATAAACTCACAGTAAGAAGGAGAGGAGGATGGATTGGAGCAGCAGCTGCTTGTCTTGAGAGAGTATGCACAGCGGAAGATAGAGTTGAAGCTCCAGGAAATTTATATATATATATATATATATATATATATATATAATGTATATCGATTTAGAATAATTCATTAAATGGTAGCTATAAACAGAGCCAACATAAATACAAAATTATATCATTTAGAAAAGAAATAAAACTACATGTAGTTCATGAATAGAGCAATATGCAAATAAACAGCATGAATGCGAATGCAAGATCCAAAAGAAGAAATTTTAGCATCAAATTATCATGTCTACCAGCCATAAATAAGTAACAAATTAACAATGTTTTCAAGATCTAAGATTAGTAATTCCAAATTTAACTTTCCTAAAGCTAGCTAAAAATAAAAAAAATCTAACTTTTGCGTTACAAATATGCTAGCTCGACATACCATCTATAATCTACAAATAAACCGACACAAGGAGGGCCAATAATACTCTAAAAGATCAATCAACTCTGCTTTTCACAGGGTCATTTACAACAACAAGCCTATGCCCAGTCATCCACGGGTCAGGTCGATCTCAGTATGAGAGTCTTGCGTTTCAGCACGCGAATCTTGTGGCCATGCAATCATCTGGTTAGAAGCTGGGCTAGTCTCGTTGAGCTGAACACCGGGACTCTTTTCATCTGCCGAAGGTGTGTCTGTTTTCACCTTTTTAGAATTGTTACCACCATACACAAAACTACATGCCACCACCTGAAAAAAAATTACATTAAGAATTTAGGGTTCTTTAATAATTGAAACCTGAGTTCTTAAGTTCTTTAAAAAAATGAAGCCTGTTTAAGTTTTTAACTTTTTATTGATCTTTAAAGAATGAAACTAACGATGGGTGCAAAAAAAGTAACCTGAATCAGGCTGGATGCGATGAGCCTACCACCTATTGCACCACCGATAACATGACCATCTGGGCTGCAATTGATATGCTAAGACCTCCGGTTCGGTTGTTGGGTGCACCAGTTTCAGGGAGCAGATAAGAGCCTGATAAGCATAGTATCTGGAAACGGCCCTAGAAAAAGGTCAACTAAACCATGTAAGATTCATCCATGATAAAGAAAGAATAGAAACCGTAAACAAGTTTTGGGGAATGTCGAGGATCTAACCTCATAAGTCACAGTGCCACCAGAAGATGCGAATTGGCGTAACTGCACCATCGAGACTGAACCATTTCCTGACATTATGCATAGACCCCTTGGCCTTTTCGTGCAAATGAATGTATCTTTGCTGCAACATCCTGTGTGGGGAAAATTTGAAATTTGCTTGGATAAATCTGAAGTCGTGTAATCACTTTCAGATCAAACAATTGGAGTGGCTACCAATCTTTGATCGGATAAAATCAGATTTGATTCTAGAATTCTGTATGAAATTTTGATTGTGCGATTTTGGGATTAGTTACGAATGAAAATTCGTCCAGAAAGAAAAATAATCTGCAGGAGCGTATTTTCAGTTGTTTGCACAACTGCTTGCAGTTTTCGTTTTGAACAAAAACACCTTTAGTCCCTCAAGTTTCAAAATTGAACATTTAGCCCGAAATTGAGTTTCTGATGCATTTTTGATAAAGGACTTTTGTCCAACTACAGCTCGACCCCAGCCAGGGGCTCTGCCCCTTGGACCCTGCTCAAAGGGGGCTGCCCCCGGACCCCCGCCAAGGGGGCGCTGCCCCCTTGGATCCCCCGTTAGTCCCGATGACATTCAAATAAGCGTGCACTCTTATTTGAACGTCACACGCAATCTCAATTACACTAAAATATCCAACATCCTGCATCGTTTAACCTTACAATTAACTTTTTTACCAAATGGGTACGGAAATGATCATACAGTAAAGTTAACAATTTATTCTGTACTAACAATTTAATCTGTTTGTTCAGAAAAGAGACAGTACTCAAAAACAAATTCAAGTACCTCTCCAATTTCAACATGGATGATGTGAGGCGTAAAAGCCGTTCCTGCTGAAGTAGACATCCACTCACCTGATGAGAAAAAAAATGTAACAAACAAATTAATCACAAATTTTAAGAAATAAAAAAGAAACGTGTCTCGGTTTAGAAAGTTAAAAACTTTCCACAACTAAGAACAATATATTACAAACAAAACAACGAAATTCACATCAATATGTCGGAAATAGACACAGATCAAGATCGTAGATTTGCTTTAACTGTCTCTATACAAAATCATATATTATGTAGGCATTCAAAACACAAAAACTAGTTATATATAGAGCAATAACTAATCCGATTTATCAATAGTTTCATATTAGTCTAAATAGAGTAAAGTACACGAATGGTCCTTGTGGTTGACCAAAGTTTTGGATTTGGTCCCTAGCTTTCCAAAAGTACACGGATGGTCCCTGTGGTTTGCACTTTGTAACATATTTAGTCCCCAACTTTTGCCAAAAGTACATGGATGGTCCCTACGGTTTGCACTTTGTAACGCATTTAGCCCCTAACTTGGACATGTTAAACGTTGTAGATTTCTTGGCTGGGGACTAAATACATTACAAAATGCAAACCACATGGACTATCCGTGTACTTTTGAAAAGCTAGGGACCAGATCCAAAATTTTGGTTAACCACAAGGACCATCGGGACCAAAGTACACCGATGGTCCTTGTGGTTGACCAAAGTTTTGGATTTGGTCCCTAGCTTTCCAAAAGTACACGGATGGTCCCTGTGGTTTGCACTTTGTAGAACCTTTAGTCCCCAACTTTTGCCAAAAGTGGATGGATGGTCCCCTGTGGTTTGCACTTTGTAACGCATTTAGCCCCCTAACTTGGACATGTTAAACGTTGTAGATTTCTTAGCTGGGGGCTAAATACGTTATAAAATGTAAACCACATGGACTATCCGTGTACTTTTGAAAAGCTAGGGACCATATCCAAAATTTTGGTTAACCACAAGGACCATCTGTGTACTTTATTGTTACTCTTCTAAATATGACAAACATAACATATGAATATACAACTTTACATGGATACTAATAAGTTTTCTTTTTATTATTAAAAAGTCCATACCAACAAACAACCCTAATACACACAAGAAATCTTAGTAAAATTCATATACTTAAATAGTGAATTGAGTCATTAACAACTATGAGAAAACATACATGATACAACCTAATGTAATAATTAAAGCAAGTTAATTTGGCAAGTAAACATACCAACATCTGCAAGTCTTTGCTTCCTACCACTACCCGGAGGCCTCCCCCTGCTCTTTTTCGCCGTCGGTGTCACCGAACCAGGCGAACCACCAACCGACAATGCCGGTGTGAGCGCTAGACTCATAGGTGACCCGTCTCCACCATATTTCCTAGGCCTACCTCTCTTTTTCTTGACAACAAACTCAGACCCACTTCTAGTGGTGGCAACGGAGCCCGAGCCACCGTCACCGCCACCACCACCACCATCACTCATGTTAATACCATGAGGTACCATTGAGTAAGTTGAACCCATGGGACCCACCCTCATGTTATTACTATGGGGAGACACTTTAGTACTTGTTTGGGTTTTGAAACCAGGTGGGACTTGAACACCACCACCAGGGGAATCCGACCCGGTAGGATGACCCGACCCGGTGTGATGACCAGACCCACTAACCCCTCTGTTGAGATAAAACGATGGCATTCCCTCCCTTCCATCCATGCATTTACCTAACACTAATCTTTCACCAACCCACCCACAAATTTAAACAAAATTGAGCATGAAATGTATGATAATAAATAGTTTAAAGAAAAACCCAACTCAAATTTATCAAAAGATCAAAACTTTATGATGGGTTTTTGATGGGTCAGTCAGTTACTGAATCTTTATGCTGCAAGGTTGAAGCTTGAAGCTTGATCACACCAAAAGATTAAACACACAAACAAGGGTTAAAATTCAAAGAAACCCATAATTAAAAAAGTAAAATTTATCATAAATAATAAATAAAACTCTGCAAACAGTTAAAGAAACTAGTTCTGATTCATCTTTAATGGAAGAAAAATGAGGAACCCTAGATTTGAAATTGTTGAAATTAAATGAAGAGAAAGGGGGTTTGGGGGAAAGGAAAAGAGAGGGTGGAGAGTGGGGGAGGGTAAAGACAAAAGTGAAATGATAACAGTGTAAAATCAGTTTTTCTTTTTCTTTATTTATTATTTTAATAAATTGAAATTAATATTTATTGTGTTAGAAAATGCATAAAGGTCAAAAAGTAACAATGGTTAATTAACAGAATAATTCTTTGGTTGGTACTCTTTTTTAATATTTTTTTATAAAAACGTCAACTCATGCCTTTTTTTAGGGTGTAAGATCTACTCGTGATTGACTTGGTTAAAAGCTCGAATGAACAGAGTCTTAACGAGCCCGAGCTCGAGCTTGAGCTTAAAATAGAGCTCGTTTATTATCGAGCCCGAGCCTAAAATACAAAGCTCATTTAGGCTCGCGAGTCTAAACGAGCCCAAACAAAATTTTGTTTTATTCTATATGTAACACAATAATAATAATGATAACATTTGCGAGCCGAGCTCGAGCTTTGTTTAAGCGATATTGAAGCGAGCTCGATCCGAGCTTTTAGCTAGTTTGATGTTGTTCTCAAAATAGCTCGAGCTACTCACAAGACGAGCTCGAGCTTAAACATGTAGGCTCGAACCGAGCCGAGCTCAAGCTTGAGTTTAACAAAAACATAACGAGCCAGCTCGAGCCTAGTTGGACTCGGGCTCGGGCTCAGCTCGTTTTACTTTTTTGTTTAGCAACTTGTTATTATAAATAAGCAATGTTTTCACACATTTTAAGTACAGTTTAGAATCAAGTTTAGTTATAACTGAACATATTTTATAAGTTATAGGCATGTAACACTTATTTAGAAGGACGAATTTAGAAAGGAAAAAAAATTAAAAACAATGTAGAATATGGAATCAGTAAATGTATTCAATGATACTCATACAAATGTTATCTCAATTCAGCTCATTCTAAAAAGCCTAAAATAATTATAATATTTTTTGTCCTTTGAATTTGGCCCCGTGGTAAACAAGCTTACCTTCCCTAGTGGAGACGTATGTTCGACTCCTGCTTAGGCTATTTTTGACGGTCATCTGGGTGAAGGGACGAATCTGGGCTTTAATCCCGGGTTCAAACCTGACGGGAGATGAGGGTCTACGGATTCCATCTGGTTCCCGTGCATCAGAGGGTTGCTGCACTGGTTGGACGTGGGAAAACTATATGTGCTGAGTTTTCTGTTGTAAGAAACCAGCAGAAAGTTCTTATTTGAACCGTTTCCAGTTGAACGCCATTTGCAGCATCGCCTACACGATAATTTGAACGCTGAGGTGGTTGTTAAAGTGGTTGCAAACAAACAAGATGCCGTTAATTATCTGACGTGGACGTTTATTTACTGTAGACTGACCCAAAACCCGAACTACTACATTCTGCAAGTGTAAGTCAAAAGGCATATACATGATCATCTATCTGAGCTTGTGGAGAACGCTTAAGTGATTTGGAATCGGTAAATGTGTTTCAATCAATGATGACTTTTACCTTTCACTCTTAATCTTGTTTGGTTTGCGCCATGTAATTAATCCGTTACACAACAATCGAAGGGTTTATTCTTTGATTACCCGAAAAGACAAAGTTGAAGGGTCTTTTGGAGTTTTAGCTGCAGCATCTGGGTATGAGTTTGCTCCCGGTTCGACCCAGTGAAGAGGTTTTTAATCTTAATAAACCATCTACAGTTTTCATTTGAAAAAACGAAATACGAGGACCCACATGTCAAGCTAACGCCTGCTACCAGCAGCCCCTTAGGACAACAACGGAAGAGAATGATTTGCAAGTACTATGTTTTTTACAGGTGGTTCAACGATTTTGGAAGTCGTAAACTAGTTTATCTTCCAATTTTTTAAAAAAAAATTATATGTCCAAAACATTAAAAATATTTGAAGGGGCCCTAAACTAAGCTCTTGATTCTTCATTGGCTTTCCTCGGTCACGGCTCCCTGTTAAAAAAAATCCAAATACGCCTCCCAAGACCAAAAACGGTATATCACTTGACAAAAACAAGAATTTTGCAAGTAATTATGTTAATATATAAGACTAAAGTTCAAATACAAATAAAATTAAAAAAGAAAACGAAACAAATTGAAGAAAAAGCCAAAAAAACGCGGGGTGGGG
Organism: Scalesia atractyloides; assembly: GCA_947069175.1. NCBI lineage: Eukaryota > Viridiplantae > Streptophyta > Magnoliopsida > Asterales > Asteraceae > Scalesia > Scalesia atractyloides. Next base: position 99,650,372 of record CAMTDV010000024.1, on the reverse strand, counting down.
CATTTTTCTTTAAATATTTGGTCTTCAAAATTACTCTACAGGATCATTTGTAGAGTGATTTTGGTCTTGTAGAGTAATTTTGTAAAAGGGTTCTTGTAGAAAATTTTGATTTTTGTAAGTAATTTTGTAAAATGATCCCTGTAGAGTAATTTTGTTACATTTAGTTATGGGGTTTTATTTTTTTAGCTTTAGTTTTTTTTTTTGTGGGGGGGGGGGGGGGGGAGGTTTTTTTTTATCAAAATCACTCTAAAAAAGAATATTTACAAAATTATCTACAAGAAATTTTACAAATTACTCTACAAGCCCAAAAAATCACTCTACAAATGTTCCTGTAGAGTAATTTTGATATTACCTATGACCAAATATTTACAAAAATGCCACCGCGTTTTTTTGTTTTTCATCAGTTTGTACGTTTTGTATGTTAAGTTTTTTTGTACATGGTCTTTACTCTAGATAATAAAGACAATAAATTTAATATAGTATTTAAAATTTTTCATTAATAAAAACCATTTAGCGGGTTTTTAAACATTTGATAAAACAAAAACAAATCGACCCAAATTTTTAAACAAAACGGCACCGAAATTGGCACCTTAGTTCTTGCATAATAACAAAAGTAATACCTGCAGTATTGCGACAGCCGCAAATTTTGTCCACTACTGTTTTTGCTTCTACTGGGGGCAGATTCAATGGCTTAAACAATAGCCCATTTCTGGTACCAACTTTAAAACCAAATTAATAAAAAATCTCACCAAAGATCATGTAAAAACCAAAAAAAAAAGAAAAAAGAAAAATCGGGGCACCCACCTTTGTCGTGTAGCACTCATTCCATAAAGTGTACCTCACGTCTTCAAGTTTCCCTTTTTTTACAAAGGTCGTCAAAAAATTTACTTTCACTTGGGAAAGCCTGATAGAGAAAGAGAAATAAGATCGTGAATTTCAAACCGAAAAACAAGAAGGTGAAGTTACAATTGAGATAGAAACTTTGCATTTTCGCTGTTCTTTTGCATTGTTTCGTATGGGTATCCAAACAATAAAGGCAGACAGAGACAGTTTTTATATTGCACAGAAGACGGAAAATAACAAATTTTAGTAGAAAAAACAAATAGTTGTTGTAAAACAAGAGCAAAAATTCAGAACATTAATTAGGAAAGGGGTAATTTGTCTTCTGTGTAGGGTCTGCAAACGAACCAAACAACAGCGAACAGTTCGGAACCGTTCCGAGGGAAAGTTCGTTTGTGTTTGTTCGTTTTTTAAACAAACGAACACGAATAAGAAAATTTCGTTTGTTTAGTTAAATGAATGAACATGAACAGAGGTTGCATTCGTTCATTTATGTTCGTGAAAAGTTCGGAATGTTTCGTTAATGTTCGATTGTGTTCGATAGTTTTATTTGTGTTTTTTTTTTTAATTTTTTTGAATACTTCAAAACTCCAACAAAAAAAATATTTAATAAGTTCAATGTTTTATTTTTTTTTTTGTTCATGAAATTTTTTTTGTGGTTTTTTCCATTTGTGTTTTTGCATTAGTTGTGTTCACCATTTTCCCTAAATTTTTAAAAAAAACCGGGCTTCACGCTAAAATCCGTTGGTAAGTGCTGAAAGTTTGAAAATTTTCTTAAAAACAAAAAACAAAAAGGTTTGGGGTTGTGTTGTGTTTTCCTTCGTTTGCAGGCGAAGGGGGAAAAAAATGAAGTTGGCTCCAAACCCGTGTTCGAAATAAGGGCCTCAACCCATATTGTTTTCTTCCAATAGAAAAATGAGCATAAAAAACCAACCAATTTTCTCATGGTCCGCAAAAATTGAAGCATTCTAAAATTAGTTTTTATCAACTGTTTTTCCTCCCTAAAAATTTCTATTTAAAAATTGTGCACTTGAACAATTTTAAACCTTAATGGTAAGAACTTTTTTCAAATCTGAAACGCGGGCCAACATATCTATCCCAAATCCAAACCAAAAAACCGCCCCCGACCCCCAGGGGAGCTTTAGCAAGTTTGGGACAAGTTGGTGGTTCACAAATTATTTTCAATAATTTCAAAATTAGTGCTTACGAATTTGTTCAAAAACATAACTAAAACCTTGAAAAAAAAGACTTTAAATTTTTTTAAAATATTAACTCCCAATGCAAGAAAGATAAAAACGTTTTTTATTTTGTTTTTTTAAAAAAACGTTTTTTTGGGCGGGAAAAAAAATTTTTTAAGGGGGGCCCCAAATTAAATTTTTTTTTAAAATTTTTTAAAAATTTTTTTTTTCAGAATTTTCAAAAACTACTCAAAATTGGGAAGGTAAATTTTTTTAAAACCAAAAAAAGAAAAAAATTTTTTTTTTAAGTTTTAAAAATTTGGGGGCCGGAAAAAAAAAAATTTAAAAATCCCCCTTTAATTGACCCAATTACCAAAAAATAAATTTTAAAAAAAACCCCAAAAAAAAAAACCCCCCAAATAAAGGGAAAAAATCCTTTTTAAAAACAAACCCGGGAAAAAAAGGGGGGTTGCCCAAAGATTTCAAACGGTTCGAGAAAAAGGCATTTTGTAATTGAGTTTTTAAAATTGCAAATTAAATTTGGGTGGGTTTACTTAAAAAATAGGGGATTTAAAGAAACAAAATTTTTGGGGGGAATTTAAAATTGGAAAAAAAAAACCCACCCTTTTTTAAAAAAAATTTTTAAAAATAAAATTTTTTTATTTTTAAAAATTTTTAAAATAAAAATTTTTTAAAAAAAAAAAAAAAAATCCCAAAATTTAAATTTTAAAAAAAAAAAAACCAAAATTTTTTAAAAAAAAATTTTTTTTTAAATTTTTCCTTTAAAACTAAAAATTTTAAAAAAAAAAAACAAAAAAAATTTTTTAAATTTAAAAAAAAAAATTTTTTAAATAAAAACCAAAAAATTTTTAAAAAATTATTTTAAAATAAATTTTAAATTTTAAAAATTTTTCCCTTTTAACCCCAAAAAAAACCCCATATTTTTTTTTTAACAACAATTTTCTTTTTTTTTTTTAAAAAAAAAAAATTTTTAAAAAAAAATTAAAAAAACCCCCAAACCCCCCCCAAAAAAATCCAAAAAATTAAAAAAAACCCCCCCACAAATAAAAAAAACTAAATTTAAAAAATTTGTAAAAAAAAAAACCCCCTATCCCAAATTTTTTAAAAAAAAAATTTTAAAAATTTTTAAAAAATAAATATAAAATTATAATTATTTTTTTTTTTTTAAAAATTTTTTGGGGTTAAATTTTAAAAAACCCTTTTTTAAAACCAAAAAAAAAACCCCCAAATTCAACCATAAAAACACAAAACCCCCAAAAAAAAAGTGAATTATAAAACACCATTTTGTGGGTTTGGTGTTTTTTTGGATGAAAAGCTTTGTTATCAAAGACTAACTTATGTTTTTATGTTGATTATATGTTGTTTTTATTTCGATTCTACAGGTTTTTTAATTTTTTTGGATGTTAGGTTTGGATATTGTGTTTTAGTGATCTCCGGTTTTTTTTGGGGTTTTGAGTGTTTTTATGACTAAATTGGGTTTTTGATTTGTAACTTTATGGAAAAAAAGGACGTTTAGCGGAACCCCCCCTTAAAAAAGTTTTGAATTCCCTTTTTTTTTTTCTTGATTTTCACCCTTAAATTTTTATCTAGCCCCTTTTTTTTTCCCCCCTCTTTTTTTTGTGTGTTCGCAGTCCTTTTTTATTTTATGTTTTTTTTTTCCCCCGGGGGTTTTTTGAAAAAAAAGCAGTAAAAAAATGGACGTTTTTGGGAACCCCCCCTTTTTGTATTTGAATTCCCTTTTGATTTTTTTTGGGTTTTCCCCTTTAATTTTTATCTAGCCCCTTTTTTTCCTACCTTATTTTTTTTGTGTTCCAGTCCTTTTTGTTTTTATGATTTTTTGTACCCTGGGGGTTTTTGGGGGAAAAAAAAGCAAAAAAGTACTTACCCCCTTCTCAATTCACCACTTGGAAAAATTGCTTTTCTGCTAAGCCGGGGAAAACTGTGATATATTGCCGGTCCCGGCCCCCTCATGGCTCCCGGTCAAAAACCCCACCGCCGGTTTATTTAAAAAAAAGCCCCTACCAAACGGGAACAAATAAAGGTAAAACCCCAAATTAAACCATTAAAAATTAAAAATATTAAATTTTATTTTATATTTAAAAAAATAATAATATTAACATTGTAGAGCATTTTAAAATTACCTTTTATAAACCCAATCTTGACCTTAAATTATCTAAAAAAAACGATGGGACCCTTTTTTCCTTTTGACGCCATACCCCAAATAATCAAAAATTTAAAACCGGAAATTTCCTGTTCTTTCAGAGCGATCAACGATGCAGAGAATTGGCCATAACGGTGGTGGTAAATGAAAAAATAGAAATTTTTTTTGAAAAAATGATATTTTTAAAAGTTATTTTCCCAAAAGCTTGTACTAAAAAGATGAATATAAGTTAACCATTTCCACTTGGTGCCCTGGTTAACAAAAAAAAAAAAAACAAAAAAAAAAAGTTAATCTTTTCGTAACTTGTTTACCCTTCCTCTTCATTTTTTAATATGAAAAAAAACGATATTTTTTCCATCATAAAACCCCCAAAACGCTTTTTCAATTTTTTCCAAAAAATGGGGTTTTTTTAAACCCCCGGGGGATTAAAATTTTTTAAAAAAAACCACATAATTTTTCTTAAGAGTTCGGCGGGAAAAGTTTGGGCCCCTTTTTGGGTTTATCCCCTTTTTAATTTCCCCGGTTTTCCCTAGTCCCTTTTTAAAAATCCTCTTTTTCTTTAACTTTTCTTTTTTTTTCCCCAAAATTTTTTTTATGTGTAACATTTTTCAAAATCCTTCTTGCACCCATGCTTATCCCCCCTTTTTTTTTGGTTTTTTAAAAAGACACATCTTATTTAATCTTTAGAGAGTTTGTAAAAAATTTGCGGGAGTTTAAAAATTTTTAAAAGGGGTGTTGCTTTTTTTTTAAAAACAGCAAACCCCTTTAAAAATTTTTTTTTGAAAAATTTTTAAAAAAAATTAAACTTTCCCCCCCTTTTAAAAAGGGCTGTTTTTTGGGGATTTTTAGGTCTTTTTTGGAAACCCCCCCCAATCCATCCCCTGAATGTTCTTTTTTTTTCCCCCAAAAATCCCGGGGGTTTTGGTTTTTTAAATGCTCGGTTTTTTGTAACAAAAAAAATTTGCATATTTCGTTTTTTTTTTCCCCTTTAAAAAAAATTTTCCCCGGCCCCTTTAATTTTTCTATTTTGGTTTAAACCCCCAAGGATTCGCAAAAAGAGAAATCTACACCGCTTTTTTAAGAAAACCCCCTTTTTTTGTTAATGAAAACTTTTTTTACCACATACAAAATTAAAAAAAATTTTTTTTTAAACTGGTCAAAATTTTTTTCCCCAAAAAAACTTTTTTTTTAAAAAATTTTTAAACTTTTGTCCCCCCATTTATCTTTTTCCGAAACCCCTTTTTTAATTTCATTAATAAAACAAAAAAAGCAAAAAATTTTTTTTTTTTTCACCCATTCTTTTTCCCAAAAAGTTTTAAAAAAAAACTTCGAAAATAAAAATTTTCGGGGGCCGGGGGCATGTTTTATGGGGGTTTTTGGGGGAGAGACAATTAAATGTTCTTTAAGGTCGAGGGAAAAGGGGGGTTGGGGAAGGTTGTATTTTGTGGGGTTTTAGATTTGGCGGGGGTTCTTGAATTTTAAATTTTTCATCATAAAAGACTTTTTCCCAAAATGTTTTCAACGAAAACTTTTTATTGGGTTTTTAATTTAAATTTTTTTGTCCCGGGGGGTTTTTTAAAAAAACTTTTTTTAAACCAGGGGGTTTAAAAAATTGCAAAATTTTAGCCCCCGTGGTTTAATTTTGAAAATTTTTTTTTCCCCCTGTAAAACCCTTTCAGTTTTTGTACTTACAAAATAAATGGTTTGGGGAAGGGGGTTACGAAAAAAAACCCCAGGGAAAAAAAAGGGGTTTTTTTTAAATGAAAACCCCCGGGGGTGAAATCCCCTTTTTTTAAAAAAAAAGGACAAAAAAAGGGATTTTTTAAAAAAACCCCATGACGAAAACAGTAATTAACTTTTTTATTTTTTTAAAAAAAAAAAAGGATTTCATTTAAAATATGGCAAGTGCAAAAACTAAAAACCCCCTTGGTTTTTCCAAAAAAGACTTTTTTAAAAAGTTTTTTTAAAATTTTAAATTTAAAAATTTTCGATTCATAAAAACCCTTTTCCCAAAAAAATTTAAAAAAAGCCAAAAGGGGGTTTTTGGAAAACCCCCAAAAATTTTCCCGGGGAAAAAAAATTTTAAAAATTTTGAGGAAAAGGGGGTTTGTATGAACTTTGGGAAAAAAGGTTTTTGGGAAAAAAATATTTTTTATCAAAGGGGGTGGGGGGGGTTTTGGAAACCCCCGAAAAAGCTTGTTTTACCGACCCCCCGAAAAAAAAATAAAAAAAACTTTCCCCCGGGAAAAATTTTCCGGGGGAAAAAAACATTTTTTCCCCCCGCTCTATTTTAGCAAAAACAAATGTTAGCGTCGAAAAAGTTGGGGGGAAAAAAAGGTTTTTTTGCCGGGGGGGAAAAAACCCGGGGATCGTTTCAAATTGCACCCAAAGATCTTTTTTTTATGATTAACTTTAATTTTGGGAATTTTCTAAACGGCTTAAAAAAACACAAAGCAACCTACTTTTGAAAAATTTTTAATCACAACCCTTTTTTGGGGCGTGGTTGGGAAAACCCCCACCTTTTCTTTCCGGGCTTTCTAGAAATTGTTTTATTCTATCTTGGGGCTTGTTTTTTTCAAATAATAAAAACTCCTATATAATTTAAAAAAACTTCATGATTTCCTTTCAACCAAAAAATTTTTTTTACAAAATCCAAATTTTCAGAAAAAATATGTTTAATTTTTTGCAGAAAATTTTTCCCCTTTGAATAAAAGCAATTTTGGGTTTAAAATGAAAAAAATCCAGGGTTTGAATAGCCGTTTTCAGGCTTGTAAATTTAATTTCTTTTGAGCGTCCCCTTTTGCCGAAACCAAAATAACCCCTTTTTCCACAGGCGAACATGAGGCCCGAATATTCCTTATGTGTGTTGTGTTTTTGGGATTATTTCTTTTGGGAAATTTAAAATGAAGGATTTTTGATTAAATTTTATAAATTTAAAAAAATTGGAAAAGCTTATTTTTGCAAGAAAAAAAACCCCAAAAAACATGCGTTTTAAATTAATTGCAGTTGTACAAAGGATCCTTTCAATTGTTTGGGGGAAACCCCGAACGTCTTTTAAAAGGTTGTATTAAATCCTAAATTTTATATTGAGCATCGGTTTAATGCATGAAAGGGCACAAGTTTTCCCCAAAAAAAACAAATGCTTCTTTTTAAGGCGTTAAAATTTAAAAAAGGTTTAAAAGGGGACGTTTCAAAATTTACAAAAATTGAAGAGAGTTTTCATTTTTTGAAATTTTTTACCATAATTTTAAAAGGGCCCTTTGTAGAGTAGTTCTGAATTCCCGGGTCCACGGTTTGTCCCTTTCCCCGGGGATAAATCTGAATTTTTGCTGGGGGTTAAACCTGCAGTAAACCCAAAGGGAAGTAATAGAAATTTGGGAATTTTCGACCCGTTTATGAGTACGCAACTCAGCCCTTTAAAAAAAGGTGGTAATTTTACTTTTTGGTTTCAATATTGTTTGTGTTAATTTCGAAATGTTTGTGTTGGTTTAGGGTTTTTCTAATAAAACTTTTAAAAATAATCACTTCAAAAATTGGGTTTTTGTTTGTTACCCTTTAAAAAACAAATATACATGTATAAAAAACTCATCCAAAATTTTAAAAAAAAAAAAATTTATTTTTCCTAATTTGCACGCTTTGGGATTTTTTAATTCCCGCACATCCTATATTTGGGTTTTTTGTTCTCTTTTAAGGTAATATGATTTTAATTTTAAATCTAAATGTTTTTGGTTTTAAAAAAGGGTTTCAATTTTAAAGGGTTTAGGGATGATACCGTAATATGTTTCATTGAAATTAAAAAAAAAAAACCCCCCAAGGGATATGAAAAGGTTTTTAATAAACAAATTTTAAAATTGTTTTCGTTGAAATTTTTGGGTTGCAAAAAGCATATTTAAATTTTTTTTAAATTTTGGGGGAACATAACTTAAAGCATAAATATAAAGGGAAATTTTTTAAAAAAAAAACATTTTGGCTTTTGACAAAAATTCCCCTTTTTAAAAATTAAACATTAAATTAAACCATATGAAAAAAAAATTTAAATTGGTTTTTCATGGTTTTAGGAAAAAAAAAAGTTTATATATGATAACTTCTTTAAAATTGTTGCTTTATTAAACTAAGAATTTTAGTTTATGAGGGAAAGGGTATGGATTTTTAAATTTTGATGATTTTATGGGGGCCCTTTTTAATTAAATGTTTGGGAGGTTTAAAATTTATGTTTAAAATTTCATGTTCTTATTTACATTAAAATTAAAGATGGGAAGGGAAAGGGATTTCTTCATTCTTTCCCTTTTAGGTCCCCCTGGAAAACAGAACTAAATTTTTGTTTTGGGGCATGTTCGTGACAAAAAAATTCTGATAGGTGTTGTTGTCAAAAAACGCTTTAAAAGTGTCGTAAAAAGTGTGGGAAATTTTATTTTTTGCAAATGAAAAGAACTTTTTTGTAAAACTAAAACCCCAAAAGTAAACCCTAAAGGGGTAACGGGCTAAAAAATAAAAAGCTAAAAACCCAAAACCCTTAAAAAAAGGGAAACCCCAAAATCTTTAAAAATTTTTACCCTAAAACCTTTAAAAATTCAAAACAAAAAATCAAAATTTTTTGATAGAGTTTTTCCATGATTTCCTCACTCTTTTCTCTCTTCCCATATTTATTTACAACAAAAACACAAATGGGGAACAGAAATTAAACTTACTTTAGAAACCCTACCCCAAAATTTAAAAGTCAATAAACTCTCCTAAATCAAAAAAAATGGGAATTTGTTTTTTTTCGCTTCAACACGGGATCCCAAAAATAACCCTATTAAAACTTTAATGGAAAATCACCATGTTTTTTTTAAGGGTAGAGGCGATGCATCGAAGTTTGCCATGAAGGTGGGGGGTGGTGAAATTTAAAAGTAGATAATTTTTTTATAGCCCTAAAATGGTTTTTAAAAAGTTCTGTTTCCCAAAAACTTTTTTTATCATAAAAAAAGATTAAAAAATGTATTTTGGTAATTTTCACCATTTACGAGTATTTGAAAACCCCTGTTTAAAATAAAAAAAAAAAACACCAAAAAAAAAATCGTCTAAAACGGGCTAATCGGGGTTTCATGTAGGGGTGGGTTTTCCCCCTTTATCTTCATTTTCTTGCATATGGAAAAAAAATGACTGAGTTTTCCTTTACAAAATCAATAAACCCCTCAATTTCTTCACCGAGATGGGATTTTGAATCCCCCGGGTGTCAAATCTATCAAACCCCCCAAAAAAAAAAAAATTTTCGTCTAATTTTTACATGTTGTGGTTTTCCCTTCTATCTTCATTTTTATTACATATGGGAAAAGTTTAAAGTTGTTTTTTTCCATCATCGAATCAATATGCCCCTCAAAATCTTTACCCGGTTTGGAAAAATTTTCAATTCCTTGCCTTTTTTGCTTTTAAAACCCCTCGTTTTTTTGGTTAAATTGTCCCTTAAAAATGCTCCCCATGTCTTAACTTTTTTTCAAACCCTTTTTTTTCTTTTATGGTTTTAATTCAAGTCCTTACCCTCGCTTTGCTTTTTTATATTGGTATTAATAAGTGACACATCTTCATGATAAACTTTAGATTGTTTTTTAAATTTGCGCAGGTTTTAATTTTTAAGATGTTGCATTTTTATTAAAAACAGCAAAATTCCCTTTAAATTTTTGTTTGCAAAAATCTAAAAGGGGGAACACATCCCGGCATTAATTGCCTCGTTTTTTGGTGTTTTGGGGTTAAACTTAAATTCCCATTTGATCCATTTCCCGGGGATGTTTCATCGTTTTGCTTATGCATCCCTTTGGGTTTTACAATTAAAATCACCAGTTATTTGTGTTTAAAACCATAAGCTTTTTGTTGGGATTTTTTTTACCCTTAAAAAAAAATTTCCCGGGATTAAAGTTTCTCTTTCTGTCATTTTGCAAAAAAGGGTTCGTGAAGTTTTAGAACTTACAGCGCGAGTTCTGGACAATCCCTGTTTTTTTTTGTCAATGAAATCCCTTATTTTTATCCCCGTACAAAATTATAATGAATCTCAAATTGGGGGCAACAATTTTCCTCAAGATTGTTTTTTTAAGGTTTTTAATCGGTTTGTCCAACATATCGTATTCCAAATTTTTTTTTTTAATTTTTTGGTTTGCTCGATCAAAAAGACTCCCTTTTTTTTTTTAGCAATTTTGTAAAAAAAAAGATCGAGTAAACCCCTTTGAAAAAATAACAAAAGACGTGGGGTTTCCCCCGGGCATTTATTGTTTGGGAGAGAAAAAGAGTCATAAAGAGTGTTCTTGAAAGGTTTTTTGGGGGGTGGTTTTTTGGGAAAGGTTTTTTTTTTGTGAAATTTGTAGATTGGGGGTGATTTTTGAGGGTTTAAAATTTGGGCACATTTCTAAATAAAAAACGTGAAGAATTTCAGAAAAAAATAAAACATTTTAAAAAATTTTCAAAAATCTTGATTTGTTTTTTTCAAGTAAACTGAACTTTCGAGCGTTTGGGGATTTTTTACCTTCCCCGAAGAAAACCCGGTTTTTTCACGTAAAATGTTTTCAATCTAAAGTGTTGACCCCTTTTTCCCCAGTTGACCAAGGTTTTACCCCCAAAATTTAAAACCCGGGTTTACCCAACCTCCTCAATTTACCCAAAAACCCCTCCTAAACACCCCGGGGTCTCTACCGTGAACCCCCACATTGGGGGGACAGAATCCAAAAAGTGTCGAAAAATATTTTTTTTTCGCTCCCAAAGTGTTTCATATTGGCTCTGGGGGCATTAAAAAGGACCCTTTGAAAATATTTTTTTTCATCGAAAATGGATTTGGTGGAACTTTGTTTGGAGCTAACGCCTGAAATCTTAGAAATTTGCCGTTCGAATTTTTACCCAAAAAGCACACGGGAGAAACAGCGGCGGACCCCTGATTTTTTTTAATGGGGTCCAAATTTTTTCGTGGGGGTTCAAATTTTTTTTAGAAAAAATTAAAAAATTTTTGGGGGTTTGGGCCTTTGTTGGATCAGGCCCTAGGAGGGGTTTGGGACTGGGTTTTTAAAAAAAAATGAAAAAAAAAGCTATTTCAAAAAATTGAACCCCGTGACCTCTTGTTGAAAAAAAAGGGATTTACCATACAACAAAAATTCCTTTTTTTATTAATTTTGTTCCCCCAAAAAATTTTATTTATGGGGTCCCTTTTTATAAATTTTTAAAATAAAGAAATTTTCTAATTTTTTTAACTCATTTGGGGTCCGGGGACCCCGAACCCCCCCCTTAAGTGGGGGGGGCCGCCCCCGCACGGGAAACATTTTTAAAAAAACCCGATCTACCAATATCGGGGGAGGAAAAATTAAAAATTCATCGGAAAGTTTGCCGCAAAGCTCCACCACTGTTAATTTTAGGAAAAAAAAAAAAACGTCCCATGGGGTTTATATGTGGGAAAAGACAAAGAAGTGGTTCAATCGTCGGAAAAATGGGCCCCCGCCTTGGGGCGTTTTGGGTTTTTTGAAAAACAAAGTGAGAAAAGAAAATAGGGGGAGTATGTGGAAATGACAAAAAAATATATTTTTTGGGGATTTAAAGGTGGGTTTTGGAGGGGGGCTCCAAACCCAGTATCCTCGAACAAATTTCTTTGGGGTTTAATTGTTTCGCTTCTCGGACTCCGTTTTCGTTTCCCTGAATTTTTGTAAAATTATTTTATAAAATAAAATAAAACTTTTTTACCAAACCAAAATTTAAGGGTTTTAGTTTTTTTTTTATAATTTACCCCTTCGTAAAGAAATTTAATTTAAAAACTTTCCCTCTCTCCTTTTTAAGGGCTAATTTCTTTTAATCCCAGGTAGGGGACGTTTTTTAAATTTGAAATTCCTTCCCAATCGAAAAATATAGTTTTTACCCCCTTTTACTTTTCTTTTCTTTTTTTTCTTATTTTTTTACTTTTTAAATTTTCTTTTATTTTAATTTTTTTTTTTCTTTTTATTAAAACTTATTATACAAATTTTTTCGTTTGTGCTTAATTTATGCGACTTGGGTTATTTAGGATAACAAAACCTGAACCCGATTTGGTGGAGTAAATTTAAAACCAATTTCCCCTTTTTGGTTTGGGGGGTTGGGGTTGAAATTAAAAAGAAATTGGGATCAAAATGATTTTAAATTTTTCTAGGTTTTGTTCCTTATTTTGTAAAAAATGAAATTTTTAAGATTCCAACTCAAAATGATCAAATTTTATTGTTAATCCCCCAAATAAAACCCAAAGGGTTTGGGGCAGTCATTAAAAATTCTTAAAAGGGTCTTCAAGGGAATCTTTTAAAAACATGTGGAAAACCGGGGGCAGTTAGTCCCGTCAGGTTTTAGGGAGACGGGGGGGGCCCCTTTGCAATTTGCAATCCTGAAAGGAAAAAAAGGGGAGGGGAAAACGGGGGTGGGTTTTGGCAGGGTGCCGAGATTTGAAAAACCCGGGGTCTCTTTTTCAAATTCTTGACTTCTTTTTCCACTCCCCAAAAGCCCTGGGGGGCTCTTCAAGGTAATAATATTTCTTTTAAAAAAAACGAATTTGTTTTTGTTTCCATTTAAAATTTTGGTTTAAATTTTTACATGCAATAATTTTATATTTTTTAAATTTTTGAAAAAAAACTCCCATGTAAACAAAGAAACCTCATGAATTTGCAAAACCCTAATTCTTTACAAAAAATTTTTTTGCTTTAAAAAAAAAATGGGATTTTGCAAAAAAATAATCGATTTTAATAAAAGCCCTATGGTTTAAATTTAAAAAACTTTTTTAGGGGGTTTAAAGAATGGGGCCCTTGGCCCCCGCTGTTTTTAATACTTTTCGAGGTCTATTTAGCCCCAAAACCCAAAATAACTTTATTTTCCCCAGACGGCATTGGAAAATAAGTGGGTTTTTTCTTTAAAAAAATAGTTTTTTTAGTGTTAAACCATTTTTTTATATATTTTTTATATTATATACGGGCGGTTAGGTACAAGAAAACCCCCACCCTACATTACGTAAGCGATATTTCCCAGCCCCACGGGGTTGGTTGCGATTTATTCTTCAACATGCGATTTTGGGGTTTTTTTTTCACCCTGCGAAATTTTGGGTTTTTAAAAAAATAACATGCGAATTTGGGTTTTTGTGAATCATGCGGGAAAACCAAAAAATCATTTACATTTTCGAATACCATTTTGTGTGAAAAATGCGAAAACATTTGTGAAAAATGCGAATTCAAAAATTAATATAAATTGTTGTAACATGGTTCTTGGGAAAAACCCAATTTTTTGTAACATGGATATTTTTTCTTTTTTAACAAAAATTTCGAAAAAGAAAGGCGCGTCCCGTTGTTTCGTTAAGGTTTTGTTCAAAACTACTTTTTCCCCATTTAATTTTAACAAAAGGGGGGTGTTTTTGGAAAAGTTTTTTAAGACATAAACCCCCCCTATTTTTTTATTGTTTTTCTTTGCCATTTTTCAAAAAATTTCCATCCATGGTTTTTTTTTTTCTTTGGTATTCAACCCCTTAATCTTTTGCATTGCCCCCTTACAACCCCCAGCTTTTTAAAAACTTTGTAAAATGTTTTTTTGACCCCTTTTAGTGTATGTAAAGGTCAAAAAAAAAAATTTTGTGGGTTATTTTTAAAAATTTCATTTTTTGTTGGGCTACGTTGTGTTCAGAAACGAGTCGAAGTCAAAATTGATACATTTTACTAGGGGGGTTTTAAATTGAAGTTACTTTACGGGTTTTGACTCCGCCCCAACCCCGTTTTGGGACCCCTTCTTTTAACCCAAAAAAAACCCCCTATTTCTTTTAAAATACCCAAAGGGGTTTGGGGCCATTTTTTAACCAAAAAAAAACACTATTTCTTTGATACTTAAATTTTTTAAATAAAGTTGGGCGTTATTAATCCAAAAATTTTTTTTTCGTTTTTTTTGACTTAAAATTTTTGGGTAGTTAGGGCATGTCAAATTATAATACGTTTTCGTTTTTTTTTTTCATTTTGCGTTTTCGTTGGTCTAGTTTTTTTATATAAATTTTGTTCGAAAAACCCGGGTTGGGGTCAAATATTTGACGGTTAAAATTTTGAATTACTTTTAGTTTTTTGACACCCCCCCCCAAGCGTGGTGGGTCAAATTTCTTGTTAATTATAAAAACAAATGAAAAAGGGAAAAAAAAAAAAATAAGAAGCATAAATTTACCTGTCCTTAAAAACCCTTTCCCTTCATTTTAAGAATCCCGTTTCTTTAAAATCCCCGTTTTCTCAAGGCCCTTTCCCGAATAAGAAAGGTTTTATATTGGGGGGAAGGGAAAAATTTTATTATGCATTCGCCAACATGAGTATCAATCAATAAGGGGTTTAAAAAATCACCTTTGCAAAAATGTAAAACATCTTAGGGGAATGTTTCAGCAAACCCATCACGGAAAAGGGGTTTTCAGACCGGTTACAGGAAAACCTTTTTTAAAAATTAATTTTCCCTAAAAATTTTATATTACTTTTAATTGCTAGAAGAAGAGATCCCCAAACAAAAAAAAAAAATTTCTTTCCTGCTAAACCCTTTTTTTCAACATCTGTCTTTAGCCTTCAGGGCCAATCGGCTGTATGTCCCAAAAAAAATTTTTTCAGAGAAATATTTGTCATACCCAAATTGGGCCCCCTGTTGTTCCCGTTTCTACAATGAGATCAAAAAAGAAAGCTAAAAAAATTTAAAAAAAACCTTTATGATTTAATTTTTGAGTAAAAAGTCATTTTCGCCCAAAGGTTTGGCCAGTTTTGCGACTTTTATCCAAAGGTTTGTTTTTCCACTTTGGGTCCAAAAGGCTTGGGGAAATTTTTTCCCTTCTCCCTCTGGGTTTTTTAACCCAAACCTTTTTTCTCTGTTAAGTCAGGGGTATTTCCCTTCTTTTTTGTTAAAATTAAAGGGTATGTTTGATTGATTTTTAAATTAAAGGGCAAATTTTGGGCTTTTTCACACATCCCCCCAAACGAGTTTAAAAAAAGTGAAAAAAACCGAATTTCCCCCTTTTAAATTAACAAAAAAGACGAAAAAAAATTTTCCCCAACCCAAACGGAGAAAAAAAATGGATGGGTTCACAAAAAAAGGATTTAAAATGACAAGATTTTAAACCCTTTTTCATCCCGATGCGGTAAAAAAACCTTTCGACAAAAAACGCAATAATTGCCCCAAAAAAGGGATGAAAATGCATTTTACTCCCTTTATTTTAAAAATTAAAAGAAATATTTTATCGAAAACCTTTTCCCAAAAAGCCGGGCAATGCACATAACCTTCTCATGGGCCCCCGTCAGCACCCCTCATTTCCAAAAATGGTTTTTGTCTAACTGATTTCCCAAAAAAAACCTTAATTGGGATTATAAATAAAATAAAAGGGGGGAAAAAGGGCATTGTATCGTGTTATTGATTAACTTACCTCGGGGAATTTTTGTAGGGGAAGGTGATTTTCCCAAACCCTTTAGAGTTGCTTATTCACCCCGGGAAATGGGGCGAGTTTGCCCGTAGGGAAAATCCTGTACAGAAAGTTTTAATTTCGTAAAACAAAAATGGCTATCGAGGGGTTTGAGTCAAACCCTGAAGGGCCCAAACCCGCACAATCGATATACTTTTTTTTCCGTTAGACAAAATAAACGGGACATCAAGGGCATATTCAAACCCTATTTTTAAATCTTTTATTTTTCCCCTCAAACCGAGGGGAGTTATTTTTGTATTAGTATTTAAAATTTTAAACTTTATTGAATAGTAAAAATAAATTTAAAAAATTTGCAACCCTTTCCGAAAGATTTATCCAAAAACAAAAAGGGGAAACATTTCCCGGGAAAGATTGTTATAGAATTTTGTCCCCAAAAAATTTTGGTGATAAAAAATTTGAAAAATAAAAAATTTAAAAAACATTCCCCTATATCTTTTAAAAATTTATTAGGCAAATAAATTTTTTTGGGGTAGCAGAAAATTAAAATCCCCATGCTGAGTAACCATTTGGCTTTCCCTTTTGTAAATGGCGAATTAAACAAAATAGTGCTGTAGAAACTGTTCATTTTTAAAACTGTGAGATCCACATTAAAGAATAAATAATCTGGAATTTTTTATAAAAAGATTTAGGGTATTTTATTCAGTAAAAAGCACTTTTTGTTTTACTTTGGACCCATTTGGGCCGTTTATGACCCAAAATTTGGGCCCCAAATATACTCAAGGTTTTTAAAACAAGACCGGACCCGGGAAATTTTTGGGTTTTAGGGCAGTTCAGAAGAAAAAACCCGATTAACCCATCAAATACAAAGAAATTAAAAAAAGAATTTTTCCCGAAAAAAAAACTTTCAGCCTTTTTACCATTGACCCAAAAAATTTTAGTCGAAACCAAAAAGCCACCTGGGAAAGGGACATGTCCTGAACTTTTGTCAAAAATCCAAGAGAACCGACTTTAAGGGATGTAATTCCTATAAATCTTTATTTCCTGAGCAACAAAAAAATGTTAGCACTTTTTTCTTTTCTAATTTTTTGAATTTTTTTTGCATTTAAATTTTACTACTTTTCCATTACAAAAAAATTTTTGGGGAAAAAGGGGGTGTTTAATTTTTCCCCCTAGGGCTTATTGGCCATTTAAAAATCCCACCTCAGAATTTTCCTTCCCCCAGTCCCACATTTTTAAAATATTTTTATACAAAGGGCCCCCCGGGTTTTTAAAAAAATTAAGGGTTAAGTTTTTTTTTTTAAAATTTAAAAAAGAAATTTTTTAAAAGGGTTTTTATCAGAACGATTTATAAAAAGTCCTTTATTGGGAAAACTACTTTGAAATGGTGCCAAAAATTTAAAAGGGGGGTTTATCAAAATTAAAATTTTACCAACCCCTTTAGAAATAAAAGGGTTGGTCTGGGTTTGACGCAATTTCCCGGAAATTTAATGCAACTTTCGCGTTTAAAAAAGAGTTTGCGGGCTGAGACTCAAAAATTTGCGTCTGAGATTTTCATGGGGTTTGCGCCTACTTTTTTTCCTTTTTTTACCCGTTTTTTTAAAGAGTTTAAAAATTTTTTATAGGACAGTAGGGTTTTTTATAAAAAAATTTAAAAAATTTTCCAAATTAAAGTTTTTAAAATTCTCTTTAATTTTTCTTAAACTTTTTTAAAATTTAAAGTAAAAAAAGTTTTGCTCATTCAAAAAATTTAAGGTGGGGAAAAATTTAAAAAAAAAAACCCAAGGGGTGGGTGACATGTGTCAAAATCTTTTATTGATTTAAGAGTTGAGTCTGGCTTTTTAAAAGTGAAAGTTGCATTGATTTCAGGGAAATTTTTTATGGTTATTTTGTTTAAAATGGGTTGTCAAAAGGGCATTTTTGGGGATTTTTCCATTTTACAATTCAAAAAGAACCCCGTTTTAAAAATGTAACAAAAAATTTTAAAAAAAATTGGCCCCCAAAAAGGTTTTAAACTTCCAGAAAAAAAAAAAAATTTTCAGTTTAAACAAAAAAAAAAAATGCTAAATTACCGTTTAAGTCCAATTAAAGTTGTCCCCTTCCAAAGATTTTTCCCCAAACAAATTTTTCAGAAAATTGCATTTAAAGTTTTGGCAAATTTGTTTATAAAATCATTGGGGGGCAACGTCTTAAGATTTAAAACCCAATTTTTTTTATTTTTCAGTTCCTAATTTTGTTTTTAAACAATATTTAGCCCGGGTTTATTTCAACGAATAAATTTAAACCAAAAAAAAATAACTAAAAAAAATAAGTTTGATTATAAAATGCTTAAATTGCAAAAGGGCCCCAAAAAGATGGGGGACGGACCCCTCTGTGCCATTTTATACCTTTTATTTCCAAAACAAACAATAAATCCCGTGTTTAACATAAAACATCTAACACAAGAAATCAAAATTAAAAATCCTAAAAAAAGCTACAATTTTTTTAAAATCCATACGTCTCGCATAATCAACGAGCCTTTTCTTTTTGAAATAAAAGAAAAGGGGTTGTCATTTATTTTTAAAAAATATGATTTTGAAAAACTAAAATTGGGTTGTATTGTGATTCTTTTACCCAATTTTTAAAACCAACCATTACTAATTTTTAACAATTTTTCATTTCTGATAATTGAATCAAATTTTTGTTTTTTACATTTTTTTTCTTAAAGGATTTAAAGGGGAAATTTTTTTCAAAAAAGGTTTCGGTTTAAGGGTTTCCCAAGCGGGCGACTTGAATCAAAATTTGTTCAAACCGAACTGTTTTTTCTTTATTTTTAATGCCAAAATAGGCAATTTAAAAGTTTACATAAACATTTCCCTTCATTATGGCTTTTAAAAATGTACCAAAAACTCTAACATTGTATTTGTGATAACGTTTTTTTAAAACACGTTTTAGAAAATTTAAATCATTTTATTTTATAAAACACGCCATTTTGATTTAGAAATCACAAAATTTAAAATTGGGGGATAAATCCCACACAATTTCACCCTCACTTTATGGTGTTTAATTCTTGTATTCTTACCTTGTTTGTATTCCAATCTCATCAAGTTGGAATAAGCCCCACTTTTAATTTCAAAGGACTTGGGGGGGAGAAAAGTCTCACTCAATTAGAGATTTTATTAGAGACATAAACTTAAAAAAAACTAATAAAATTCACATAAAAATCTTTTTAAGAAAAAATTTTAAAAACCATACTCAAATTAGGGTTTTATTAAAGACCCTAAAAAATCTAATTTAAAAATTAAAAAATTGGGCATAAAAAATTACTTTAAGGGGTTTTTAAATTTTTAGTAAATTATTTTAAAGTCATTAAAGTCATAGAACAAAAACCCAAACCTTTTAAGGGATGACTTCTTTTCGAAAACCCTAAAAAAACATAACATGAGTGTTTTTTTTATTCATTGAAAAACAATGCTACAAAAAAATTTTTGTTTAAAAAGTTTTTCATAAAACAATTTTTAAAGCATTTGTGTTTTAAAACCTTTTTTTTTCAATTTATGTTAAAAATTTAAATAAATTTTAAAGCGACGGTTTTGAAAAAATTCGAATTGTTTTATAAAATATATTTGGGTTTAAATAAATAAGTATTTCCAATAACCCGGGTTTGTTTTAAAAAAAATTAAAACTTTCTTTCCCAAAAAAAAAAATTTTCCCCCGAACGGGTTTTTAACCACATTTTTAGAAGACCCAAAAGATTACAAAAAAATCATTTTTTCGTCTTAAATGGTTATTTCAAATTTTGGGGGGGAAGAAGAGGGCTATTTTAATAGAGACATAAAAATTTAATTAAAATAACATAAAACTCTTATTTTAAAAACATGGAAAAATTTTTTTTGACATAAAACCCTTTTCCCTTTACTTAAAAATTTTAAACTTATCCTTGGGAAAAGTTTTATGTAAACGTTGTTAAATGGGGTTTTATTTGGGGGAAAAAAAACTTTGGGGTTTTTGAGCAAGAAAATTTTTCTAAGTTAAAAATTTTTAAAATGGAAAAAGAGGGAAAATTATACTTATTGCATGGTGTCTTTTGAGGGGGTACCTCAAGACATACCTTGGGGGGATTTTTTGTTGAGGAAAATTTCGGTCAGATTATTTAAGTGTTTAAGTTTAAGACTTTTTATTTGTTTTTCCATTTGTTATGTTTCCGTTTTTAAAATTTTAAAAACTGTTTGGGCTCTTATGATTTTTGTTTCTAGTGTAATTTTTGTTTTTTGTGTTCCAAATTTACCCGGTAACACTTTTTATTTTTACAAAAAAAAATAATTAATAATGTTTTGGGGACTTATTTAAAATTTTTTTTGTTGAAAATAATTATAAAGTCAAAAAGGATAGTTTTAAATTTAAAAAAATTTGGACATGAACAACTTGGAGTTTTTGCATTGGGCCTTTAAAAAACAAAAGAGAAAACATCAAAGGGGTAACCCCATCCGAGTTTAGTGGGGTGAGGTGTTTTTAGATGAAAAAACACAAACGAGATTTTATGTTGAAGGACTTTGTTAGAAGGGCAGTGGGAAAATTCAAAAAAAGGGGTAAATTTTAAAAAATATGAATGAAAAGTATTAAAATGTTATTTTTTTACCTTTTATTTTAAATTTTTGCGAGGGGTTGTTCCGAAATGATCTTACTTGTACGTTTCCCCCACTTTATTTTGTTAGAAATTATGGATATTTTATATTCATTTGGGAGGGAAACTAAATATACTTTTCTCCTAATGAATTAAAAATAGATGTGTTTCAAATTTACTTATGGAAAAATTATGGAAAGTCTTTTTTGTTGAGTTTTTCGATCTAGTTTTATCTTTCTCAAAAATCGTGATTGTTGGGGGGAACATTCATCTTGTCGGTGATGAAATGTGTTCGCCAAAATTTACTTGGTTTTAAAGGTTATATTTTAAATTTCCTTTTGGTCAATGGTAAAACGTTGGAGATCAAAAGGTAAAAATTTTTTTTCCTAAAATTTAAATTTATAAAATTTTTGTATGTGCCCAATTTTACAAAATTTGTGAGGATTTCCTAAAAATTGGTGTTTTAGGATTATGAATAAGTTCATTATTTTGTTTAACAAGGGAAAGAATGTTGCAAATGATTTTATGATATCCTTAGGGGTGTGAAAAAACCGAAAAATGCATTTCTGTTCACATGCTAAAGTATTGTAGTCTTAAAACATGGTTTGGGCGAGTTTCTTGGTTAATTTTGGGTCTTGACGGAAGGGCTAATTAACTCTTTAACATTCATAGTGTTGACACAATAAGGGAAATTTTTGTTTCAGGGCAAAGTTTTAGGAAAGAATTTTTTTTTTATTATAAGGAAAAAAACAATTGAGAATTTTTCTAAGTTTGTGGGCAAATTTTTGAAAATTTACATGTGTTTTTTTTTTCAGCTCGGAAAATTATGTAAACTAATGCAATATGGTTGAAATTTTTTTTGAACAATTGGGGGGGGTTTATCTTGGGTTTAAAACTATTTGATATTTTAGTATAATTTAAGTTAAAAAATATGTTGATCAAATGGGAAGAAATGTGGGGGGAGGATCCATTTAGAAATAACCCCTTTTAAAGGGTTTTGTAGAAATGGTTTTCATTAACCCCCTTTGGTTTATATCCTATAACCTTTTAAAAAATGGGGGGTTTTCTTGCATTTGTATCATAAAAGTTTGGCAAAAAGGATTTTGTAATTTCCGGGCTAACATTGCAAACAAAAAACAAAGTGTTTGGAAAAAAAGGTAACATGGAGATTGTGTTTTGTTTTGGGCATCCCCGGGTTTTTAGGTACTTTTAACCCCACAAATTTATTGTCTTTGTTCCTTCGCTAATTTAAACGGGAATTAAATTTCGGGACGCTTTAATAAGCCTAAATTTTTTTATTTTAGAAAAACACAAAAGGGTTTTGGGGGTTTTAGCGAAAATCATATCTGAATTTTCGGTTTCTAGTGTTATTTGCCTTTGTGGATTTTTTGTTTTCACGCTTCGATTTCGCCCATTTAATAGTTTATAAGGCTTCGTTTTCGCGAATTGATTATCGAATTGTTTTTTATTTGTAGTGTTTAAAGATTTAAAAATTTGCCAAACCGAACCGAAACCGGGGAAAGTGTCGACCTCGTGACCACGCAAACCCAACCCCGCCCCCCCTTCTCCTTTGCGGCCCAAAAAAACCCTGCGGCACAAAATTTTTGCTTAAAACCGCCAAAACCCTTTTTGGCCCCCTTTTGTTAAAGTTTAAAGTATTATGAAGGGGGTGTTCAACAAAAAAAAAAAAAAATAAAGTTGCAACCCCGTTTCCCTTTTCCCCCCCCTTTTTGGGGCAAAGGCCGCCCAAAACCCCCCCCCCCTCGGGGGCGCAATAAAAGCCCCCATCCCTCGAATCGATTCAAACTTGCCCGGTTTTCAGTCTCCATCGTTTTTGGTTAGGGTTTTTTATTGTATTGGATTCATGGGTTTTGTTTTTGCCCATGCCTTGATCATGATTAGTGATTGTAAGGTTTTTGA
This sequence comes from Scalesia atractyloides, assembly GCA_947069175.1. Taxonomy (NCBI): domain Eukaryota; kingdom Viridiplantae; phylum Streptophyta; class Magnoliopsida; order Asterales; family Asteraceae; genus Scalesia; species Scalesia atractyloides. The sequence continues at coordinate 99,628,269 of CAMTDV010000024.1, read as the reverse complement.
ATAAAAAGTGGTTTTTGTGTATGATTTTGTTCGGTTTAATATGCGAATTTTTTGCCCGGGTTTTGTGATTTTGGGTTTGGGGTTGTAAAAAATCGTTGGCTGCGTTTTCTATAGGGAAATTTTTCATGATTATGTTAGGGGTTTTTATATTATGAATTATAGTTTCATGATAAGTATAAAACCCGTGCAAATCGTTTTCATAAGTGTGGTGATCTTAGGGGGTTTTGGGGGGGAGTTTTTTGGGCTAAAAAGGAAGCCCGATGCGCGAAGACAGCCAACTTCAGTTGGCTGTTTTACGAACCGTTATAAGTCGAAAAATTGGGGGGTTTTTTTGAACCTAAAACTTTTCGTTTTCAAAAAAAAATTCTTTAAAAGGGCACCCGGAAAACACATTTTTCTGAAAATCGTTATATTTTAAAATTTGTGATTTGTTTTTTAGGGAGCCCCGAAACTGCAATTTTTTTTTGCAGAAAAAAAGCCCCGTAATGTTTTCTGTTTCCCAAAATGTAAACCCCCAAAAAAGTTTTGTTTTCCCAAATTTAAGCGGTTTGATTTTTTTCCCAGCTGTTTAGGGGAAACCCAAAAGGAATTTCGTCAATCAGCAAAAGAGTATTTTTAAATTTATTTTTTTCCCGGGGTTCGTCAGAAAGTGAGAAATTTTGAGCAGCCTAGTAAATAAATTTTTGTAAATTAAATTTGGGAAGGAAAATTTGGACTTGAAAATTTTACCCCAAAAAATTTTACAATCTAACTGACACCATCTGTAAGAAATTTGGGAATTTTTGGAAGTGGGAACTATTTTATAAAAAAATTCCCCAAAACAGCCCGTTAGAATGTACAAGCTGAAACATGATAACTTTCATTTGTGTGTTTTTAAGTGATGTATGTGCTATCTGTGTTTGTGACAAATTTTTTTGGTCGTTATTTTTTATAGTGAAAACCTTGATGTTTTGTTATGGTTTTGAAAAGGGCATTTTGTTTGTTTGTACGATGTGCTAGTTACGCGTTTGGGTTTTTGTTTTTTGGGCTGTGCGTTCCACACTTTCTTTAAACCCGGGTTTACATAATAGGGAGTGATTTGCGGTTCCCCTCCTTTACTTTTTGCATTTTTTCTTAAAAAAAAATCCAGCAACTTAAAGGGGAGTTTTACGGCCCCTATTTTTTTTAAACGTTTACAAAAAACAGGGGGAGGGGAAAAAATTTTTTTGGGTTTCAGTGATATTTGGGGTTTTATTATATTACGGTACAGTAACATCCTTCTATTTTAAAACTGTAACCGGGTTCAGTGTTTTTTGGGTGGGGTACATCACGGTACAGTTTAAAGCCTTCTATTTTGATTTTGTTTTTCCCGGTTTTTGGTTAAAAGGGGGGGATATATTTACCCTGTCAGTCCCCCTTTAAAATTACGTTGCCGTTTTGTATTGGGGTTTTTAGCGTGGAAATTTTTAGTAGTTCTACTGGGCCCGGCAAGCCCCCAAATCGAACTTTGTCGCCCAAAATTAGAACCCAACGTTTTAGGTCCGGTGTTTGGGGGAAATTTTCCCAAAACTTTTGGGCCTTTGGGTTTGTGATAGAAAATGACCAAAAAGGGGCAGCAAACAACTAGTTCGGAATTTTGAACCCCTTTGTTTTACATGACCTAGGTTAGTTCCTTAAAAAAATTTTTAACTAAAAATGGGTAAACAAAATATAACAACACGATTCGGGTTTTGAATCGGGAAAAAATTTAAAAATTTGATTGGGTTTTTGGGTCAGGGGGTTTCCTTTTTATAAAAATTTCTGGTTTTTGGGGTTTTTTAACCAATGGATAAAACTTATATTTTTGTTTGTAAAAAAAACCAGTGGAAAATAAAAAAATCATTATTGTTGGGCACTTGATTTTAATGTTTTTTTCAGGGTTTTTTTTTAAGGTTTGCAACATCCGGACTTTTTGGGGTGCCATTGTTTTCATTAAATATTTAGACACAACTTTTTAAAATTTCATTAGCTTTTTTTTGTTTTGTTAAATTTTTTAAGTTTCCCCCAACTCAATTGTATAAACAGTTTTTTTTTCATGAATGAGAAACAGGAAAATTTTTTTAAAACCAAAATTTTGTGGTCGTTCAATTTTATTTTGACTGTGATCCGGTTCGTACGCCGGGTCGCGGGGAAAAAACCCCCCAAATGGGTTTTTTTGGGGGGGGACAGTTGGGGAGCCCCGAGCCAAAAAGGTTATAGTGAACAGGGTTTTCATTGAGGTAGCTCTGTCTAAAAGCCTTAGACAATGCATTAGTCCACACCCAAACAAACACACATTTCTTTACATTTCAAAAAAAAACCCCATACTTTTATATGCCTTTTGTACATGCATCCCAAAATTTTCATTGAAATTGGTTTGGAAAGTCGAAAATTTATCCCTTTAAACCCTTTATGCGAGGGGAAAAACTTAATTTTTGTTTCTTCATCCTTAGTGGCGAAAGTTCGTTGGACGCCAAAAAAAATGAATTACTCCTATCTGAGGGCCATGAGACGGAGCCTCTAGAGGGGGCGTTTCCAATTTACAATCATTTTTGTATTCTTTCCCACCCACCCCAGTTTAGCAAAACACCCAGCTTGAGCCTTTCCCATGGTACTATCGGGTATTTGGGGAGCTTTCTCAAAATCCATGATTTGGTTTTCTACAACCCTTGATGCATATATTTGGGAGTTGAGTTATCGAAAACGGGGTACTTTCTTACCTACCCAAAGACTTTTCCCTTTGGACCCCGCTAGTTTACTTTCTTTCCACCCCGGAAAGGGGGCCCTGGCGTGAGGCACCCGGTTAGGGCAGTTCGTTGCACCCTTTTTTCAAAAAAACCATTGACATGAGATGTCATCATTTTTCCCGATCCAGATTCTACATTTTTGGTTTATTTCTTCGAGGGAATGATTGACCCGAAAAATAAAAACCCCTTTGCCTATTGCACACCTGAACTCTAAAACCCGACTCGGGTGGTGGGAATAGTTTTCCTTGCTTTTTTGGTTTAAAATAAGTTAATGAAATGTTTTTATATTTGAAAATAAATTCATGTGCATGTTTGTTCCTTTCGCATCTTAAACCTTTCAATCCCCTGGATTGGATTCTCATGGTGTTTTTTTAATTGAGTGATTCCTAAAATCAAAATTTATCCCCCCTTAATCTTTCGGGTATAGCTCTTGGGGTTTTCAAATTTGGATGATTGGGTAAGCTTTTGATAACCCTATATTTTGACAACCCCTTTGTACTCGAAAAAATTTTAAACTGAGGGACATTTTGACACAAGATAGATGGAAATAGGGGTGAACATGCAAACCCAAAATTAAACATTTCGGGTGCCCCCGTAATAGTAATTTGCGTGTATGTGAACCCTTGTGAAACCTGTGTGTGGTTAAAAATTTTTCCTAACCTGTGGTTCATATTTTTAAAAATTCCCTTGGCAAAAGAAACTCCGGGAAATCATTAAACGACTAACTTGGGTTGTCGTTTTTTAAATTGTTTAGCAGGATGGACGCAAAAAATTGGAAATTTAAAAATCTTTTTTGGGCACCTTGAGTATCGTTTTGGGAATCCTCGGTTTTTTTTTATTTATTTATTTATTTATTTTTTTTCTTATCGAGTCTTACTGAAATTAAAATTCTCTTTTTTAACCCCGTTATCCGATTTTTAAACCCCATCAGAAAATTTTTAAGGGAAAAACCCCTTTAAAAATCAAAACATATAAATTTAATTTTTAAAGAATTTTCTGTTTTGTCACACCTTATCCCTTGCCTTAACTATAAAAATTTTCCCCTTTTACCCCCCTTTTATTTGGTCCTTTTCGCTAATCTTTAGTCTAAAAATGATGTAATTTGCCAAATTTTCTAACCCTACAAAAGGATTTCACAAAATGGTCCCTTTATCTTTTGGGGCATCGAAGACAATGTTTTTAAATTATTCAACCCCGATAAACATGATGACAAATTTTCAATCATCTTACTCCTCGTATTGCTTGGATTGTTATTCCCCTAACAGTTTTCCCTTCTGAGTAGGGCTATTCCTGCCAAATTGGGACTGATCGATGCATACTGTTTTTGGACAGTTAGTTACTGTTGAGACGTAGACAAATTTTCCCACCCCCCTTTTTCGTGGGGCGCACTACTTCTTTGAAAAATTTACGGGATAAATTCCCAAACAAAAATTTTTGGGTTTAATTTTTTTTTAAAAAAACCCGGGGTGGAAAATTGTCTTTTTGATCCTTTTGATCACTTCTTGAAACCTTGAGGTTTGGGAAAGAAAATTTTTTTATACGATCCTTAGCCTTAAAAATTTTTTTCGGTTTCCCTTTTTTTTGAAGCCTCTTGACTTCACGGGCATATTTTAGTTTTATTCACACAACCTAAAGGAAGTCCCCTGAATTTTGGTTTTTTTACTGCACCCTTTTAAAATTGCACACTATCTAAGTTCCTTTGGGTCAAAAATGAATTATTCCCTTCGGTGTGGGGGAGCCCGACAAAAATTTGGCGGGTTTCAGTGAATCTTAACACTACAAACTCGGTTTCGGCAAACCATTCTTCGATGGGTAAAAATTTTTGGTTTTGATTGATATATCCACGTGACTTCCCCTTTTTTACAATGTCGTTTTTTTATTTTTTTTTTACCCTTTTGCAAAAATTGTATTGGGCCAGCTATACCCCCGGGCATAAGGTTTTAAACCCCTTGTTTCCCGAACGCTTACCATCGATTGCGGGGCTACCCCTTTTTTTTTCTGTTTCCACATCCATTCGGGATCTACTTCCCCGGGTTCTTTGATTTCCCCTTTCCCAACCCCATTCTTCTCGAACTCTCGCTTGGAGGGGTTTTCTCTTTGACGAAGGTTTCTCGAGGAGCAAGTTTGGCCATGTATATCACTAATAGGGGTTTTCAAAGGGAAATACCCTTAGAAACAGTTACGAACGAGGGAAAAAATTCCTGTCCGGGCATTCGAATTTTGCTACCTTGAAGATATGCCACTTGTTTTTTTTTTGTCGACATTTTTGAATCTTAAAATCCAAGAACTTGTAGGAATTGAAGACACCAAAAACCTTCCATGGAGCCCTTAAACCCCACAAACAACCCTTTTGTTTAGCTTCTTTAAAGAACGACTTTTGAGGGTTTCGAAGCCGGCTTTTCTTGAAAACCCTTTGGCCCCAAAACCCCTCGCAAAAACTAACTCGAAAGACTACTAGGAATCCGCTTTTTAACAGTTGAAGGTGAAAATCTGTAGTTTCACCCCTTTTTTCGTTACAGAAGGCACAAAAAAATTTTTGTTGGTTTTTCGTGATGGGGCTAAAACCCAAAGGGCTAAGTTAAAGTTTTTGGTTTCAACTTTAGGAAAAATCAGCTTTTGCGTCATTTCCAACTAAGGATTCACCCAAAAGAAAATACACTACCCAACCCGGGTTGGGAAATTTTTGGGGGCAGTAGCGGGTTTTCACTCGAGATAGGGAGGGCCTTTTTGCATGTACCCAAATGCACCATCTAACCGATCCAAAAGTCTTCCCCCGCTGTCTTCGATAAGGGAAGGGGGTTGAAATGCGACAGCTCGATGGGTTCGAATTCCTCAACCCCTTTGAGTGCCCTGATTAGTATCATAAAAACAAGGCCAAATGGTGGCGATGCCCCCAGTCATAAGGATTCCAAACCTAAGCGTGTACGGTGCATTACGCTTTCTATCCAATACAGTCTTTTTTCCCCGATTTGTGACTTTTAGATTTTAAGCATGAAGGAAAAGAAAACCCCAAAGCAGAATCCCTACTGGGCCTGGAGAAGAAATTTTAATTGGGAAGGGGAAAAGGGGATTTTTTACTTAAAGGAAAAAGTTTTGGGCCCCCTTCCTTTTGGAAATTAAGAGAGTTTTTGATGGTTTAAGCACACAAGTCTCGTTACTCGGGAAATCCTTTGGGTTTTGATAAAATGTATCAGGACCCCAAGACTTTTTTTTGGTTTGGCCCAAAAAAAAAAAAAAAAAGAAAATCATCTCTGGGCGTACATACTGCTTCGCCCGTTGTACCCTGGGAAACGCCGTGTCGTCTTTTTTTTGAGGCGCGAAATTTTGGGTTTTAAGGGGAAACGTGTTGAACACGTTTCCTAACCCAAAATTTTAAAAAATTTTTTGTTTTTCTTTCCCGCGGGGGGGGGGATTCGTACCCAAAAGGTTTTGGGGTTTAAAATTTTTCCCAAAAACGTCGACTTGGAAAAAAAAAAAAAAAAAAAAAAAAAAAAAAAAAAAAAAAAAAAAAAACAAGATTGGAAAATGTATTTGTATTTTTTTTTTTTTCATTTTTTTTTATTAAAACCGGAAAATTTTTCTATCATTATTTTTTCCCTTTTTAATAACGGAGAGTCTCTTTTTTATTTTTATTTTTCGTAAAATTTTTTTTTAATAAAAGTGAACTTTGTTCCTACATTTTCTATATATTAATTTGCAATATTGTTCTTCATTGTATTTTTTAACGGCCAACAAATCAATCCTGAGCACTCTTGGGGCACCCACTGGACAAACGGAGTACTCCGAGAGTAACCCGAGTCGTCCACCACCAATTCCGGGGAGAACCCGGTAACTCACCCACCCATAGGCACGACGGTAAAATTATCAGTAAAAACCGTTTGGCTCAAGGATCGAACCCAAATATCCCTGGGTTTCCTATCACTGCCCACCAATGCCTCACTCATTTTTTGCATTGTTAGTTTTAACTTTGACATACATGGTTGTATCCATTTGTTTTTTTACTTTTAAGTTTTAACCAGTATACTTTTTCATCTTTTACAATTTAACCACAATACTTTTTTATTTTCAACTTTGGTCTCCATACCTTTCACCTTTTATAATTTTTTTGGTTTTACGTTTTGATCTAAATTTTGTACGTTAACACGCCGCAACGTGCGTGTGTGGTTCAACGTGTTTATGCCTATTTTTTTCGTTTAACGGCCCCGTCGTAACGCACATGTCCTATATCGACTTAGTTATTGTTTTCTATGTTTTACCTTTCACATGTGTGGTTCAATGTTTTTATCTCTACTTTCTTTTCGTTCGGTTTATTTCTTTTCGTTTTTTTTTTTTTCTATATAAAACTTTTCTGGTCCCTTTGGGGGGTTTCGCTGGCCGTGGTGTGGCTTTGGGTTTACCCCCCCCTTGGTTTTTTTTTTTAAAGATTTTTTTTACTTTTAAAACCCATACTTTACATCTTTTACAACTTAACTCCAAACCCCCTTTCACTTTAAACTTTGGCCCAATATATTTTTAAATCTTTTAAAAACCCTTTTTGTTTTACTTTTGTTTTAAATTTTTGAGGTTAAAAAAAAAAACGCCGAAAAACCCCGGGGGGCGTGTGTGTTTCCCAACGTTTTTACATCTTTTTTTTTCCCTTTTTGTTTAAAACGGCCCCGTTGAAAAACCCCGGGGTTCTAGATGGACTTAGTTATTGTTTTCAAATTTTTATGTTAAACATGTGGTATTAAAAACCTTTTTATGTCTATTTTTCCCTTTTCCCTTTAAAATTTTTTTTTTGTTTTTTTAAAAAACGAGTTTTCGGGAAAATTTGGTGGCCCCCGGCTTAGTCTTTGGATTTTGGAAAGGGTGCAATTTTGCACAATTTTACCCCTCCCCAAAAAGGTGAAGGGCTTAATACAAAATTGAAATCTAATAGCCATTTTATATTTGGGGTTTTAAAAACCCCCCCTTTTAATTTGCAGGGGTGACAAGGTAGAGAAAGGGTCCCTAATTTTGGGTAAATTATTTTGAAAAGTTTGTAATTCTTAAAAAACTTTTTTTTCTATCTTTAGTACCAATTTTTCCAAGTTTTTGGCTTCACGGACCACATTTATAAAACAAAAAGTGGCCCAAAATGGAACCAAATGATCGTTACTAAAAGGGAAAAGGCTTGACATTTTCGTAGGTTAAAAAGGGGACATTTTTGAAATATTCTTTTTTAAAAACAGTTAATTTTTTCCCTTTAAATTTTTAAACACCTTTAAGGATTGAACCCTTAGTCCCCTCACAAAAAGAAAAATTTCTTTTTGGACCCGCTAGACTATAACCTAATTTGACAATTGAAAGATTGTTACATGTTGAAATATCTAATTGAAAACAATATTTTAATATGATTGGAAAATGGGTTTGCTTTAATTTAAAACATCCTAATTAATCCAACCTTTTTAAAACTTTCCAAATTGTTTTTTTCCTTTTGTCATTTTTATATTGATTTATTTAAAAAGTAAACATTATCCTAAAAATATGCACCTAAAACCCACCTTATTTACTAACTACCCCCAAATATGTGGACCAATTTCCCATACACAAGCTTCTTTAAGAGGGGTTACAGTTTTTTACCTGCCACTTTTAAAATTTTTTCAAGATTAAAGTCAACATATTTTGTTTATAATTTTAAATATTTTAAAATTCGTTACGATTGAACGGTTGATAACAAAAAAACCCCGGGTTGGAAAGGTTTCCAAAAGCGACATGACAAAACTTTTTAACACACTTAAATGTGGAGGTTTTTGGGTTTAAAAAATCTAAAAAAAAAGAAAGAAATTCATCCGCTAAAAAAATTTTATAAAAACGTTGGAAAACATGTTAAATTAAACCAAAAACAAAAAAGGGTTTAAAATTATTACAAAGGGAAATTTTTTATTTTTGCATATTTCAAAATAGGACCCAAAAATGTTCTTATCATGAATAAAGAAATTTAATTGATAAGCTACAAAATAGTTGTATTCAAAAAACATTAAACCCTAACCCCTAAATGAAGATTGCAATAGAAACTTATGTATATATAAAAATTTAAAATTTTTTCGACGACTTTCTTGTATTAAAAACTTTTCATAAATCTTTAAATTGGAAGATCTTGTTGCCTATTCCGGCCAGCTATTTTGTCTTTAAACCCGGGTCCACGCTTTAAGTTTCAGAGTTCGGGCTTGGGTATTCTCCCAGAAAACTTTTACCGTCTCCCCATTTTTGTAGAACTCGCAAGGCGCTAGTCGGAAAACCCGGGGGGGTGGGGGCTAAACGATTAAATTTTTGGGAATTTAAATCGTTTATTAATCGGAAATTTGGGCTTTTTTTTTTATTTTAAAAATTTTAATTTTTAAAACATTTTATAACACATTTTTTTTATACATAATTTTTTAAGTAGAAAAAAAAAAAGTTTTGACCCGGGAAATATGGCAGGTTTTCTGGCTGGAATCTGTGATTTTTTTTTTGATTTTTTTTCAATTTTTTTTTATTTTTTTCCGATTTTAACCGATTTTTGGCCGGCCGAACCCAGGGCTTATTCG